>LOEQ01001052.1:96568-126292 GCA_001685075.1 Bramus lutescens
AGTTCCAGGACAGGCTCCAAAGCCACAGAGAAACCCTGTCTCGAAAAACAAGAAACAAAACACCCCCCCAAAGAAACAGCAATATGCCTCTATACTTCCATATTATTAGTTGTTTATTTAGTTTTATTCTATTTTTTGAGGAATTTGTGTGACTTTAGAAGTAGATACTTTGAGGTTTCAGTAACCCACCTCAAACTCAGCAGACATTTCACAGTGACCAGCACTGGCCTCTGCCCTCAGATCTGCAGTACCCTCTGCACCACTGCTCTCCCTGACCCCTCCATGCCTTCTTCACCTACAGTGCTCACTGGTGGGTAAGAGCAGCTCCCATGACATATGCCTGCTAACATGTTCTGCAGTTTATGTAATCACATTCCCACCGACAAACACCTACCTGTTTCTAACTCATAAACTCCTTCTTCACTACACAAACAAAACATCCACCTCCTGCAAAAACTACATGTCGGGTGTGGTGGTGCATGACTTGGATCCCAGCATCCGAGAGGCAGAAGTCGGTAGATCTCCAAGAGTTTGATGCCAGCCTGACAGACATAAGGAGTCTCAGGCTAGCCAGGGTTATACAGTGAGTCCATATCAAAACAAACAAAAAACACACAAAAACCAAAACAACAACAGAACTACACAGAATAGGCACCCTGCTTTGATGCCTGAGGCTTTCCACGCCGACAGCTTGCGCACACCTTCCCTTCACCTATGTTCTCCTTTTGCTGAGCCAAAAGTCTGGGTCTGTTAGTGTCCTTCCTCTCCTGTGAGGCTTGAGCTGCAGTAGGCTCTCAAGAAGACAGAGGCAGGCCCGATGACTAAACACAGACAGGAGGGCAGTCAGAGCCGAGGCCCAAACCACCTCACTCTCACTTGCCTTCCAAATGGCCATCCTCCTCCCCTTCCCCTTCCTGCTCCACCCCCCCTTCTCCAAGGCTGGGTGACACCAGCCAGCATCTCACAACAGAAGCCAAAAGAAGCTCAGGGCTGTTGCCCGAGAAACCCTGACTACAGAGTGATTGGCCAAGCTGTTTGTTTCTCTTATAATCCAAAAATCCCACTGGGGACCCTATGGAGACTCTAGGCGCCCCGATGGCTGAAAACAAAGCTCCAACGTTGCATTACCTGGGAAGCAAAAGCAACTATGAGAGCACAGCCCCCAACCCTGCCTAGTTACAACTTGGGGACAGGAGAGGGAAGGAGGCCTGAACATCTGGCCTTTAGCCTTTGGCCTTTGTAAGTGAATCTCCAGAGATGTACCCTGTCCATCCTGCCCTATTACCATTTCCAAGAATGGGGAAAAAAACTTCAAGGAATGCAGAGCTATCCACCCGGAAGCCACTCTCCTGCGAGCTGACCCATACAACCCTTATGTATGCCTGCACAAGCCCCAGGGAAGCTACGGGACTGAAAGCTGCTTCCTTGGTGTTCTCAGTTTTCAGCTATGTAAAACAAGCTATCCTGCGCTTGCTAGAAGCGCAAGACCCTGGGTTCAGTCCTCAGCTTCAGAAAAAAAAAAAAAAGCTATCCCTTGCACAGGACAGAAACATTGGCCTCTCCCCATGTATTAATTAATCCAGAGTACATGATGGTCCCTCACAAACACTAAGGACACAAAGCACCTATGGACACATGATGCATACAGAAAAGCTACATTAAAAAAAAGATGTCCAAATTGCTGGGTTGTGCTCAGCATCCTAGGTACCAAGAACCATGAGACTTGAGTTAGACCTGCGCATCTCAGTGCCCTTGGGGGGAAAAAAAGGAAAGAAAGAAAACGAAGGCTGGCCTCCCCCAGCTTCCAGCAAAATCCTCCAGAAAGTCTATGGTATTAATACTCTCGGGTTGCCTCGATGGTCAGTGTGCATCCACAGAAAGTTTAGCACAGATACCTGTAAATATTTGCTTGCTTTCAGAATCTATCGATTCATCCAACCAGAAAGCAGAGCCAAACAGCTTAGTCACCAGTGCAGGGAGGCGAACCGCTCCGGGAAGTAAACATGGTCATTTCCTCCCCAACCTGAGACAATTTCTAACCAATGCATCAGCTTGCAGATACAGCACCAGGGAACAGATGGGTGAATTTCTGCCACCCTGATCCCCTCTCCATCCCCTCCCCCACTTACCTGCTATCCGAAGCACAGCCCTCTCAGCCGGGTCCAGCACCGAGCCCCCTTGAATCTTCCTTTTGGAGCGTTCATGTTTAGGCAGATTCCAGGGTAAGGTGTCTCCAGGAGCTGGAGATGCTGAGCCAGATTTCTGGCTGAAATCATCCTCGTCAGAAAAATCCGCAGAGGAGGACATAGAGCAGCGGTAGGACACGTTCCCGGAGCTCTGAGGAGGATGACACAGGAAAAGCTTAGCGGCAGAACACTCACAAATGATCCCCGCTTACAAATGATCATCAGTTACCTTAACTCTGCCCCCTCCCCACCTCCAAACTGCTCTCTCTGCCCGCCAGAGAACACACACAAATATAAATAAAACGAACTCCTGGGCTCACCATATTCTCTTGGCCAAGTCTGCTCCAATAGAAACAATAAGCAAGCAGTTCCAATACATGAAGACCAGAAGGAAGAAGTGTGTGGCCTGCGCTCCAGCCACCAGCTCAACAAATGACTAGCCCAACAATGAAGCCAGAATCAACAGCCTTCCTGTGACAAATCTATAGTATCTGGCTCCCCCACCAGGGCAGAAGAAACATTTTCCATTACTAGCCTTCTGGTTAATTCATTAATGCAACTAATTTTAAGTTTCAAAAACAAAGCACAAATGCAGGATGTTGGGTCCCACCTCCTTTCCGTTTCAAGCCGCCTAGTCGCAGGAACCTCCTTTTAACCAGTTTTGAGCCCTGTGTCCTCTTTATTTAATTTTCTGCGTGAGCCTGAAGCAGGTTCCCAGAAAAGGCCGAGGAGGGAGGGAGGGCTGATTCTGAGAAGAGCCTTTTCTTAAGACTGGGAGAGCACAAAAGCCTGTTTTCAAAAGCCAAAGGCAATGCCAATAAACAAACATCTGAACTCAGTTTAGAGTTCTTGAGATAATTTAAAGTTCCAGTAGGGAACAACTGCCAATAATGTAAATGAGAAGGACACAGCACAGGGACAGGAAGCCAAATTCTCAGCTGAAGCCATCACACAGTAAAATGAGAAACACAGACTTTTACCAAAAACACTTTGCCCGAAGGTTATTCCTCCCAGATCCAGCAGGAGCTTGTTATCCTCAGACTCAGATTTTTCATAAAAAGGCACACAGCGCTATCCCTTCCTTTTTATTGGATTCTGTCTGTGACTATTTAGACAGTCTGCAGCTCAGGGAGAAAAAGATGCCGAATATCTGTGCTTGTGGACTGGATTAAAAATTCTCAAAAGTATTGAAGGGTAGTCTTCATTTGCCTCTTTGCTAGGGCTTAAGGTGAAGATGCCAAACTAGCATAACTTGAATTCCTCGAGTTAAAAGTTGTAGCCATGGGTTCCCAAGCAGCAAGCTGAAGGCATAAATTTCAGTGAGGCAAGCTCCAAGTTGAAGCAAAAAACACTGGTAACCACAGCAGCAACGGGATTTGTGAGCAACATCCAAGCACTCACACAGGATCTGATAAACAGGCTATGATGGCATCAGGACCACGGCCCACCGTTCAAACCACAGCTGTTCAGAGCCAAAGCACGAAGCATGGTAATATTTATCTAATTTATGTTCACTTTCCTGGTGATATGAAGACAGTAAGCAAACTTGAGTTATCTGAGGTTTGCTGTTGGCGGGATCTAAAGGGAAGGTGTGACATTCTTAAGGACTTTTAGGGGTTATGGGAGTTCTCTGGTTTCCGCGTGTTCTTCAAAATGGCTTTCTACTTGTCCTTTCTTAAGGCCATCCTTTATCTTTGAGATTGTATTTCTGCACTATTTTAGTGAGACCAGTAATTTGCTAATCTGTCCTGAGATGGGAAGAATAACTGCCTTTCCAAAAACCACTGGTTATTGATTTTTGCAGAGTAAATTTTTTTAATGGTCAGAGTCTCAGCTGACTGAACAACAAAATGTGATTTATGCCGTGACAGCAACACTATTAATCACCTTACAGCCAGATGGGAACAGTTACTTCCCTGGACCCAAGGGTGTTGACTGGCACAGCCTCTAATCTGGCCATGTCACTGATAACTAGATAAGAGAACAGTAAGAAAAAAAATATCAGGACCAAGTCTTTCAACAGTTTACTATAGGGACATACAGACCACACACATTTATATCAGACATGCTTCTAAGCAGTAATGCCCCTACTTGGCTACAGGGTTCAAACCTTTTAACAGTTAGAGTATTACACTTTTTTTCCAAACACACACAGACAAAAATCACTTTTAGAACTGGAGGTACGTTCTACAAAATGAAAGCCTGTTTGACAGCTGGAAAATTGAGACTTTATTTAAATGAGGCTACTTCAAAGTGGAGAGCTCACATAAATTTTTATATCGCTTATTGATCTGTAATGACTTGCCCAATCATGTCACTATCTTGGGGCTGGAGAGAATAGTATATGTTTTATTTGTTTGGAGAAAAGTAAACAGGTCTCTGACCCAAACTCTAGAGCCTGACCTTTGATGAGGGCTTAGGACAAAGAAAAAAGACTCCAAGAGCATCAAAAGCTCCACGTTCCTGGTTCTTATTCTATTGATTGCCTGAAGATCAACTCCTATCGAAATACAAATATCCATGTACATCCATAGGGGATTACTTAAATATACTGTATCTATCAAAAATGTTGATCTACATTTAACAAAGAAATAATTCATATATAATGAAACCTTAAAAATCCATATACATATGTGTACCCACTGTGTGTATAAAAAGACAGATAATGTATTACTATTCAAGAGTGGCTATTTCTGGGCAATGACAAAGATTAACATGTTTCATTTGTTTCTTACAATTTTTAAATTCACCAAAAGGAAATGTCCAGAGAAAATATCAGATATGGAAACTGTATGTTCAGGGCTCACGAACCCCACTGCAAAGTGAATGGAGCCCACTGAAGCCTCCTTCTAGAGCAAAACAAATAAGCCATTACACAGAAACTACATCAGCAAATGCACAGGATTCTCTGGCCTCCTGACCCTGGGGTTAGAGCTCCAATTCACACCACCCTCTGTCATCACCATTTACAGATAACAAGGGAAATAGGAACTAGTTTACCAGAAAGCGAAAGGGTAATTGGGTTGTGAAGACAAAGCTGACATTTATCGCTCTCTTTTCTTCCCCATGAATGGGTGTGCACTACCTCTGTACTCATACTGCGTTTCTATAACCAGAACAAACAAAAACACAACAACCCTGCACCAGGTCTTCTACAACCCGAGATATTAAACCAATTTTATCAAATTAGATCACTAAAAGATCACTCTAATGTTCCTGATAGCCAGTTCATTCACATGGTACAAAAACAACCCAAATCTTCTAATGCCGGGATAATTACATAATGTGACATTTTTAAATGGACAGTAACTTTCTAACTGAAGTCTCAGGACAAACTCTGCGACGTCAACAGTGGGACTGCCTAACTGGATGTGGCCCAGCCTGCACGGCCTGGTCTGTGAGAAACCGCCAGGAAACTGTCTTGGCACTGGGTACCCTCTAAAGCCACTGGGAAACAAGTCCAAAGACAAGGATTTTGTGAAAGAGCCAGACATTTAGAGTCCCACGGGTTGAAGAGCACACTCTCCAACAGCCCAGACACTCATCGCCTATCCACATGTCTATATATGTATGTTTCACATTAAATTTTTTAAAAAATAAGAGAAGAGGGGCTGGAGAGATGGCTCAGGGGTTAAGAGCACTAGCTGTTCTTCCAGAGATCCTAAGTTCAATTCCCAGCAACCATATGCTGGCTTACAACCATCCATAATGAGACCTGGTACCCTCTTCTGGCCTACAGGCATATATGCAGACAGAATACTGCATATATAATAAATAAATAAATAAATTTTGAAAAAAAATAAAAATAAGAGAAGATTTACACAAATCCTGATTATGGGCTATTTTATAATATGTCTGTCTTATACTCTACAAAACAATTCATAGTTTGAAACATACTTCCTAAAAAGAAGGGACTCTTCAGGATGTAACAGACCAAAAGGACCACCAAATATGTGCGTGTGTGTGCATGAGTGCATGTGTGTGCGTGTGTGTATGTGTGTGTGTGAGGGGAGAGAGAGGAACCTTGACTGAAATAAAAGGGAGGGAAAGGAAGAGAAATAAAGGGAAGGGGAGGGGAGAAAGNGGAAGGAAGGAAGGAAGGAAGGAAGGAAGGAAGGAAGGAAGGAAGGAAGGAAGGAAGGGCTAAAAGCACATCTTAGGAAGATTTGGGAAAAATCTAAACATGAGTCATGATGGTTTATCAGATATATCAGGACTGTAACTTTCTAAGGTGTAACAGTAATATGATAGTAGTAAAAATGTGTCCTGATCTTAAGGACATGCAGACTAAAGAAACGTGATGTCTGTAATTATTTTTAATTGAATTAAACAGAACTAGCCACTGTGATGATAGGATAACTACTCTTGATTCAGGGGAGAGGGTCCAAACAAAGAATTGAGGGGAAATATGTAAAAAGTCTTTTTAGCCGCCTGTAGTGGAGAGGGAGGGTAGGGACTGAGTGAGTCTAACCCTTGTGAGACAATATAGGTGCTCTGCTGCTTGTCTGGCATCCTCAACCCTTGTCTGGCCTTGACTTAGCTATGCTGTTCATGGTGCTCTCCAAACCCATGATCATCCTGCCACAGACTCTCAAATGCTGGAATTACAGGCATCTGACACCACATCCTCCTGCTCTTTTTCACAAGTATTAAAGATTAGCTTCCTCTTGTTTTAAGGCTTAAAAGTTACATCCCATTTATGAAGCTCCATGTTGTTTGTCTGTCCATCCACTGGTGAACGCTTCAGTTGATTCCATAGCTTGGCTAGTATGTTTAATGAGCTTGACTGCGACATTAACTAAAGTTCTCATTAAAAGCATGGCTTAGAACTGGAGACAGTCTTCGCTAGAATTAGGATTGGTTTTCTTCCATCTTAACCAGCATATTCCACCCAGATGCATCGTTTACTGAGTGACTGTAATCAGGTACTAGACTAAGCATTTAACTCATTGGCTGAGCATCTGAAACAACAACCCAAAACAGAAAAAGATTTTGGGGGAACTTGAATTTCTTATCTGCATCCACTCTATTAGAACAACGTGGAGCCAAGACTTGGCACCTTCCAACTGCAAAGCCTGTGTTCTTGACCATACTGTGCTCTTGCACTAGAGAAAACAAAACATGCTCAAAACCCTTGAAGATCTTCCCATGTATTTGCAGGGCATGAAAGTAGTAGTTTGAAGTCATCTTGGGCTACACAGCAAGAATTGCCTTAAAAGACAAAGGTATGGAAATACAGGCATCAAGGACCTTATATTTAAATATCTACAAATATGATTTTTCACAGCAAGAATATTTTAAACAATTTACCAGAGAAAAACAAACACATCCCTGGAAACAGTCCCACAAAACAGAAAGAAATCAGAACCAAAAACTATAGTACCAAGACACTTCTGTAGCTACACATACAATACTTAATCTTGCATTTTATGATGTTGTTTATTTATATCAGCCAGTTAAAAATATGTCTTACCTATCTATAGGAGCTGTCCTTGAAGGAATATGAAAGATGCTGGAAGTACAGAGGGATAAAAAGCAGACTTACAAGTATGTATCTATCCTTACAAATTCAGCTTAAAGTGTATCTTCTAGGAATACTATAGAAACACTGATACAAATAAGTCACCTACAGGGGAACACTGGAATCTGACTGGACCACCAAACTGCAGCACAGCACACTTCTGGGAGAATGCTACCCAGTGTTGCCAAGGGCTGGCAAAGACTGGTGTGAGTGGGTGTACTGAGGTCAGCTGGGCAGTTTTCAAAGGCATATTAATGGCAAATATTTGACAGTAAGGAGACTTCATATGAAAATTCAGGTATTGAACACATGTACTTTTCATTCTGGCACAGTCTTCACCTAGCCTTTTTTCTTTTTTTAGGATACATAGTATGAGACTCCGGTCATCAATTCAGGGATGGTGATACCATTGTATTCAGAGAATAAAGGAAAGATAAAGGTGGGAGGAAGGAGGCATAATGCTAAGCAACAGAATGGGAGTGAAAGTGTTTTTGTTTTGTTTTTTGAGACAGGGTTTCTCTGTGTAGCCCTGGCCATCCTGGAACTCACTCTGTAGACCAGACTGGCTTCAAACACACAGAGATCCGCCAGCTCTGCCTCTGCCTCTGAATGCATCACCACTGCCTGGCATCAAAGCATTTGCTGTTGTTGTTTTGTTTTGTTTTAAACATTTATTTATTATGTATACAGTGTTCTGCCTGCATGCCTACACACCAGAAGAGGGCACCATGTCTCATTTTAGATGGTTGTAAGCCAGCATGTGGTTGCTGGGAATTGAACTCATGACCTGTGGGAAGAACAGCAAGTGCTCTTAACCTCTGAGCTATCTCTCCAGCCCCATCAAAGTGTTTTTAATAAGATAAGAACTATAGAGGGTGGCCAGAAAAAGACAAAATGGAGGCAGTATGGAATATTTTAGTTAAGTGGCTATCCAACAAACACCAGGTGACATCAGTTTTCTGTAAGTGCTGAGTCAATCTCCTCTATTACGGTAAATATCTTTAATTCTCAGGAAATGTTAGAGAATTATATGAGACTACAGATGCTGACTCATGCTTCCCAGGAATCTCGCCGGATACCCACTGGCTTCCTGCTGGTTTGATTTTTACCTGCATTAACCTACCTAGGCAATGTCATGAGAGAGACTTTGATTCTAAGTACTTCAAAACAAAGATGTGGCTCTGGTTCCTGTTAAAAAGAAGATACTGGCTAGGATCATATCTTACGTAGAGCCTGAGGCATAAAAGCAGACCCTTTGCAGAGTCCATATGCCCTCTGCCATCTATGCTGTCTTGTAGAAATCTGAAGTTGCATACATTATGACTGAGTGAATATTGGATAATAGCCGTGTGACCTTGAGAAAACTGCCTTGCTCCTGTGGGCTTTCATTGTGTCCTCTGAGAAACAGAACACATGGCGGTGCTGAAGTGTGCAGCTGCACTGGCAGAAGAAATGAGCATTCTTGAAATTTTAGATACTAGGTGATGCTACCTACTCATGCTTGCTCTATCCGAGAGCAGAAAACTGACGGCAGGGGACCACACACACACACACAAAACAAACTTTTGTTATTACACTGAAACAAAGCCTGAACATGAGAAGAAGTTTCCACTCAGAAGAAAGAGCTGCCACATATGCATTGAGAAGAAAATTCTCCCCCTTTCAACCACCCTTGACTGGGACCTAGAGCCATGGCTGGGCACAAAGAGTCACACTGTCTCTGAAATGGTGTGGTGGAAAACTCAACCGAACTGGGATGCTGAACACTAGGCCAATCCAACCACACATCACCACCACCAACCCCATCTGGGTATTCGTGTTAAGTGCATCCTAAATCCCTTCATCAACACTTAGTTTTTCCCTAAGATTTGCCAGTCAGATCAACTCAGAGATCCAGTCTGAACAACAATGGTTGACTCAAAACCTCTACATCTAGAAGAGCTGCCTCGTTTTCCCATATCCTTGCAGTAGATCTTTCTCTCATAAATTAATATGGGCTCCTCTCTCCCTGGTTGTCCCTATAGAAAGTATATGGCAGGGCAGGAAGCAAAATCAGCCTGCAAGGTAATGCCTGTTTTTTTATTTTACTAAGCGTGATCTGTTAATACTAAAACTGTACCAAGAGCTTTAGGTGTCTAGATGAAAACAGATTCCCCAGGGTCCCGCCAAAAAACCATAAAGGATTCCTTAGCTTTGGGGGAGCATCTGTGAGGGGTCTCAATTCAAAACTTCTTAAATCTTGGAAAAGGATCCCCAGAGGAAGGGATATCAAGAGGCACAAAGTCAACTTTTCAGAGGCTCCAGGGGTTAGATCATAACCCCGAAGCAGAATAAAGGTTCCATGGAGGCAGTCACAGGGAGTGGAGCAAGGCAGTCAAGCACAACCTGAAGCCACTATGTCCCCTCCCATTCCTCTACACTCTGGCATATGCTGTGAAGTAGAAGAAGTGGGGGGCATTTGGAAAGGTATAAAGTTCTACAAGTTTGAACTTGAACTGTTTTTAATTAAAGTGTCTCATACCACTTCTCACTGTCTAGACTGTAGCTGCTTCTCATGCACACTGGAATCCCAGTTCCTTCAGCCTGGCTTCAGCAAGTGGGACCCATGTGCACTGAGATTCAGGAGGAACATTTTCCAACTAGGGCTAAAAACACCAAGTGTCTCCTCTTTTTTCTTCTCCTTCTCAAACACAATTTTTTATTTTTAAGGTTACTTTGGGGCCTGCAAGACAGCTCAGCAGGTAAAGCCCTTGTGCAAGCCTGGTGACCTGAGTTGGAGGAGAAGAAAACCAACTCCCAATTCCCAAAAGGAATTGACCTCTGACCTCCACATGTGCCCCATGGCAGGAGCACACACGCGATAACAGCAGTAATAGTGGTAGTAGTAATTTTTAAGGTTATTTGAAATTATTCTAAAACCAGGGAAAAAGACAAGCTATTTGTACACTGGTCACTGCCACCTCATTACCAGGTACGAAGGTAATTACAGAAGGGTAATGAACAGACCAGTTTGATAATAAATAACGAAAGCTCGAACTACATCACCAAGATTAGAGATGGAGGGGAACGATGGATTTGAAATATTTAGAGAGAAAAAGGAAACCTGAGCAGAAAGCTGGCCGAGCGGTGGCTGACAGGGTCGTCAGCTAAGGGAGTTCACTATGACCAGTGAGAAGGCTGGAGTTAGGCTGGAAGGAGTTAGTATGGCAGCCAGAGAAGAAAGGAGAGCAAGGGTCCCAAGGAATCCACAAAAGGAGCAGTCTGGATGCTGGAACTGTGAAGCCATTTGCTGGCTGACTCTGTTTTAAGATACAAGGTTAAGTAGACAGAGACCCCCAAGAGACCTGCAGCACTGCATGGTGAGCTGCTGCTTACAGAAGCTGAAATAGTCAGCAGCATGCGGGGCTTGGACAGATTACAGAAATGCTGCTGACAGTCTCCCTGAACCGCTCAGTCCTTCCTTTGTGCTTTCCTCATATATGCAGAGGACAAAGTGCATAAACCATTTGTGCATTGTCACCTTTCTTACGAGATTCAACATCGTGGACCATACCGGATGTGTTATGTTATTATTAGTCTTGTAGCAACTTATGAGCCGTGATATTGCTTAAAAACACAAAATAATAATACCCATATTTCTTCTGACCTCTGATTGTCTGAAAGCAGTAGATGAACTGATCCCACTGTGCTTACAGAGCAAATGCACTGGCTCATTCACAGTGCCCCCAGCCCGGCCCTGCTCACTTACAGTCCTCTGCTCTAATTCACAGCCCCACGACTCCCCTGCTTGCTCATGATGTGCATGGATGAGTTGTATGAATTCCAACCCCTGGCCTTCCTCCCCTTCCCAGCTGCCCTCCTGACCCTGAAAGATTGCCTGTTTTGTTTTCAGCCTCCTTTTCTCATCAAGGGCTTTCCAGCTGGTGTAATGCTTCCTCTAACAATAATATAAGGAAAGAATGTGTCAAAACACATCAGGACTGATGAGCTCACAGTGAGTGTGGCACAGGCTCAAGCAAGACGGGGTCCCAGTGCTGAGAGAACTCAGACGCTACCTGCAACCTTCTTGCAAAGAAAAAATTCGTTTTCTTAACCCCATGCCCAGCAGTAGAGCCCAACACAAAGGAACTCAGTGGTAATTCTGTCACACATCACTATGCTTAGGCATTTTGTTGGTGTTTTGCTTGCATATTATGGCTTTTGATTTTATGTTTTTAGGAGTCTTCTTTATATGTGTGTTTCCTTGCTTTTTCTTTGAGGTTTTTGTTTTGTTTTTACTCTGGTTTGCTTACTTTTGTTTTTACTCTGGTTTGCCAAAGAGAGAGAAAAAAAGAAGGCATGAGTGTTGGAGAAGTGGAGACACTCTGGGAAGAGTTGGGAGAGGGGAAAATGATCATAACGTAATATATGAAAAACTTATTCTCTTTTCTTCTTCTTCTCCTTCTCCTCCTCCTCCTCCTTCTCCTCTTTCTTCTCCTTTTTCTTCCTCCTCCTCTTCTTCTTTTTTTTTTTTAAAGACAGGGATTCTCTGTGTAGCCCTGGCTGTCGTGGAAGTTTTTGTAGACCAGGCTGGCCTCGAACTCACAGAGACCCAACTGTTTCTGCTTCCCAAGTACTGGGACTAAAGGTGTGTGCCACCACTGTCTGGCAACATGAAAAAAATAATTTTTTTTCAATAAAAAACAAAGCGTCAAAATATGTGGTAGTAACAAAAAAGCGATGAATTTTATCAGAAAAACACTGCACAAAATGAGTGAACAGCTGTCCATTTGTGCCCCACTCCATTCCCTCCAGTGAATTGACCATGTGCGTCCATAACAACAACAACAACAAATATGTGATTTGGCTAGGCCAAGCACCTAGCTTCTGGTAAACCATCAGTGCAGACATTGTTCTTTTATCATTTAAATCAGCAGACACCAAGCGAATGGCTCTCCTCAACCAATCAGAGGAGGTCTCATTGAGCACATACTCAGGTTTCCAGAAGTTTCCAGAGGACCGCAACAGAAATGTCCTGAGTTTCTAGTGGGAGGCAAACAGAAGTTGGGCTCAGGACTGTTAAACCAGTTCTCACCCAAATTTCCAGGCTGCCCTACAAATTTTAGCGCTGCCATTTCCACAATCTCTTATGCTAACTTCTTAAAATAAATTAGTCCGTGGATACACGTGTGTGTTTGCATGTGCATATGCACAGGCACATGTGTTCCACAACCAATATGTCTGACTGGCACTGTTTCTATGATGAGCTGAACTTGGACAACTGGCTACCCTAGATGCCGCCTCGACTCCATTTTAGAGAAACACAAACACTTGCTCCGGTTGTTTTTCCACTTTAGACAGTCTGCAGGGGCTTCCACCAGCCTGAGTTAGGAAGCCATGTGTTTCATCTCCTTAATTCACTCCCTAAGGGAAGAGTTGAACCTCTCTGACATGCCCACATTCTAAATGAAGACAACCACATCCTTCACTGGCTACTAGACACTATCAAAGCGGTATGGTGAGCCTCTACTAAAGCTTTCACTTGGAGATTAAAAGGATGATATGAAAACCAGGCAAAAAACTTGGAATATCAATGATTATCGAAAAGGCACCTTCAGTGCAACATCTACATTGATGTTTTACCAAAAACTAGATGCTATGGTCTTGCCAAGGAAACACACACTAACTTTCATTCCACAAAACAATGATTTTTCAATGCAGATTTTTTACTAAGAAATTTTTAAAAAGTCTCTCGCTTCATTGTGCAGCAATGATTCATTCATTATCTGTAAAGCTTTTATTTCTAATCAAACCTTAAGAAATATGAGTCATTCATATGAGTGTGAGGTCATCAGACTATATCCTGGAAAAATATCTTGATAGAAAAAAAAGGAACCAAGGTTTGATGAAGTAAAGGAAGAAAATGTTGCCTATTTCTGTTGGGGGATATTATTTCCAGGAGTGTGACTTTTATTTACACTGCATTTGTTTAACTCTGTGGCGCTGGGTTACTCTGCCTGTCTAAAACACCTGATGTCCTAATTAAGAGATGAATGGCCAACAGCAAGGACAGGTGGGGCCTGCAGGCAGAGAGTGTAAAGAGAGAACAAGCAGCAAGAGAACAAGGAGAGGATGATATCAAGGAGCCAGCTACACAGCAAACCATTGAGAAAGAAGTAAAGTAAGGTATACAGAAATAGAGAAAGAAAAGCCCAGAGGTAAAAGGTAAATGGGATAATTTAAGATAAGACAAGCTGGCCAGAAGCAAGCAAACTAACGCTAGGCATTTATAACTAAGAATAAGCTCGTGTGTGATATATTTGGGAGCAGGGTGGCGTCCCCCCCCCACACACACAAATAAAATATCCTACAATATTTTATAATTTTCCCTAGAAATATTTTTTACCAACAGAGGCAGAATTTCTAAGGGCAAAGTAAGTCCTTTCCTAACAGAAACCCAAGCTAGCTCAATTCAGGAACTAGAGAAGACAAAGTACTTCTGCAGCCTGAAGTACCAACTCTGAATCTGTGGGTGGGTCTGCCCTCCAGCTCCCAGCACTTGGTCACCGCTCCCCAGGCCCAGGGACTGCAGCCTGATCTTCTCACAGGGCCCCTCCAGTTCTCCAGAGGGAACATGATCACTGATGTAATCTGAGGGAGTCAGAAGATCCACCTCCACACGCTGGTGCCACCACGTCTGAACTGCTCCATTAGAGTTGCTCTTTCTTTACTCCCCTGCCTGCGACAGGCTTGTAAAATGCAAACGCTGATAAGAGGGACAAATAAAGCATGGATATGCATCTTAAGTAATTAGTAAGTTGTCAGCAATTTCCTCCAAAGAGGAGGTGTGCACCATCTGAAAGGAATTAAAGGAAGAAAGGGAAAGTATACTTTCTCACCATTGTATAAATTCTTGTCTTCTCATTAAGTAAAGAGGCCACAGTTAAAATTCTTCCTGGAAGAATGGAAACCACAGGAAGGATTCTGGGAAGCGTTAAGGTGAGACAGGAGGAGCAAAGGCTTTAATATGGGGGTGTTTACAGGGTTTCCATTCTGTCTCATACTAGCTAAGTGACTCTTGTACATATTGTAACTCATAACAATGTTTGTGAACCTTGGATCACTGAGAATAATGTCTCCTGTCAGAGTAGTGGTACAGATCAGATTAATATATTCAGGTATTAAGACCAAATCTAGCATACAATGGGACACTTTATATGACACCCGTCATCTTGAAAAGCTGTGCTAAAGCTATGAGTTTCATTGAGCACTCCTACACTCTCAGCTGTATAGCCTTAAACCACCTTCTAAGCCACTGGAGCCCTTAGTCCTATTCTGTGCCACACAGGGACAATCAGCCCACTGAAACTAATAGAAGGGGCACACCAAAAGTACAGAGTGAACATTCAGCAAATAAGACCCACATTCTTCTTATTCAACTCCTGTCTAAATTCCAACTGGCCTCCTCGCTTCTTTCCTGGTCCCCAACAGTCATTCTCACAGACGTTAGATTGAATCTTTAAAACATAATTAAAACGACAGCCCTGATATATCAAGCCCTACCCCAGCCACGCGGCCCAGGGTGGGCAGGTACCACTACAATGAAAAAATACATGATGGAGAGGTGGGAAATATAGAAAAATGGAGCCGAGCACGTGCTAGGGAAAGAGGTGGGAATGTGATGGCCATGACAGGTGAGAGAAGCTGGGGTCTATATGCTGCCATCGTGCATAGGGTAGGGTAGGGTACAACGGCCTGGAGCTCATGCAGATGCAGACTCAGCCCACTAACCTGCTAACCTACCACCCAACTGCAGGATTCTCCTGGCTCTGGACAACGAAGGAGGCCTGAAACAAGGAAAGTTTGACTTTCTGGATTAGGTCTCCTCAAAGGACCACCATGGTCCGGAATACCATGGGAGGCCATGTAGGTGTCAGTGGTCCATGCTGCTGCTCCAGGACGTACGCAGTCTGTGTCGCTGCCCAATGCCTTGGTGATGTCTTCAGGCTCTGCTACCTCGGTTAGCCATGCTGACGCGAGTGGCATGTGCAACCATCTGAGACCACATCGAGGCTTGTGGTCCATGTAGCCGCTGAGGGCCATGGATGTGTCAGTGGTCCTGATATAGCCAAGGGCCACATTGATGTCTGCTGCCTGTGTTACAACTGAAACCCATGCAGATGCCCACAGTTGGAGCTGCCACCTGAATCCATGATAATAGCGCTGGGTGAGAAGTGGCCCTGCCCTGCTCCCAACACTGCAGGCTCTCCTCAGCTGATGGCTTCTGTCTCAGAGGCAAACAGAGAAAGACTCATCCTCCCTTACGGGGCTGGCCACTAGGAATCTGACCGTGTTCCAGTGAGCACATGGACAACATAAAATGAACTTTGGCTGGATGGGGGGTGGGGGGTACGTCAGGGAGGAGGGGGTACGGTCATGGGAAGTCTGGGAGGTGAGCACGATGTGGTGCATGATGTGAGATTCCAAATGATCAATTAAAAAGTTTTTTAAAACATTAATTAAAACGATTTCAAAACCATTCATATGCTAAAACCCTCCCATGACTTCCATATCACTGGGTAAAATCCAAAACCTGTTTTTCCACCCACAATGCCTCAGGATCCATCCTGAAAGATCTGCTCAAGTATTAATTTTAAGAAAAAAAATCTAACCTAACAGTCTGCTGAAAGTCACCACCCCTTGCCTCCTCCCTCACTCTGCCTCAGTTTCCCCAGCAGCACTGGTCCCTACCTGGCCCTTTACATGTTTACTTCTTACTCTGTACTACCTGTGTCCCTCTAGACAAACTCCACTGCACCTCCTACCACTCAAGACGATACCTACAAAATGGGAAAACAGTTGGTGAATTAATCTCCAAAAGTACCTACACTGCCCCAAACACGCTGAAAGTTCTCTAAATGCTGACTTCCTCTCAAAAGGTCACCTTCCTCCAGCTTGTATTTCTTCTTCTGTCATCTCACCATGTTTCCTGCTACACCAGCCCCAAGTTTGTCCTGAGCTGGACGGGGGTGGGGGATGGAAAGCATAATCTCACATGGTCTTCCCACTTCACACCTAAGGGTCCCTAGTCATCAGCTTCCAGCAAGCTTCCAGGGACACAGGAGAAGTAAGCCAAGGTCATATAATTGAATATATATTTTAATGTACAGATATAAGAAAACTAGGTACGTTTAGCTAAACACAGTCTGAGAACAGGAAAACAACACATACAGAAAAAAAGTGTATTCAGCCAGCAGATCTTGTCATACCGTGTGGCATCACTGTTCACGTCCCTTCGACTTGTTCCCTCAGGGACAACCAAGAAACCTTTACCTTGAAAGGCCTTTTGATGTCCATATTTCATATCATTAATATTCCCTCTTCAAAATAACAAAGAACCAATTTATATATACTCATTCTGAACTAAGTTTAAATGCTAGTAAACAAAGGATAAAGATAAAAATAGAAATATGGACTGAATAGTACCTGCACAAAGGAGACAGAAAATAAATACCCTCTTAATCCCAGAACGCACTCAGCCCGCAAAACAGATGAAAATATCGTTTGGATGATACCACTTTTCAAAACGTTTTATTTATTTTTATTCATTTAATTTTTTATTCATATGGATGATTCCACCTTTTACAGAGTTGTTCATTTGATGACCACACTTATTATTTCTTAATTATCTTATAAAATACTACATGAAGTTTTCTCTATTTATGGAGGTTTAATGTTCGCCCCAGAATATAAAACCCTGCAACTGAAAGACTGTAGGCTTAATATATGGATGCCATGTGCTGGAAGTTGGGGCTTGAAAATCAGCAGCTACAGACCTTCCCCGTCCCCTGGGCAGGCATGCACTCCTCTCTTCATGGGCAACAGAGGGGCTGTGCCATCTGTTCTAAGATGAAGGGATGAGGAGCAGCTGGACAAATGGACTGCACAGCCCACAAACCACACCGGGACAAAGCAACATCTTGGCAGACGGGAGCTAGTGTACTCTGACACAATGCTTTTGTCTGTTTGGTTGTTTAAAACTAGAGTACTTTAGGAATGGAAGCCAGAATTTGGGGGATGCCATGGCTTGACCTGAGCTACCCATCTGGGAAATGTCTTTAGCTATATAAACATAAAGTAAGGATTTTTCAGATGTACTAGATTTAGAATCCTAAGAGGCCCTCTTATCATATAATAACTAAAAATGATGAATAAAATAACAATACGTTTTTAAATGCATCAGCGAAGTAGTAAGGAGGCACAAAGAATCTATAGGCTAGAAAGAGAAACAGAAAAGCACAGAAATGTTATGGTTATCCCTGGCTTCCTCTGAGCCTAAAGCTTCACTTGGCATCCAAGCACCTGCTTGGTGAACAGAAGACAAAGCCAAAATTGCCTAATTTTAAAAGTCCAGACAAAGCCAGGGAAAACATGAGTCAAAAGAACAAAGCAAGAGCATCCTGGTGTACTTAACACACTGTCTGTCTCCACTTTGAAGCCAGATAGAGCAGGAAATAAAAATTCCATAACCTCAAGTTGGTCCTCACATGCCCTTCATGGCCTGGATTTAGGACCCCACGTGAAAAAGCTCTGAAGTTATCGGTTTATTTTTAGACTCCTCTCAACTA
This sequence comes from Bramus lutescens, assembly GCA_001685075.1. Taxonomy (NCBI): domain Eukaryota; kingdom Metazoa; phylum Chordata; class Mammalia; order Rodentia; family Cricetidae; genus Bramus; species Bramus lutescens. Next base: position 114,883 of record LOEQ01001052.1, read on the forward strand.
ATTCAGGTCTAGCAAAAGCAGACCCTCTTCAGAGAAATGTACCTTCAGTCAGAATCTCAAAAAATTACCACAGATAAAACATAATCAAACACAGGCTCCTAACAGAGTCTCAAAAGATACAGTGGAACAAGCCCCTCAGCGTTTGAAATCAGACTCACAGGCACAAACACCCATAAAAGTCGCATGTAAATAGGTATCAGTTATATAACATAAATTATCCAATAATATAAATAAAAGCCAGTGAAAGGGGAATAAAGAACTTACACAAATCGGTAAGGAAAGCAGTAACAACCATATAAAGAGAAAATGAAAGGGAGAGGCATTTGTGGAGGCAGCACACAGGGCTAATGGCAGAGCAATAGAGAATATAAGTGGGAAATGTTCCATGTGACTCTATAAAGTATGAGAACGTTTTGCGGTAACTCAAGAAAATGAACACTGAAGACCTGAGCTTTTCAGGAATAAACAGAGGTGCAGGGCAACCAGTGGCAGTGGAAATAGAAACAAGCGTGTGGGAACATGCTTCAGATGACAGTCAACCAGAATAGAAAGACAGGCCACTGGAAAGAGGGAGGGGTAGCTGTGGCTTCCTGACAAGATCCTGACGTTGTTTTAAATGGGGGTAGGGGGGGACAATGGCTCAGTGGTTAAGAGCACTGGTTGCTCTCCCAGAGGACCAGGGTTCAATATCCAGCATGCACAAGGCAGCTCAAAACTATCTGTAACTGCACTCCTGGGGGGAACCAACACCCTCTTCTAGCTCTTGGTACTGCACACACATGGTGCTCAGACATGCATGCAGGCGAAATACCCATAAACATAAAAATATAAGGGAATAAAATTAGGGAATAATAAAATGAAGAAGACAGAAGAAATGCTATGTAGAAACAAACAAATGAACTGGGTCAGGAGCTGGAAAGATGATTCAGTGGTTAAGAGTGCTTGCTGATCTTACAGAGGACCACAGTTCAATTCCCAGGACCCACCGCGGGGGCTTGGAAGCAGTCTAACTCTAGCTTCAGGGGATCTGACATCCTCTTCAGGACTTCATGGACATCCTCACACAGGAGCACATACTCACACATGGACACACACACTTTCACAAAAATAAGTAAAATAAAATAAATGGAGGCTTAAGGGTGCCTATGGCCTAGAGAGATGGTAGACAAAGAAGTAGATTAATAAAAGCAGGTAACGTATAAGCCAGTAAACCTATCATTATCTTTCTTCAACCCTCTAACTCTCTACCCTGCCACCTGAAAACTATATTTCATTGCTCATAAACCTTGTGGAGGACATTACATCAACTAGGGGCCTATAGTTCCAGATACCAAGAGGCTGAGGCAGGAAGATCACATGTGCCTATGAAGAAAAGGTTACCTTGGGTGATATAGATATAAAGCCTACCCTAACCCCCATATCTCAAATCACCAAAGATGACTAAAATTAATACCCTTGAGAGAGGAGATTGCCTCAGAATGGCTGATCCCTTCTGAACCACTTGAACAGGTATACATTACTCTTTACTGGTACCATCTTCAACTATACACAAACACACTCCTCTGAAGAACTGCTTGCTGTAAGATCTATCTGGAGCCCACACCAGAGATGCTTGAAGACACTCACAGAGCTGTGAGCACTCTTACAAATTCCTTCATGCTGTGGGACAACGGTCTTGTATCCTGAAAAGATTTGTCACTTGTATTGGTTTAATAAAACACTAATTGGCCAGTAGCCAGGTAGGAAGTATAGGTGGTGTGACCAGAATAGGAGAATCCTGGGAAGAAGAGAAAGGTTCAGTCTACAGTCATCACCTAGATGTAGAGAACACAAGATGAAAATGCCTCACTGATAAAAGGTACCAAGCCACATGGCTAATACAGACAAGAATTATGGATGTAAGAGTTAATTAATAAGAAGTTACTTAATAAGAAGCCAGAGCTAATAGGCCAACCAGTTTATAATGAATGTAGGTCTCCGTGTGTTTCTTTGGGACTGAATGGCTGTTGGGACCAGCGGCACAAAAACCTCGGTCAACACCCTCATGTCATAGAAGACAGGTGAAGAGACACACTCGATATCTTCTTCCATTAAGTGCTGAAGAGGGCTTTTATTAGCTTAATTTTAAATTATAGAATTATTTTTGTATAATTTTACACTTATGTATAATTACATACAAACTTAAGTGTAACTCCTGACTTAGTAGTTATTTAACTATAGATCATTTTTAAAGTTTAAATTCCAAACTTCTTTTGAAGCAATACTTACATAGGTCCTAGTCATTCATAGAGGGATTGGGGAACTCACGGACTCCAGTACAAGCAAGAGTGTCTAACAAAACACAGCACCTGGCTAGAAGCTTAAATATATCTACAAATGATCCAGGGCTGCCTCTAGCAGTCCTCAGGATCCATCTCTGGGCTTGCTGGGATGTTGATGGAGACAGGCCCATGACCACAGCACATGTCCAACTATACTGCCATAGCACTATACCTGAACTCTCTTCACAACCACACCAACCTGCTGCTCTGGTCCTCTTCCTCCACTGTGCTCTCTGCCTCTCATCTCACTGCCAACAAGCCTGGCTCCCTTGCAGGAAACATCATCTTGACTGCTTGTCTTACACTAATCTTCCACACATACTGACACCTGCTCTCCAAACCTCAGAATCCCTCCCACAAGGACTGCACTTCTTACTGTTCACCCCAGGAAAGGGGTGCTCAACGCTGCTCCCTCTTTCCCCTGAATGGTTGCTGTCTGATCCACACAGCAATTGGCAGGGATGTTAGCTTCTGACTCATTCCTTTCTCTCTATTTTGAAGGCTGTCACACAATCCACTTGTTTTTTTCTTCCATCAGCCACTCCAGGCTTCATTCCTGATGATGACATCACCTGGATCTGAAAAAAAATCCAAAACCAATCTACCAGACCAAGAATGTGACCACCAATCCCTGGCTCTCCGGTTCTCTCCTCTTCAAGCTAATCCTGGCCTCCAATCCTTTGTTCCTCATCAGATCCACTGCTACCGTTAAGATTTCCTGTCCTTTCCTCACCCACCCTCATGCTGCATTATTTCAGACATTCTCTTGACAGCAGTACCCAGCAGAAGCTATCAATTCCACCCTCCATCTGGTATCAGCTGAGACATTCACCTTAACTCTTAATTCTAAACCGCTGGAACTCTGCACTAAAATTATCATCAGCCAGTCTACTTGACCCTCAACAAATACACACATGCAATGTCTCTGTTAGAGGTCTCTTTCAATCCGGAGTCCTCTTTAGCTTGTTGACTAAGTTCCTTAGAACCTTCCTGAACAAACTTTAAAATTGTGTGTGTGTGTGTGTGTGTGTGTGTGTGTGTGTATACACCTTGTGGGTGCATGTCACAGTATGCATGTGACAGTCAGTCAGAAGATAACTTTGTGGAGTTCTCTTCCAAAAACAATGGAATATACTTTCTTCTCTGCACCTCACGAAACTTTCTCTAAAATTGACCACGTACACTGACACAAAGCAAGTCTCAACAGATACAATAAAATTGAACTAACCTACTGCATCCTATCAGGCCACCATGGATTAAGTGGGGATATTAACAACAACAGAAACAACAGAAAGTTTGCAAAATCATGGAAATGGAACAATTCTGTACTGAATGAAAAATGGGTCAAGGCAGAAATAAAGAAGTAAATTAATGACTTTGTATAATTCAATGAATTCAACATACCCAAACTTATGGGACATGATGAAGACAGAGCTAAGAAGAAAGTTCACAGCACTAAGTAAGTGCCTCCATAAGGAAAGTGGAGAGATCTCATACTAGCAACTTAATTGCACACCTGAAAGAAAGCTCTAGAACAAAAAGAAGCAAACACATCCAAGAGGAGTAGACTGCAAGAAATAATCAAACTGAGGGCTCAAATTAACAAAACAGAAACAAAGAAAACAATACAAAGAATCAATAAAACAAAGAGATGGTTCTTTGAGAAAATCAACAAGATAGACAAATCCTTATCCAAACTAAATAAAAGACACACAGATAGAATATCCAAATTAACAAAATCAGAAACAAAGGGGAGATATAACAAAAGACACTGAGGAAATTCAGAGAATCATAAAGACAAACTTTAAAAACCTGTACTCCCTCCACCAAATTGGAAGATCTAAAATAAATGGATAATTTTCTCAATAGGTACCACTTACCAAAGTTAAATCAGGATCAGAAAAACAATTTCAATTGACCTATAACCCCTAGTGAAAAAAAAGCAGTCTTTAAGCTTCACAAACAAACAAAAAGCTAAGGGCCAGGTGGTACCAGACTTTCAAAGAAGTGTTATTGCCAATACTCCTCAAATTAATACCACAAAACAGAAACAGGAGAAACATTACCCAATTGATTTTATAATGCAATAGTTTCCCTGATACCCAGAACACATAAAGATTCAACAAAGAGATAATTACAGACCAATTTCCCTTATGAACATAGATGCAAAAATATTTTTTTAAAACTTGCAAACCAAGGATACATCAAAAAGATCATCCACCATAATCAAATAGGCTTCATCCCAGAGATGCAAGGATGGTTCAATACAAGAAATTCAGTCACTGTAATCCACCATATCAACAAACTAAAATAACAACAGCACATGAGTATCTCATTAGATCTAGAAAAGGCCTTTGACAAAATCCAACACCCCTTCAGGTATACATGCTGGAAAGATTAGGGATACAAGACATATCTCAACATAATAAAGGCAACTTACAGCAAGCCTACAGACAACAGTAAAATAAATGGAGAGAAACTCAAGCAATTTCATTAAAAACAGGAACAAGACAAAGCTGTCCTCTCTCTCCTAATCTAATCAATATACAATTTGAAGTTTTAGCTAGAGCAATAAAACAACTGAAGGAGATACAATTTGGAAAGTAAGAAGTCCAAGTATTGTTATTTGCAGATGAAAACATGCTACATTTACACAATGGAGTTTTATACTCAGCTGTTATAAAGAGATGACATCATGAAATTTGCAGGCAAATGAATGCAATTAGAAAAAAAATCATCCTGAGTGAGGTAACCCAGAGCCAGAAAGACAAACATGGTATGTACTCACTTATAAGTAGATATTAGCTGTTAAGTAAATGATAACCAAGTTACAATTCATAAACCCTGAGAGCCTAGGTAAAAAAGAGAACTCTATGGTAGTGGTTCTCAACCTGTGGATTGCCACCCCTTTTAGGGGTCAAACAACCCTTTCATGGGGGTTGTCTAAGACCACCGGAAAACACATATATTTACATTATGATTCATAACAGTAGAAAAATTACAATTATGAAGTAGCAACAAAAATAATTCTATGGTTGGGGTCACCACAACATAAGAAACTGTATTAAAGGGTGGCAGTTTTAGAACCACTGCTCTAGGGGGTATTCATGGATCTCTCCAGGAAGGGGAAAGAGAATGTATTTTTGTGGAGGACTGGAGACAGGTGGGAACAGAAACAAGAGGGATCAGGTGTGGGAGATACGATGGAGAGAGGGGGGGAAGAGAGCTGGAATTGGATAGTATTTGGGGTCAGTGTGGAAACCTAGTGCCGTAGAAACTTCTTGGAATCTATGAAGGTGATAATAGTGAGAATTCCTAGTAATGAGGGATAAGGAATCTAAAATGCCCCATCTCTTGTAGCAGACAAGGCTCCCAGTGGCGGGAATGGGCTCCATTTGTTAGAGCTGTTGGCCAAGGGTCCTGTGGAGATATCCAAACAACCCAGGCTGATGCTAGGACATAGGATCACTCTCTGCAAACTGAAAGCAGGGCCTCCCTTGCTAATGACAGCATCCACACAGCTCACTGAACACGGAGCAGAGCGGTAGAACTGTTGCCTGCATGGAGCCTTTGCTTCTATGTTACAACCTCTTTGGTGCAGGAAGGTACTCTGCAGGCTATCAAAAGAGAAGTATGGACACCAACCCAGCCACAAAACCTCTGACCTACACTCTCTGTCCTGCCTGCAAGATGTGCTGGGGCAATGGTGGCACAGTATTTGTGGGAGTGGCCAACAATGATTTAACTTGAGGGCCGCTCCACAAGAAAGAACCCATACCTTACACTGCTTGGATAGCTAGGAACTTGAAACTGGATAGCCCAGAGACCTATGGTAGAACTAAACAAGACCGGTCTAAACCAAACAAACAAACAAAAACCAATGAAATGATTCCTAATGATATTCTGCTATACTCACAGATGGGTGCTTTGTCCAGTCATCATCAGAAAGGCTTCCTCCAGCAGCAGATGAGAGGAGGTGCACAGCTAGATGTTATGTAGAGAGAGTCTGAGCTAGAGGTCTCCACTGGATCTTTCTCCTTGGAGCTCAGGGAATCCACAGAAGAGTGGAAGGAAATAGGTATCAGAGGAGATGAAAGATACCAGGAGAACAAGACAGACTGATGGAGCATATGGGTCCACAGAGACTAAAGCGGCAAGCATGGGGCCTGCAGGGGTATGCACCAAGACCTCTCCATATATGTCCCTAGCTTGGTGTTTTCGTGGGACCCTGAACTGTGAAAGCAAGTGTGTCTTTAACTCTTTTGCCTGCTCTTGGGGCTCTTTTTCTCCTCTTGGGTTGCCTTGTCCAGACTCAGTGTTTAGAGCTTTTGCCTTGTCTTACTGTATTTTATTTTATTATGTTTGGTTGTTTTCTCTTAGAGGCCTGCTCTTTTTCTGAAAGGAGATAAAGGCTGAGTGGATTGGGGTAGAGAAAAGTTGGGGGAGGGGATCCTAGGAGAAGTGGAGGGAGGAAAAACCACAGTTGGGAGGTATTGTATGAGAGAAGAATCTTTTTTTTAACAGAAAACTGGACATTGTCCTAGAAATACAACTGGTTGGGTTATTTGCCTTACTAAAGAGCGTATAACAGGTGGTGCTGAATTCATGAGTCAAGCCACACATGAAAGGGCTGTGCATAGGTTTGTGGTAGAGTGGAAAATTTAGGCAATCTTTTTCCCCCACAGTACGTGCAAGCACTGTGTTAAGCCATCTGTGAAGACCAGGTTAAGTGAGTGTGGTACCGATAGGAAAGCAAGCACAACACCCACTACAAGGGAAGAAAGCAAAGCCAGAAGCCAGATTAGTCGCTGCTCTACAGACAGCTACGGATGCCTCTTGGGCATTTCCTCCTGGAATAGGGTTGTCCTGACTCTGTCCCTTGAGCCAATGGAGATACCACAGGAAGGGTAAAGTGTGACTCTTCCGGAATTTAGAAGCTACAGGACTAGGCTGTGATTCCCACCTGTGGAACCTAAACACAAAGACTGGCTGGAGAAAAGGCCTGCCTGGAATTGACATGTCCTCCCATGGTGGGCAAAGTACATGCTTCAGGGAAACCCCCATTTGAATCCTGAAAACCACAAGCCAGGGTACCTTCCCACAGGAAGAAAACAACAAACTGACAGTGAGTACCAATCCCAGGTCATCACCCCCATCACCGCTATAGGAGCCCTGTGAAACTAGGCTCTTGTCACCTAGTGCCCCCTCTCTCCTTTAAGCCTGACAGAGACTCCCCAAAGGCAACACCTGGAGTGCAGGAGGGAGACAGGAATGTCCTCTGCACTTCAGCCTGAATCTGGCTCGGGGAGAGGAAACGTTGACTCTGAATACGGAGCTACAGCAACACAGAACTCCAGGCTGGGAGCACACCATTACACCACAGTAAAGTCTTCATATTGAAAGTCATCGCAAGAGTTTCTACATCTAAGAATAACAGTAAGGGGCCTGCCTTGAGAGCAGACCGAGGTAAATGACAGCTGATGAGAAAGATTAAAACTGACTTCTTGTTCCCTAAAGCAAAACCACCAGTCATACAAAAAAAAAAAAAGGGTGGTCCCCTGATGCTTCTCACCACATGCTCAGATTCCACCGTGTTCAGTTCCATTCCTGAAGGAGTCTGTCTTCATAATCCCAGTAAAGTGTGCTCTAGATAGACTACAGAGTTCCCAGTAAAGACTATATTCTCTACATGCTTTTTGCTCAAACCCATGTTCTGTGATTTTATAAGGCCATCTATGATAATTCACTGATGAATTAAATTTTCTAAACGCATGAAAACCCACAAATACATTAATCGACAATGTAATATTAAATGTTATGACCACATTCCTGTAGCAGAGAAAGTTAAGTCATAGATTCCCCAAAGCACTGGGCTTTGAGATCTGAGACTTGAGTCACAATCACTTCAGGCAGTGCTGCTCTGGAATGCACACTCGGCCACTGCTAAGAGTGTCCACCATAATGCTCATGTCTCCTAAAAGATTTAGCTTAGCTCACTGAGCTTAATCCACTGAATTAAACAATCACTGACCATATATGAGCACAATGTAATTTCCACTGCCATGATAACTGCATAGCATTCAAATGAATACCAAGAAAGGTATGTGGAGCCTATAAATGCAAGTGACCTTGGCAATCTGTCCCCACAGCTGAGTTTCTAATTCCCCTTTCCGTTCACCCTCGCTCTGACTTCTCACCTTACAACTTTCCCTTACTCCCTAAAAGCCGGCCAGTGGCTACTCAGAAAATAGATAAGAGACAGTTAAATATTTATTATAATCCCACAAGTCCTTGGGGCTAAAGTTTAGAAAACAAAGCAGTCTCTCTCCTGTAAGATGAAAGTCCAAAAGAAAGAATTATGATGAAAAATCACTATGGGAGAAAAAATTTCAACGTGTCTCTAAGACAGCTCTGCTGCTGTGTCCAGCTCACTGGGCGCTGTAGTTAGCACAAAAGGTACTGGAAAACATCAATTAGTGGTACACTTACTCAGTGCGTAGCAATACAGAATACTATCCTTCTCAAAGTTTTATACACCTAAAGAAATGAAAGAGCGAGTAAAAGCCCCTCAAGACTGTAGCGCAACAGTAAGTAACTTCCAGAGCTTGTCAGAGGATGCCTTGCATCCAGCAAACTCATCTTTACATCACACTTCCAGCCTTGCAGAACCAATAGTTCATTTTTAAAAGCAATCTAGGTGTAGATTGTTTTTATTTGCTTATTTGTTTTGGTTATTTTAAGACAGTACTCACTATGTAGTACAGGCTGGCCTAAAACTCATAATGCTCCAGACTCAAAAGTGCCATGAATACAGATTTGCACCTCTCAGACCCAGGCCACATATATTATTTTTTAATATAGAGTTTAAAATTCTGCTGTTCAACCATACTCAAGATTTTTTGCTGCCTCCACAATCTTGTGTAGATCCCAAATGACTTCTCCGTGAAGGACCAGTGCTTCTGTCATCTGTCAACAGTGAAAGAAATCAAGCCTGACTCTAATCAGACTATGTTAAATGGGTGGTTGATTTTCATGTCACAGAGGGAGGAAAAGCTCCCAAGAGCAGGGAGGAGAAGAAAAAAGGATGCCAGAATCTCAACTGATCTCTCAACACCTTTTCCACAAAGCTGAAGTAAACAAAGAATTCCACTTTGAGGTGTGTATTCAAGTGGAATTTTTGACTTTGGAGTGCCTGAGATAAAAGTTTGTGCTCAATAATTTTAGCATCCTTGGAATAGGGAATGAGGACAAAAGGCTGAAAATGATGTGTCACAACAACTGTCACCACAGCACAAGGGAAATGGGCTCCTTTTCAACAGTCAGGCTGCCCATTTAAAAATGATCATTTTTGTGGCCAGGCAGTGGTGGCACATGCCTTTAATCCCAGCACTCAGGAGGCAGAGGCAGGCGGATCTGAGTGTGGCAGCCTTGGTCTAGAGCAAGTTCCAGAACAAAAAACAATAACAAAAAAGATTATTTTTATTACAGCACGGTGAAGCACATTTTGTCCCAGTACTGGGGAAGCAGAGGCAGCAGATCTCTGTGAGAGTGAGACGGTCCTGGTCTACAAAGTGCGTTCCAGGACAGCCAGGGCTACACATAGTAAGACTCTGTGGTTGCAAGTCATGAAATTATAAAAGCCCACGTCCTGCAAGCAGCTCAGTTTCTTAAATGCCAACACACAACTATTTTGTTTTAGAGAGAATAAATGCATCAGGAAAAGCAGCTAAAAAGAAAAAAATACACTCAAGTGTTCATGTCATTTCTAATAAAGCTAAATAAAACAAATAAAATTCTCAGACAAGCATTGGAACTTTAATTAAGCTTTAAATAGAGCTTGAAAAAAAAGTGTGACTCATTCTCTGGCCGATTGACTAGTAAAGGATATGTAGAAATACGAGCAGTGAAATGGAAGGAAACAATCCACACTGCAAAACGGTCTCCTGAACAGAGCCGCATAATGGATGCAATGCCAATATTCAAGATGGACTCAGATTGATCAGGCAACTCGATAGCTTGCATTTTAGGCATCATTAAACTTTCATGAGTTCTGTGGGAAGAGAAATATAATCTGCGAGGATAAAGTAATACGGGAATAGAATAATTCTATTTACGGGGGAAACGTTCAAACAGGTGCCATCTGCCTTTTCAGAAAGGCACTGTGTTTACTCAAAGTGCGCCACGCACTTTCTTCCAAGTTTGCTTGTTTTAAATAATATTTTTATTTTTGCCATAGTAAATGTGACAAGAATAAAAATTCTTTTCAGGAAAGAATTCATTTTTAGATATTAAAAATACCATACTTGTTTATTTACATTATTCAAGTTTTAAATGATACACATAAATACCTCCTTGCTTATTTACATTATTTAAGTTTGAAATAATACACATATTCTATATGCCATTTGATAATATGTTGTTTATGTTTTTCCTAAGGAAACAAGTCAAATAAGCAAAGAGTTCTTTCTCAGAAGAAAACAAAACTCTTCAAGATCAAAATACAGCAGTGACAATAGTGTCCCCTCTGTTTTCTACAAAATCTTCTAATGAGAATCTGAAATCTGGAAGGTTCTTCAGAGAGTCAGATTTATTTTAAGAAAAAAAAAAACCCTGACTCACTGAAACAAAGAGAACAAGCAATAAACTTCATATAAAGGGGTGTTAGTGCTTGTTACAGCTTTATTTCAGTTTACTTACGTTCTGAGACCACCTGGCCTAGAACTAACTCACTTTGTAGTCTGGGCCAGACTTCATCTCTCAGAAATCTCCCACTTCAGCTCCTCGTGCTGGGACTGCAGGTGTGAGCCACCACACACAGCCTGAAATTTTCCACACGGAAAGCTTTAAGACATCAGACATCAGGAACCTTTTGTTTGAAACCAGACACAGGCTGTCTTAAAGACCATCACAGGGGTGTTATTTTATTACTAAACATTTTAATGAACATCTCTAAAACTTGGGGGCCACAGTTTTTGAATTGTTTTTCTCCAAAATCTCAATGTGTGATTAGCAAAACATATTAATTAAATATACAAAGGCTTTTGATGTAGGAGGGTCATCTGTCTATGTGTTACTTTCATTGGTTAATA
>LOEQ01001052.1:126438-138812 GCA_001685075.1 Bramus lutescens
CCACTTTGTGGTGGTACACAGATTATTAAAAATGGGTTAATCAAGATGTAAGAGCTAAGCCAAAAAGAGGCTAGATATAAAAAGAGGCTAGGTATAATGGGCCAGACAGTGCTTAAATGAATAAAATTTGTGTGTTGTTATTTTGTGGTATAAGCTAGCCGTGTGGGAGCCAGGCGGGACGAAAAGCAGGCCTGCTCCCCTTTTGCTACAGGCTTTGTATCTCTGATTTTCTCAAGTCCTCTGTGACACTGGTGTGCTCATCCACACACTGCATGCACGGTACACTTGGCTGATAGATCGTGGAGTCTCTTTCTCTACAGGTTAATAATGCATTGGCTGAAGGGACTAGGAGTTTTGTCCTAGAACTTTCTGCAGCATAATTTTTTCAGCTATATTTTCAACTGTAGCAAACAGCAAATGTTCTGTGCCTGGGTTTCCTGGGACTGAGACTACCAGTTTAAGTCAGGTGCGCTGACTCCGCCCCACAGTGTTCTTTCTGTTCTCGATTGTTTCCACATAGATTTTAATGTTTTTTTCTATGTCTAGAAGAAACTCTGGAATTTTTTAATAGGATTGCATTAAATTTTAGATTACTTGGTGGGGTGGCAATTTTTACATTATTTCTTCCAAGCCATTAGTATAAAAAAAATCTTTGCATCTACTAATGTGTTCCTTAGTTTCTTCCTTCAGTATCAAAAAGTGTTTTTATTTTTAACATAAAGGCCTTTCATTTATTTTTTTCAAGGATGTATCTATTTTTGTGTATGAGCGTTTTGTCTCTGTGCTTACATGGCACCATGTATACACAGTGCCTACTGAGGTTAGAAGGGTCATATGGGTGCTGGGAATCAAACCTGGGTCCTTTGGAAAAGCAACAAGTGCTCTTAACTACTATGCTATCTCTCTAGCCCCCTTTCTTTGACTAGGTGTTGATCATTGAACCCCTCAAGTACCCCAAAACAATACTGGCTCTTGCCATTTCTCTTGGTTGCTCACCTTAATTAGACTATGAGTCTGCATTACAAGACACTATGGATGCTTGAAATAGAAAAATTAGGATGACCCTGAGCTGTAACCGTCTCCCTGCTAGGCAGCTTTTGTAGAACCAGAGGGTGCCATACAGGCTGCTGGACAAGAAAAGGCATCAACAATCCTACCCAGCTGTGAACTATAACCACCAACCTATCAGGCAAGATGGGCTCACTGGTGCAATAGTAGCACAGCTGTTGTAAAGTATCTAACCACTCTGGATGAAAGGCCTGTTCCACAAGAGGGAATCATGACTAGTACTGTAAATCCAGCCAAAAATTTATGCAGAGGACGTCTTAGGGGAAAATTTTCCACGGGTGTTTAACAAAATTGACTTAGCACTAACATGCCTTCTAAATACTTATATTTACCCTCAGACAAATGCTACTTGAGGCCTTAAATAGAGAAGCTTTCTCTTCATGATGAATGGCAATTAATGCAGAAGAGGTATATATAGTTGCTCAAGATGCTGAGAATAACTGATGGCCAAGAACCTGAGCAACTCAGAATACTCCACAGAGGAAGAGGCAGACACAACATAACAGCGGGAAGATACAAAGAAGGGCTGTAAAATGATGACATCTGGGCTTGGCAGAGCCAATGCAATCATGAACTCACAGCAGCTGCAGCTGCCTGCAATGGAGCTGCACAAGACACGACCTGTCAATAATCAATCACAGATGAAGGCGGGGCCAACAGAGCCCTACTATTCAATACTGAACCAAGAGCCACTGATGGACTCTGGGAGGGGGCAGTCATTGTCTTCAGTTGTGTGCCTATCAATAAGCCTAGCAAGCTCCAATCAATACTGCCTAGCACTTCCATTGAAAACAAAAGCAAAATAAAAGGCAGCTAGCTATTTGTTCAACTAATTCTAAGTCTCAATTAAGGCAGAACAGAAGTGAGGCTTCTCCAGGTATGAATGCTTTGATTCCTAAGGAGCAACAGCCAGCTTAATTTCAGGAGCTTTGGGAGGGTGAGCAATAGAAATAAAAAAACTATAATAGGTTTGCTCATTTTCAAAAGAGTAAAAAGGGACCTGAGGCGATGGCTCAATTTGTAGCATGCCTAATGTGCAAGCGTGAGGACCTAAGTCTGGATCCCATACCCACATAAAAGCTGGGTACAGCCATGAAAGTCCATAACCTCATTGCTGAGAGCGATGGACACAGAAAGATCATTGGGACTCATTAGCTAGCCAGTCTAAGTGATTCAGTGAGCCCAGGCTCAGTGGGAAATCCTGGCTGAAAAAAAGAACAGGTAAAGAAACAATCACAGAAGGCACTCTACACCAACCTGCAGCCTCCGTGTGGCATGCACACACACCACACACATGTACACACCCACAGAGCTTTTACAAGATACCACAATGTGGGCATGTCAGTGAATTATTCATTGTTTCCAAATTTTCACTGCACATTTTTTAAACAAATTAATTCTGTGTTCAAGTTGTTATTTCTAATTCAATCTTGGAATTATAGAGATTTTTTTTAAATGCTGATTTTGTATCTACATTTTCTTTCTCCTGAAAAGCCTTACTCTAATATCTCCTTAAATACTTTCTAAATAAAATCTTTCAACAGTTTTTTTTGCTATAAGAATACAACATGATCATGAAATAATCTTTTGAATTGCTATCCAAATTTCATTATTTTATCAGTAGTCTTATGATAGATATAATGCCTTAACTCATATGTAAATGACACCATAACCCTTAAAACTTCAACTGAAAGTTTACCATCAGTAGATTCTCTCATGTTATTGGTAATAATGCCATGCCAACTATCATTTCATTTCATTCATGTCTTTTCATATGTGGTGGTTTGAATGAGAATGGTCCCTAAGGCTCATATATTTGAAAACCTAGTACCCAGTTAGTGGAACTGTTTGAGAAGGATTAGAAGGCAGGGCCTTGTTGGAGGTATATTGCTGGGGCAGAATTTATGGTTTCAAAAGCCCACACCATTCCCAGTCAGCTCTTTCAACCTTGTGCTTGTAAAACAAGATGTGAGCTCTCAACTACTGCTCCACTGACGCCTGCCTGCAGCCACACTCTCCTACTTGATGGTCATGGACTCATCCTCTGAAACTGAAAACCTAATAAACTCGTCCTTTTAAAAACAGCCCTGGTCGTCGTGCCTCAACCCAGCAACAAAGAAGTAGCTAATACATCATCTGATATTCAGTCCATCATGACACACTGCATGCAGAAGGACGTGTCCTCCAGTTGCAGTGTGCCTATGACTTAGCATTCGCTACTCGGAATTACTTCTTGTTCCATCTATGCCTTTCGTGCTTCATAACAGCTTCATTTGAAAATAAGCTAAGTGTGTGCCATCATGTTCTTACTGTTTGAGAGCTTTACTCAACAAATGTTCTGACTCCTCTGCTACTGTTGCCCCAATTAAACATGTTTTAAATTATAATAAAATACACATAACAGAATTTAGCTTTTAAGAATACAATTCAGAAGTGCTCAATTTATTCACATTGTTGTGCGATCTCTAGAACTCTTTCTCCCTTTCAAAACTAAAATTGTATCCAGGAAACAACTGCCATTCTCCACCCACACACCCTGTGTCTTTTGTAACTCAGCATTAACGTCTCGCAGTCTGCCCATATTGCTGCATGCCTAAGAATTCCTGGACTTTTAAGACTAATACTCATAAATACATATTTCCATGTTGGATTCATCCATGAATCTATCAATGGACACATAGTGCATTACTTTTTGGTTACTATAAATGATACAGCTACAGACATGAGCAGACACCACCTCTTTATATCCTTTCAATTCACTGGGATATAACTCAGAAGCTTTATCTTTTCTCTTCTTTAGGACTGTCAGTTTTCCATAGCTACTGTGCCATTTTACTTTCCCAAAAACAGTGCACAGGGATTTAAACTTAATTTTAACATCAGGTTAACTTAGATACCTGATCCTCATCCACTTTTGTGATGCAGAGCTGCATGAATGGATGGGTCAATGATGATACTGTGAGTCTCAGTGCCACCCCCAGCACTGGGGACGACTGTGTACGTGTACATTACCATTTGATCTGAATGTAAAATGTGTGGAGGCTGGAGCACACACTTCACACACCTCATCAGAGTGGACTTGATAATTCTAGAGTATCGGCCCATAGTAGCCCTGAATGGACAGTAAAGACTCTGCAGGCCATGATCAGGCTCTCAAAGATGTATAGGTAGGTACTTCTTAAGAATGAGTCACATTAAAAGATGACTAATTACCCTACTTCTATTCATCTATAATCTTCTCCCCAAAATCTCCCAATCCCAATCTCTCAAGTGTTATCTGAGAAAGAACCCCTCAAAACATATCTGGCCATATGACCTTTGGCCATTTCCTCACGCAGTTTGATGAGCTCAGTAAATAATGTACAGTCAGGTTAAATAAGATAATGAATATGAATAGATTTTGAAAACAGCAACTTCTACTGAACTACCAAGAGGTACTGCAAAGAAATAATTTTCCTGAAACACTGCTGTCATTTCCAGAACCGCCTCTGCTCTCCAGGAGCTCATGATAAATTCTGTTTGGATTTCCATACTTTGACTTTCTTGAACCACATATTATCCCAGAACTAGAAATGGGTAATACTGAAAGAAGCCAGCCCCGTGGAGTGGTTTAGAGGTGTTGAAGCCAGTAATATTTGAAAAGTTAAGAATTAGAGATGAGAAAAAAAGATTCAGAGAGATAAAACTGGGAAGGCAGAAAAGCAAGTTACTTGTTATGAAGTACGGACACTTCACTAAGTACTAAGAGGCTTTGTGGCTCATGTTCTGGGAAAGAGAATCTGGAGACAGGAGCTGCCAAATCCAAGGACCTCTCACATGCCCTTGAGCTCTATAGCTTTTGATCCCTGAGAACCAAGAGGAACGAATACAGATGAGCTAAACTTCATCCACTTTATTGTAATACCATCTTTTAGGAAGAAATGGTCAATATGATCAAATCTCAGCTAAAGGTGTCTATTGAGCCTTAACAGCAGAATAAAAGAGAATCTAAGGCTGTATTCATTAAAATAGAGGGCTTGAGATGCATCTTCTAAGAGTGATTTGCAGATCATTCTGTTCAGAGGTAAGATGATAACCCAGATTAGCTTTGAAGGGGCTTTTCTTTTCAGTCCTTGGATCCAGCTATCCACAAAAAACTGAAGTGTGAATGACTGGGTGTTCAAAGTTTATTTTTCTTAGTGCTTAAGGAATATTTTTTAAGGCAATAGATGGCCCTGAACACAAGGAAAACAAACAAACAAACGAATGGCAGGAAGCCTTGCCATGGTCAAATATTTCAAGAGAAACAGAACATACAAGCCATGATTCTTATCTCTAAGCAAAGCACATGAGTCCTTTACCAAGTTCATGTTGGTTTCATAAAGTCTGGGAGACTAAAGAATGTGTTTATTTGCACTATTCATGGAGGAGAAATTGCTTGTACTAGGCTGGGCAGTGCTAGGACATGCCTTTAATCCCAGCACTCAGGAGGCAGAGGCAGGAGGATCTCTGTGAGTTCGAGACCAGCCTGCTATACAAGAACTAGTTCCAGGACAGGCTACAGAGAAACCCCGTCTTGAAAAACCAAAACAAACAACAACAACAACAACAAAAAGAACTTGCTTGTCCTACATGCTATGTATGGCACACCAATTATTTACAGACTTTTGATAATGTATTAAGTGAAATCTTTTAGAAATATCTATAAATTATGAACCTAAAAAGACTAGCATAGTTAATGAGCAACAAAAACTTGGTAAACTGACTGGACATCCTTTCATGAAATTCTTTTTAGGCTCAGTGGCTAAGAGCATTTTCTGACAGGATCTGGCTTCAGTTCCCAGCACTCACATGGTAGCTAACAACTGTCTATAACTTCAGTTCCAGAGGGTCTGAAGCCCTCTTCTGACCTCAGCAGGCACTGTACTCACATGGTACATAGACATGCATGCAGTGAAACACCAATACACATAATATAATAAGTAAATAAATCTTTAAAAATAAAATTCTTGTTAGGCCCTTACCAAAAGAAATTTTGACTTCCCTCAATAAATTCATTTCTTAGAAATGCAAAGACAGTGATGGCACACTCCTTTAACCCCAGCACTCGGGTGGATCTCTGTGAGTTCAAGACCAGTCTGATCTACAAACGCTGTCTTGAAAAACCAAAAAATAAAAAAAAGAAGGGGCTGGAGAGATGGCTCAGAGGTTAAGAGCATTGACTATTCTTCCAGAGGTCCCGAGTTCAATTCCCAGCAACCGCATGGTGGCTTACAACCATCTGTAATGAGATCTGGTGCTCTCTTCTGGCCTGCANGGAGAGAGAGAGGAAATTCAAAGAGGCAAAGGGAGCAGATGATCTCTTTAAGAACCCTGCCTTTAACAGCAGCTCAGAGTTCAGATAGCGGGCTGCTATGGCCAAGGTCTCGAGTTCGATTCCCATGCATACTCTGGTCCTGATGACATCATGGGTTATAAATATGAAAAAAAAGTTAAAAAAGAAAAAAAAACCTGCCTTTGCTGATTAATTAGCCTACGTGTGGGCTGGGCAGTCAAGCCTCCACTGAAAGGGGAAGTGTCCTGAGGTTATGCAAATAAAACTGCCTAGTCCTGAATATTTGAAAAGGAAAGGGAAATCCACTTAACATAAGCAGGAAAAGAACAGAAAGATGACACCCAGCCACATTTATAATAGAAAATAATAAAGATCAAGGACCTGTGCTCAGCCAGCAAGCTTGGTGTGCTAAAATCTTACTAATGTTAATTTATAAAAATTGAGACTATGCAATGTTCCAAAGTATCCTGTGGTGGTACAATCACCTAAAGCGCAGTGCAGTCAAACAAGAGGAAAACATCTCCAAGACACCAAACAGAAATCAACGGAAAAGAAGAGCAAGGCACGGAACCGGTTTCACAGAGGACACAGGAAGGCAAGGAGTAAGGGATATGTCTGGAAAATCCTCTCCTGCCACTTTCTCTCATCTCTACCTGAACAGCCTTTCTTGATCTAACACGATATTCTGAAATCAAAGCCAAGAGCCCTGGATTCATCTCTGCTTAAACTATTTCTATTTCCAAGGGGAGATTTGGAGATTATACGGAAATCACACCCCTGTTAAAAGAACAGAGAACACCAAATATTTCTTTGGAGGGGTGTGGGGGGTGAGTATCTCACTATGTCGCTCCAGCTCTCCTGGAACTAGCTACTTAGACCAGGGTAACTTCAAACTTATAGAGATCCCCCTGTCTCTGTCTCCCAAGTGCCTGTATTAAGGGCATGAACCACCGCACCTGGCCAAGAGTTAAGTGAACCAAATCCTAAAAAGCACTTTTTACAGTTCTAGAGTCAAGGTGCCAGACAGACTGTTCCATGATGTTTCCCTCTATCACATGCTCAGGTTCTACTTACAGCAGAAGAAAGGAGAGTGGACACAGAAAGCGGAGCGACGTACAGAAACCAGCAATTACCTTGTTTGTGCCTGATCTGGAAAGCTGGCCGCCCGTGGCTTCCTGCTCCCTCTGCTGTGACTGGCTGAACTCTACTCCTTACAAGGATCTCTACACGTAAGCTAAGTGAAAGTTCACTGTGTACAGAGAAGCCTTTGAAACAAACTAAAAAGGTATTCATTCCAAAGCAGCTTTAGGCCCTCTTCTCAAACTCGCACATCAGACACCCAAGCTGCAGCTTCACTTCCTGGGTCACCCAATCCAGGTCATGCATTTGATAACATCTTTGTACAAATGGCTCCCAAATCCAGACTCACGTCTTCTAAGACAGACCGTTCATTAGGGCCACTGAAAAAGTAACATGTTTTTATCCCCACCCCAAGCCTAAACCCGTTTCTCCTCCCCTGTATTAACCAACCTCTGAATCAAAATTTTCACAATCAGTAAACCAGTTTCTGGCTGGTAGTAGAAGCTCAGAAGTAAGAAAACCAAGGGGAGCTCCACACTGATTTTCCTGCCAGGAGGGAAGCAAGCTACCGGTTAGACGGTGAAGCAGGAGTATTAGCAGCTAAGTGCAGAGAGAGGTCTAAGCCAGAAATGGAAGCAATCATGCTGCAATATTAAAAAAAAGGACTAGTCTGCAAAACAGAACAGAAAAAGATAGAGGGTTTTTTATGTTGTTTGTTTGTTTGTTTGCTTTTAATTCTGGAACTTTTATGTCCCTATGATGGAGAGCTGTCATACATGAACAGACTTGTACGAAGAGACATCAGAACAAAGGTTTCTATTTCCTGGGTTCCCTGACATAGGAAGAGCAAGCCAATAAGATGCACAACAAAAATTAAGTTTGGGGCTTATTTATTGCTTTTAGCATCATTTAAAAATAGGTTTTGACTGGTACAATTGTTTAGCTATATAATTAGCCTTATTTTCGATACAGGGTTTCTCTGTGTAGCCCTGGCAGGTCTGGAACTTACTCTAAACCAGGCTGCCCTCCAACTTACAAAGAACCATCTGCCTCTGCCCCCTGAGTGATGGGATTAAAGCTGTGTGCCACCACTGCCTGGCTGATTGATTGTTTAAAACACAAAGATTTTGTGTATGTGTATCTGCTATTATGTATTAGAAACACTGAGACTCAGTGTGGTTAAGATAACCTGGGGGCTGATCACAAATGTGAAAATGGAGAATTTCTCATTTTTCCCCAATATTCTCAAGTACAGAGACCCTGGGTTTAAATGTCAGCCCTGCTTTCTACCAGGTGCATGAGCTTGGCAAACTTCCTCCTCTGGAAACCGAGCACTTGCCCAAAGACTGCTGGAGAAATTAAGTGTGAAGAAAAACAGTGAAGAGCACGGGGAACATAGCCCAGGAACCAGGAAGCAAACACGGAGGGACACAAGTCTCCACATTACAACAAGGAAAACCGCTACAGTTTGAATCTAGAAAGTCCTGCACAGTGCCCTACACTGAAAGCCCAGTGCCTTGCCCGTCCATGGCGCTGTCTGAAGGCTGTGAAGTGTAGGAGGCAAGGCCTGGCTAATGGAGGTGGTTCACTGGGGACTAGTCAGTGCTGCCTGTCCTGGCTCCAGCCTGCACTCTCTCTCCTTCCTGCCTGAGCTGTGTGAACATGTTCCTACTGTCAATGACTAGACAGCTCTGCTACGTCTCTCACAGTAAGAGAGTGCAGTCTTCTGAAACCAGAAAACAGATACAGCGTTCCTCTCTGGTCTCTATAGGATATGCGGTTCACAGCAATGAAAAGTTGTGAATGCAGTACTTAAGGACTCTGACATTCAGAAATCAAAAACTGTTTTGTACTGTCAAAAATATTAAAGCACAAGGGAGGAGCTAGATCTAATTGTCTTTCCGGATCCAATGTGGTTCAAGATCCTTAAACATGCCAGTGACAGACCCTGAGATGACAATAAATCTCAAGACGCATTTACCGGGATAAAATGGCTGCCTACTCAGCTTTAGAGACATCCAATTTCCCAAAGGAGTGACATAAGAAGTCCATGTATTATTAATTAAGTTTCTATTAGTGATCCCCATTATACTTCTTATAGGTACTCTTAAGTATAAATTATGAATTCAGAATAAGCCAGTCTATTACAGCCGTCAACGGCCATGAAGGGCAATGCATTCCACACGACATGTCATCATGAAGGCAGTGCCACTACGAGCCGGCAGAAAGGAGCACAGTCATGTCTTCCTCGCCTCCTCCTTGCATGCTGGGAATCAAACCCACAGCCATGTGCAAGTCGGGCAAGCACTTGACCACTGAGCTACATCTTCAGTTGCTGTCATATTTTCTGATTCTTCTTTGAAGTTACTCTGCCAGTCTTTCTTATTCACAGGTCTTATTACAGTCGCTCCTAGAAATGCCTGGAGTGCTTCACATAAAGCCATCCAAATAATTCCGGATCACTATGCAATCCCATCTGATATAATCTCACCATGTAATCACCCTGATGCAATTTCATCCCATCTCCAAGCCACAGCTAGAGTTGTTTTTGCAGCAATATGTGCCAGCACTGACTTTATCCAAATGAGGAAATGATAAAAAAAAAAAAAACAGGTTTGGGCCCCGGGGTGAACAGGGTGGCTGCAGCCGATAGTAGTGACTGCAGCTAACTACACTCATCAGAAGACATGGACGATTCAGTCTACAGATGACAGAGAAATGGTGAAAGGTTAGCAGTGGCCAGACTGTTTCAAAAGTTTGCGGAGAAATCACACAAAACAAGGAGCCAACAGTCTCCTCGCTGCTGACTGACAATGTCTGGTCTCCCAGACAATTTACTAGAAATGCAGTCAAATGGGGGAGCCCACATCACCTACTCCCACAAACACACTCCAGGCTGTGGACAGCCTCTGATCCTCACTCGCCCCTTCTCTGACTCCCTCCCT
Source organism: Bramus lutescens (assembly GCA_001685075.1). Classification (NCBI taxonomy): domain Eukaryota; kingdom Metazoa; phylum Chordata; class Mammalia; order Rodentia; family Cricetidae; genus Bramus; species Bramus lutescens. The sequence continues at coordinate 136,846 of LOEQ01001052.1, forward strand.
TCCTGCTGCTCCTTCAGAAGATAGCTGACAAAGGCCGTTCTCAGATGAACTATTATTAATAACGGATGTCAGAGTTGAGGCATGACACCTAGCCTACTGCAGTCATGGCTGATCTGCCCCAGCCAGCTGCACACACGACACATTCTTAATCTTCCAAAAATCATCATATTTTATCATTTTAAATAAAATTTAACATTTTATTTAAATAAAATAAATTGTATTTAAATAAATAAAAATTGATTTATTTTTTCTGGCTTTCTCTGGGAAGTACAGCAAGTGGAATTTAAACCAGTGGCTGTCTGAATATATGGCCCCAGTCAACTTCTCCAGATTGTTTTTGTATGCATTTCTCTTATGTAAATCCCCACACACCCAAACAGTTCTCTCTACCCCTTCGTCTCTTCTTCCTAAAGACATCATCTCCTGCCTGATAATTCCTCTGGATGTTGTAAGCACCAATAACACATCTTGTCATTATGCAGTGCACTTCAGTGCTTCTGTTGCAAATGATTCATTAGAAGCAGGACCCTTCTGCTAGTTTCCTCACTAAGCCTATTTCCACATGTGCCTGCCGCCTGGTGACCCCTACGGAATGGCAGCTGTGTCTTCATGGCTTGCAGAGGCATTATCAAGTCAAATCTTGACAGTTCCCTTAGGTTGTCAGTACAGGAAATGATAACAATAGGCTTGACATAGCATAAGGATGAACCATGTGAACATAACTTTTAATCCTAAAACAATATAAAATCATTGCAGTTAAGAAATATTATTTTTGGTTTTCAAATAGCATTTCCCAAGGCCTCAATCCTTAATTATCACAGCATTGGTTTGGAAATCCGTGTGTCAGAGGCCACCAAGACAAAATCATCAGAACACCTAGAGCAATGTGCTCAGAAAATGAGATCAGCCTCCAGCTGAACCCCGGCACCCCAGGGAAGGCAGCGCTGATGTCAACAGACAAACAGGACACTTGGTCAGTGTCTCAGTTACTTTAATATTGACATGACCAAACATCATGACCAAGGAAACTTATAAAAGAAACATCTAATTTGGGCTCACAGTTCCAGAGGATTAGAGTTTATGATCATTTCAGAGACTATGGCAGTACACAGGCAGGCCCTAAACTGAAGCAGCAGCTGAGAGTTTACATCTTGACACAACAACCACCAGGCAGAGAGAGAGCTAAAAGGGAATGGCTTAGGTTTTGAAACCTCAAAGCCCATACCCAGTGACATACATCTTCCAATAAGGCTATGACTCCCAATCCTTCCCAAACAGTTCCTCCAACTGGGGACCAGGCATTCAAATCTATGAGCCCACAGGGGACATTCTCACTCATTCAAACCACCATAGTTAGGGAGCCAAAGCTCCTGCCTTCCTACAGTGAAAAGGTCCTCTAGAGTTACCTCTAGCTGGCTTTACAGGGAAGCTTTATCTTCCCAGCCCTAGAAATTCCTGGAAGGGGAATCAGCTAGCCCCAGCTCCAGTTCCCCTTTCAGGGCTTTTCCTGTCCTGATATCAGCTCTACTGCAGCTCTGATGTCACACCTCAGCCTGCTAACTCTAATTAGAGGCCCCTCTTCATTCTAGACCACAGCTTTAAGGGCACCAAGAATCCCCTAGGCTTCAGATCAGGTCTGTGTGAGACTGACCCGCTCTTGCCCCTGGCAAGGATCTACCCAACAGCTTCTCTTTCATATGAACACAGTCACTTTGTGGGGTACCAACAGGATAGCCTGATTACTTGATCCAAAACTTATTTAAGAGAATGATTTCAACACTTGAGTGGGTATTCAATACTCTTACAAAAGACAGCTCCCTACTTACAGGCCTTCTGGCACCTTGAACAGAATGATAAAATTCTGGCTGCACTCGGCTATTTTTCTTGATTCTTCGCTTCTTCCCTGATGACTCTTGCTCACTCTGATGGTGAACTTCCACCACAGGCTTGACTTCTTCTAGCCGGGC
>LOEQ01001052.1:141397-153913 GCA_001685075.1 Bramus lutescens
AGAGAGAGAGAGAGAGAGAGAGAGAGTGCATTCACGCCATGGTGCTACGTAGAGGTCAGAGGACAACTGTGAAGCTGGCTCTTCTACCACGTGGGTCCAGGACTGAACTCTACTTGTCAGGTTTGGTGGCAAAACCTTTATCTCCTAAGTCATCTTGCCAGCTCACAGAATTGCTTCTGATACCAAAGAAGAAATCAACTAAAGCCATCTTTTCCTAAGTTTTCATCCAATCTGCACAACTTTTTTTTGTTTTTATCTTAGCTCTATCATGCAGATCTCTGTAAGTTCTATTCCATCTAAGCATAACTATAATCTTTTAGAATCAAATTTTCTAAGCATTAGAATATAGAACAGAGATTTTACATACAGACTATCCAGGTTTGTTCCATAGCTTCTGTTATTCCCTAGTTGTGTGCTCTTGGCTAGTCACTTAACTATTTCCTTACCTGTAAAATAAGTTTGCAAATGAAATACTCCGTAAGTTTTCAGAGGTGATAATGATTTCACTTCTGCAAAGCATTTAGAAGAGTGCTTGGCACACAACAGGATGGAAGTGTTGGCTATGATTACTACATATCACTCATATAAATAAAATATATACTTGAATACAGCCAGGTATGAAAGGAATCTTGAGTCACACAGCTGGTGTGCCTGGCTGAAGACACGAGAGGCACTGATCACTGGGTGAGAGGTTTTGGCTCAGTGAGTCTCATCGCTGTGCTCAGCATGTGATACTGGTCACAATGTTTGCATCTACCAAGAGTGTGTGATACAACTCGTAGAGAATCATGGTTGTGTTTCAGAAGGAAAGCCCACATAAGGTACTTAAAGGAGTACATATCACATAAACAGTAATTGCTTAGCGTCATTATTACTGCACTGTGTACTTTCTGACTTGCATCAAAAAATTTCATGCAGGTCAGAGCTGTGATGGCCAACACTATAAACACAAAACCATCACCCGGTAATCGGCTTTATTTCCCAAAGTCACTGCACGGGTTCACAGTCCTTAGTTTACAATACTTACTTGTCATAAACACTATAAAACATGAGCCATGATGCAACAGAAGAAAATTATATTTTAAGACAGCAGGTGGTGCTGTAAGCTCTTTTTGGTGCTAGGATTTAAAGGGCTATAGTCCTCTGTTCATTTGACCTTGCCTAGATACCACAGGGTAGGGCACAGAGTTAGGGAACTGGAAAGGATGGAAGAGTCCCAGAAAGCTGTTTAGTATGTTCACACACTAACATCTCATCAAGGACTCCTCCAACCATCTGTTACTGCTCAGTTAAAATGAACCAGCCTGGACCTTCACCTGGCCACAAAGCCAAAGTACAAAGTTGATGACAAATACAGTTAGCCACTCCTTCCTGGCCCCAAACTAAAACGCACACGGATAAAAGATCACAATAAGTGCAGTGAGCTGTGCGCCTCTAGCACGAGGCTAACAAAAGCAGAAGATAAAGTCCCCATCAGAAGTGCAAATGGCCAAAAGACTCCACAGTTTGCATGCGTGCAAGCACCTGTACTTTGAAGAGGGAGGGAGGCGAGGTAAGAACTGGGATGGTTGGGGGAGGGGAAGGAATACGATCAAAATGTATTGCATGAAACATAAAAACAAAACAAACAAACAACAACAACAACAAAAAAAAAAAACTATGAGCTTTTAACCCCAGCACTCGAGAGGCAAAGCAGGTAGATCTCTGAGTTCGGTGCCAGCCTGGTCTACAGAGCCAGTTCCAGGACAACTAGGGAAACACAGAGAAACCCTGGGTTGGCTCTCTCCTACTTCAAATACGTATCCTGAGTTTGGGGTCATAGCTCATCCTTTCACTGGACAGTATTGGAAGACAGTAATAGAGTACAGTCAGCTATTCTTCAGTTGGTCTGAGGAAGCAGAGTGCAATTTCCACACATTGCTCCTGTCATCCTGGGCAGACTTCATGACGACCTCAATAAAGACCCCCAGGAATAAAGCCACCAGAAGCTGCGTCTTTGTTTCTCTGGGTTCACCCATCCTTGCCTCCCGGCTCTGGGACCTACTCTTTCCTGTTTTGTTTCTCCGACCTTTGCATTCACATTTGGTTCTCTATGGAAGGTGTTCCAGGGGAGTCTCCCTACCCTTGGGACACCTCACTCAAGCAGGAGGCTATTTCCTGTTCTCTGGGAGTGACACCTGTGTTGGGTGTTTTTGTAAACTTGATACAAGCCTACACATATGTGGGGAAAGGGACTCTCAGCTGAGGACCTTCCTCCATCACACTGGTCTGTGGGTATCGCTGAGGGGGGATTTTCGTGACTGCTAAGTGATGTGGTGGGCACATCCCTGGGCAGGTGGTCATGGGCTGGATAAAAAAGCAAGCAGAGCAGGCGAGGCAAGCAAGCCAGAAAGCGGCGTCTCTCTGTCCCTGGGCTTCAATCCTTGCCTAGAGCTCCCCCCATCCCCCGCTACTTTTGATGATAGACTATAACCACAAGCCAGCTTCTCCCAAGTTGCTTTTGGTCAGTGTTTTGTTGAAGCAAACCAGAACACTACTCTTTGAATGGTGGGCACTGAGAAGTCTCTCTGTAGGGGACTTCTGCTTTAAGAGCCATTCTAGTTTATTAGCGCTTTCTGGGTTACAACTTCTCAAGACAGTCTTCCCTGTATGTGTTGGGAGAGTGCTCTGGGGGAAAGACTGACCACGAGATAAATCTCTCAGACTTTAATTCAGCACACAATAGAGTATTGTTAAATGTAAAGTATACTATTGGACAGAAGGTCTCTGTTCTCTATGTCCAGCTTCTGGGCTCTGTTAACATTATTTCATCCTTTGAATCGGGATTTCAATCTTTCAGGTACTTCTGGACTAAATGAAATTTGCAGTCCTTATCTCCCTGTGACTCCATTACTACAGTTAGCATAAAGTCCCCAACATTCATTCATGTTGGATACACCATGTGGATTTCTTCCTTTTAACATGATAACAGTTCATTATATCTATGTGCCATATTTTTCATTTATTCCTAAGGTGACTGACATTCCTATATCTTATTCATTTTAAGAGGTGTGCAGATATCTCTTTAAGGTCTCCATTCAATTCTCTTGGATAAATAGCCAGAAGAAGGATCATGGGGTCATATGATGATTCTATTTTCATTGTTTGAGAATCATTTGTTCCACACTGCTTGCCATAGTTACTCTATTACTCTGTATACCTCAAAGCAATACAGGGCTGCAATCTGCCTACATTCTTAATAACACCTTTTAAAACATTGATGATATTATTAATTATTATTAGTGTGTGTATTTTATTACAACAACAGGAAGCAAAACTAAGACAGAGCCCCTCCTTACAGAGTTTGATAAGAAATATTGGGACCTGAGAGTCTGTTTTTTGGTTTTTGTTTGTTTGTTTGTTTTTTGTTTTTCGAGACAGGGTTTCTCCTATAGCTTTGGAGCCTGCCCTGGCACTCGCCCTGTAGACCAGGCTGGCCTCGAACTCATAGAGATTCATCTGCCTCTGCCTCCCAAGTCCTGGGATTATAGGCATGCTCCACCACCACCCAAATCGAGTATATATTCTTAACAAGCTGCCAGGGGATTCCAATCCTTCAGGTCTGCTGAGCAAGTTTCGAGTAACAGTACAGGACTGACAGAGATTGTGCAGCCTTTGCAGAGGTTGCGGATATCAGCACAGACCATAAGAGCAAAAGTAACAGCGGTGGCTGGTCCAGTCCTGATGGCTTCTGCCCGTGGCCTCTCATGACTCCAGCGTGGTTATGTATGAGACTTACCTCTGTGCATCCAGAACCCAACTCATCTCTTATAGTTCATTCAAAAGACCCTGAAATATAGTATATATCTAACTCTGTACCCCAAAACCACTGGAGACAAAAAGCATAGACTACATGGCTGAAGATGTACAAATTAAAATACAAAATGGAGATTTTTGCATTTGGAATTACTTGAGATATCGCATCTTCTTCTCTAGAGACACAAAGAGTCTTGAAACTAAAAATGTAAGATGTGCTGTAGCAGTGACCACAGAGTACACTCAGAAAATAACTTCATTTCCCTCCTGGATGACCTAGCTAGTCTACACGAGGGTTTAGTTTACTCTCAAAATTTTGTGCAAATTCTGTAATTTTTCAAGTCATTGTTAGGTAACTAAAAGTTCTCTATTTCTGTTTACAAAAACAGCATGGTTACGATGAGATCACGGCACTCTCCAGTTTTCCAAAAGATCCATAATAAATGCTCATACATCTTTTGCCCCAATGAAATTCTAAATCAAACTGTTTGAAATGCAACCACTTTTCCCTCGACCACTTTTAAATAACACATCTGAGTGTTTCTGCCTTCTGTAATAATTGTACATGAAGCTTTGCCTCAGGATTCATGAACAAGGCCAAGTTTTCTCAGTGGTCTCTCTAAGGTTGCTCTGATTACAGGTAAGAAAGCTTAGGGTGGGGTTCGGTGTATTATGAGAAAGCTTCCTAATCTCTGACTGTGACCTACCCAACACCATAGCTACTAACGATGTGTGGCCATTTTTATTTAAATTTCATTTTACTTTGTTTTTAACTTTTTTCAGAGTGTTATGCATAAATACTGTATTTGCATCATTTCCAGTCCTCCCTCTTCCTCCAATTCTTCCTGTGCCCCTATCAAATCCAGGACCTCTTATTCAATTATTGTTACATATATATAAACATATGTATGTATAAACACAATACACTGAGTCCATTTAGTGTTTATTATATGTGTATTTGTTTAAGACTGACCACTTTGGATTATATAACCTATCTGAGGCTCTTCTATGGCGAAGACTGATTCTGTCTTAGGGAGCAATGACCACCTGAATCTCCTCATCTAAGGGTAGAACCATGTGGAATATTCCCCATCTACACTGGCATATCAACCAGTGTTGTCATTATTCTGGTTGAGTTCAGGTAATGATACTGTTGTGAATTCAAGGGTGCAGCTTCCTTGTCGTGTATTGAAAACACTATCTCTCAACAGATGTCCTGGTCCTCTGCCCCCTCCTGATGTTCTCCAAGCCTCAGATTTTGCCAGAGCTGTGTTGATCTGGGGCTGGACACCATACAGCCAGTAATTTTCTTCATTTTGGCCAGTTTTGCATTTCTGTAATGTTCTCTTCTGCTTTAAAAGGTACCTTCCTTGACAAGAGTGAGAGCTGCATTTATCTGTGGGTGTAAGGACAAGTATTACGAATGTTGTTAAAGAGTCTACTAGTTTAGGGGAACGGCTGCACTAGGTTCTCCTCTAAGGCCCATGACCTCAGCGCTCATGGGTAGTAAGCTAGATTTAGAATACGAGGCATGAATTCCCGCCTATTGAGAGTACTATCCAATCAGACAGTTGTTAATCACTCCCAAAATAGAAAATGCCACTACTGCACTCTTGGAGGTATTTTGTCACAGTGGTCATTGTTGTGGTTCATGGGTTTTACAGTCAGGTAAGACTAGTGACTGTTTTTTGCGTTGGCCACTTGCAAAGTACTTTTCCACACTCAGCAAGGCAATCCTCAGGGAGGAGGCTTTCGGGTCACATCCAACTCAATTCGTCCAAGTGCTGTATCCAAAGTGTGTGGTGTCTTCAGCAATAGTCTTGCCTTCGAGTTCTAGAAGGCAGCAATGAGCAAGGAAAGTATACCACATTAGTTTGGGGAGTCTCGTAGACTCCCCTGCTCAGTAAGTCCAAGGGAGATTTCACATGCCCGGCACTGGGGCTAGTGCATAGTTTATGACTATAAGGGAAAGCATTATCATCTCAAGGGGACTAATTTCATTCATTCATTAGCACGCACACACACACACACACACACACACACACACACACACACAGTATAGGTGTATTTTTTTTAAGTAAACGTAAAACAGTGTGCTTCTACCTAGCTCTTTCAGACATCCTTAGTGTTATTTATCTATCCCCTCTTGTTCCCCCTCCTGTATTGCCCTTTCTCTTCGTTTTGATTTAAATCGTTGCTGCTGTTTCTGCCATTTCTCCCTCCACAGAACATGTGTCATTATTCTTCCCTTCTCTACAGTTCCTTCTTCCCTTCAACCTACCGACCCTTTTTATTATCTAGGTTTCTCCAGTTACTCCAGATTATATACTCACAACTAAATACTCAGAGCTAGAGTCCACAGATAAGAGAGAATCTTTTGGGCATAAGCTATGCCAAGGATAGGTATAGCTGGATGACATAGTAGGTCTACTTTTAGCTTTTTGAGAGTTATCCATGCTATAAAGGCTACACTAGTCTGCAATCTCACCAACAGTGAAGGTTTCCCATGCATCCTTACCAACATTCAGAGACAGTTGTTTTCCTGATCTTAACCATTCTGACTGGGGTAAAATGAAATACCATTGTAGTTTTTAGTTGTATTTCTGTAATTGCTAAGGACGTTGAACACTTAAAGATATTTCTTAGCTATTTCTTTTCTTTTGAGAACTCTCTGTCCAGATCAATAGCCCACTTTTTAAATTAGCTCATTTTGTTTTATTGATTCTTTGTTTTTTGAGTTCTTTCTATATTCTGGAAATTAACCCTCTATTAGTAGCTAACAGATTCTTTCCCACTCTGTGGGGTTCCTCAACTGATTATTCCAAGCTTCTTAGTTTTATGAAGTCAACCCCATTTGTCAAATTTTGGGCTTAATTACTCAGCCAATGGGGTCCTATTCAAAAAGTTCCTTTCTATACCTGTCTCTTGTAGGGGAAAAACTATGTTGTCTTCTAGTAGTTTCAATGATTCAGATTTCACATTGAGGTCTCTAATCCATTTAGAGCTGGGTTTTGTGCATGGTGATAGACATGGGTCTAATTTAATCTTCTACATGTGGATATTCAGTTTTTCCAGCACTATTTCTTGAAAATGTTGTCTTTTCTCCAGTGCATAATCTTGGTCTCTCTGTCATATATCAGATGACTATAATTATATGCAGTTATGCTTGGTCCTTTTAGGTTGCTCCATTGATCTATATATAGGTCCATTTTTGTGTCAGTATCATTTTGTTTCTATTACTACAGTTTATAGCTTGAAATCTGCTATGTTAATTCCTCCAGCATTGTTCTTTTTACTCAGTATTGCTTTTGCTATCCAGGGTACTTGGTGGCACCATATGAATACTAGAATTTTTTCTATTATCATAAAAAGCATCCTGGAAATTTTAGCTGGAATTGCATTGAATCTATAAATCACTTTTGGTAGGCTGGCCATTTTCACATTATTAATTCTACCAAATCCATAAGGAAAGAGTGCCTTTCCATCTTCTAGTGGCTACCTCAATCTCATTCTACAGAAATTTGAAGTTTTCATTGTAGATGTCCTTTATCTCCTTGATAAAACTTATTCCTACATAGCCTTTGTATGTTTGTTTTGATTAATATTGGGAACAGGAAACTTTCACTGCTATATTTTTCTATATGTTTATTATTGGCTTTGTATATGATATTCTCTTATTTTACTTTCTATCTTGCTATATTGCTGAAAGTGTCGATCATTTCGAGCCAATTTCTGGAGGAACTTTTGGAATCTCTTATGTATAGTATTTAATCATCTGCAAATAGTGGCAATTTGATTTTTTTCTTTTCCTACCTGTATTTTTAAATGTTTATTCTCTTTTCTTATTGCCCTAACCAGTGCTTGGAGTACTACACTGAAAAGGAATGGGGAGTGTGGACATCCTTGTCTCAGTTCCGATTTTTGTTTTGTTTTTGTTTTTTCGAGACATGGTTCCTCTGTGTAGATCTGGCTGTCCTGGAGCTTGCTTTGTAGACCAAGCTGGCCTTGCCTGCCTCTGCCTACCAAGTGCTGGGATTAAATGTGTGCCACCATTCCCGGCTCATTTCTGATTTTAGTGGGGTTGCTTTGAGATTTTCTCCATTTAGGATGATAATGGCTGTGGGTTTATTATATATAGCCTTTATTATGCTGAGATGTTTCTTCCAGTCCTAATATCTCTAGGATTTTTACTATGATGGTGTGTTAGATTTGTCAAAGGCCTTCTCTGAATCTACTGAGATAAATAATCATAATAAAATTATTTTTAAAGTCCAGTTATTTAAAGACTTATGTATGATGAGCCATCCCTGCATCTCCACGATAAAGCTAACTTGGTCCTGGTGGATAATCCTTTAGATCTATGTCTGTGTTCAGCTTCCAATATATGGAAGAGTATAGATCTATGCTCATCAATATTAGCCTATAGGTTTCTTTTTGGTTACTGTAGTGCCTTTACCTGATTTGGGTATTACAGTAATACTAGACTCACTGGAGTTTGGAAGTGCTCCTTATATCTCTAATTTTATGAGTAATTTATGAAGTACTGCTTTGTAGATCTTTTTAAAATGTCTACTAGAATTCTATTGTGAGTCCACTTGAGACTTTGTCTTTTTCAATCAGAAAGCTTTTTATAACTATTTCAATTTCATTAGTTATGGAACTACTTAGGATGCTGGTCTCTTCTTTAATGGTTTGGATGAATCTAGAATATTATTATTTTCTTTTAGGTTTCCCAACTTAATAAAGTATAGGTTTTCAAAGTATTCCATTATAATATTCTGAATTCCTTTCTTATCTGTTGCAATGTTTCTCTGTTAATTTCTAATTCTATTAATATGGGCAATCACTTTGTTTTAGTTAGCTGGATCAAGAGTTTGTCAATCTTGCTTATCATTTCAAAGGACCAGTTATTACTTTCACTGACTCTCTGAATTGTTTTCATTGTTTCCAAAGAATAATTTCGGCTCTTTTTTATTATTATTACTTCTTGCCATCTACTGGATTTGGGTCTAGGTTGTTTTTGGTTTTCCAAATTTTTGAATTGCATCGTAAGTCACTGGAGTTAGGCTTTGAGAGTTAAAGATTCCATGCCACTTCCAGTTGATTCTCCCTGATTCACACTTGTGATCAAGATGTAGGGTGTCAGTGTCCTGTTCCTGCCACCATGCCTACTTCTTGTTGCCATGCCCTCTTTCCACCATCATGGACTCTTATCCCTCTAGAGCCATTAGCTCAAATAAATTTTTCCTTCTATAAGTTGCCCTTGCCATGGTGTTACCACAGTAACAGAAAAGTAGCTAATATAAAAGCCTTATCTCTAGAATGGATCAAGTAGAAGCTGAATATCAGCACTTGAAAATAAAATGAAGGAATTGGACCATTCAAACAAAGAATATGGAAATCTCTCTCTCTCCCTCTGTTTCTTACACACACACACACACACACACACGCATGCACGCACGCACTTGCACACACGCACGCACATAGAACCAGAAAAGAAACTCTCCATGTTATATTACTGTAAGAACACTAACTATACAGAACAAAGAAGGTATTGAAAGCTGAAAGTGAAAAAAAACCCAGTCAATTATAAAAGAAAAGCCATCAGAATAGCATCTGATTTATCAATGGAAACTTTAAAATCCAGAAGAACCTGGAGCAATGGATGCTGATCTAGACTACTGTGCCCAGCAAAACCATTTCCATAGTTGAAAGAGAGAGCAAAACTTTCCATGATATATAAACAAAAGTAACCCGTGTCCATACCTCCCAACCATCCTCAAACAATGCCACCATCTGGGGGCCAAGCATCCAAACATCTGAGCCTAGGGAGAACATTCTCATTTAACTCACTACAGCTTCCCCGAAGTCTTCTAACTGACCTATTGAGTCTGTCAACTCCATCTTCGTTTCACTTTGAGTTATCTCAATAATTCCACCTCTTTACTCCTTTTCTCATCCCAACTTGCCTTCATCGTTTCCTTCAGTTGTCTATTTGTCTTGTACTTTACTGAGGCAGTTTTGCTATTCCCTTAAGTTCACTGAGCTGTTTCTTCTTGTCTTTTTTTAAACTCCCTTGATGAAATTTATGACTGTCCTCTTGAATTTTCTGTCCTCGAGTTCATAAGTAATTTTCATAAAAGAACCTTTTAATAGGACTAGTGGATTGGGGTGGCATACTATGATAGCTTTCATACTGTTTGTGTTTTTATGATATGGACTGGACAGCTTAACTTCTTTCCTTGGTTATGTGTCTATGTGGGATTTTAGACTGCCTGGGTCAGTGCAGAAGTTGTGTGACCAGAGCTAGGTTTAGAGAGTATGGAGATGGTACAGGTGGCGCTGGTTAGGGGGTACTCACTAGGGAATGCCAGTGCTTAAGCAAGGCCATTGCTTGAATTGTGCACAGCTAAGTCTGGGAATGCAGGAATGGTGTGTGTGAGAGGGTGGTGCCTGGGTTCTGACTGGACTCACCCAGAAGCTAGGCCTGGTTGTATCATTTAAATTTCAATTAATTTATATTTAACTTCACATTCATCAGGCTTCTGCCATCTGTGATTCTTTAGGTCCTCAATGTCCTCTCCACCTTGCTAGTTTATGAAAAAAGAGCTAAGATTATAGATGGATAGTTTGGGGGAACAGGACTGTAAATTATATGTATATAATTTTTATATAAATTTATATATAAATTTCTCACATTTACTCAGAAGAGATCAGTTACACGGCCATCACCTAAACTTTCAAGAAAAAAGAAAACAACTGAAGCCTTATATCATGAAGGATATAACATAGATGTTATACAAAAGTGGGTACTACTGAACTCAGGGACAAGTCCCATGCAGGAGTCCAGCTCCCCTCCCCAGCAATGTGAGCCTTCTGACCACAACTCTTAGGGCCTCAGACAAAATTAAGACAAAACAAACAGCACCTGCACAACTTATTACACAACGTAATGCAACTGAGCTGTACTTCTCCAACATTTCTCCAGTACTGTTTGGCTCTTAATGACACCCAGTTCTCTCTCCACTCACGGCAATGGTGCAAAGTCTAGCTCTCAAGCCTCTCCAAAGGGCCCAACACTGTGTATGAATTATCTCACTATTATTTTGTAGTTATCATTACCTAACAGATGAATGCTATTTTGATGCCCATTCTTACAGGTATGGAAATACTCAGAATTTTGCTCAGCACTTAGAGTTCTGATTCAGTACTGAACCTCAGGCAACCTGACCTAGGCTCTCAATCAGAAATCAACAGAATGGCTCTCCAACTACATTGGAATGCCACCATGTCTATTCATTTACCTGTTATTTAAGGCTTCTCTGTTTAAAAGCAAGGCTGTGTAAATGCAGTGGAGATGATATGACCTGTACAGTCAGAAATGCCTGCTATCTGGCTCTTGACAGAGGCACGTTGCTAATCCCTGCTCTCCAGTATCTTGAAGGGCCTTGAATACTTCTACCATACAGTTAAAACTAATTCTGTCTTGGTGTTTTGGTCTGTTAATCCATATTCCAGTCTGTGAAATATAAGGTCAGTGAAATTTCCCTCTGGCAGCCATGTCTGCTCCATCTGTTTGTAGTTTCATAGGCAGATTAAACAGCATCTGTTATGATGTTTTCCAAACACATAAATGGTTCTACTGAAAATGTATCTGCATTGTTCTTCTAAAAATGATGACACCTACTCCCTTGTGAATTTTTATACTTAGACTATAACACTGAGAAGAAAAAAGTTTGCTCAAATTAATCAATACTACTGCATTTAATAGGTTTTAACCATAGGCCTTTCCTGCCCTGGCTTTTTGGGTTAGGTCAAACATCATCAGCCACTGAAAGATAGGGAATTTTTCTGGGTATAATTCTCCAGTATGGTTTACTGCGCTGAAACCAAACTACGCTATTGCTATTTTTAGTTTAAACTCATCAATTCCATGTTTCATTTTGTTTTTAAATAAAAATAAGCCGAGAGAGAGAGAGAGAGAGAGAGAGAGAGAGAGAGAGAATAAGTATGCTTGGTCTTTAAAAGACTCTTGAATGACATTAACACTGCATTGCTACTGAAGTGAAACTGCACTACACAGAAGACTAGACGGGTGCACCTTTCTGGATGCTGAGACTCCACCCAGATTCCCATTCCTCACCCACTCATTTCCCCGGTGGCTAAAACTCTACCTGGAAAATTCCTTCAGCCCACTGCTAGCTGCTGGGTTGATATCACACCCATCAACCTGCCTACACCCCACCCAGGCTGGACCAATGTCAGTCAATAGGGAGAGGGACTGCTTGCTTCCATCAGGACAACTCTGATATTTTCCATGAGATCAGTGGGTGTTCTTGCAAATGGACCATAACTCAACTTCTCTCTCACTCTCTTAAGGGTATTGCTCCTGGGGGGGGGGCACTCTCCAGTCAATCTGCAAGAAGCCTGCATCTCAAATCATGGTCTATGTTCTCTGGAAGCTGCCCCAAGATACATGAAGTCTGAGTTCCTTAGGAATCTTATCTAAAGTCAACAACACAAAATAATCAGCGACCAACAGCTTCTGCAAGGATAGCAAATCCATTAATACAGAGAATAAGAATATGCTCAATGCCAGCAGTGGTGGCACAGGCCTTTAATCCCAGTACTCAGGACAGGCAGATCTCTTGAGTTTGAGGTCAGCCTGGTCTACAGAGTTCCAGGACAGTCAGAGCTATGCAGAGAAACTCTGTCTCAAAA
>LOEQ01001052.1:153935-169948 GCA_001685075.1 Bramus lutescens
AAAAAAAACAAAAGAAAAGAACAAGCTAAATGTAGTAGTGCACACCTATAATACAGTACTCAGGAGTCTGGGCCAGGGGGATTGTGAGTTCCAGACCTCACATTAGGAAGATCCTATTTCAAAAAAGAAAAGAAAGAAAAGTGAAAGAAAGAGAATAACTACATAACACTGGCCAAAATATACATCTCAAACAGGTCCCAATATGCTGCAGAAACAGTAGCCATATGGAATAGCAAAGTGGGTCACAGATGAGAGTTCTAGAACCACACTAAGATGCCATGCAAAGCTGAGGACTGTAAGGAGGGAAGGCTGCCTGCAGAAGAGGAACAGAGTCAGTGCAATCTGCTCTGGCAGCCAGGTCTCACAGCCTAGGGCTCAGACACTCATGCGCAATGACAGGCTCTAAAAATAGCCCTGCCACAAGCAAATCGGAACCCATCCTTTGTGATTACAGACGAATGTGAGCACAATCTGTCTGTGCAAGCCCCCCTTCAGATTTAAACACTCCCAGACAAAAATCCCTTGTCTACAAAAAAGTCATGACTGTAAAATGTGTACATAAAAAAAATCCTTTCCAGGACAAGAAGCCAGGAGAAATGAATGAAATAAGCATATTTCATGCAGGGTTTACAACTTCCCAACGCTAAACTCTAAGGAGCCGAAAGGCAATATAGCTAAGATGATCTGTGACTATGTATGACAGATGACCCTTAGAAAGGAGCACAGAGACCAGTCAGTCACAAGAGAGAAGGCAGTGCAGAGAGGTATTATGAGAAATAAAAAGGATCACGAGAGAAGCCAGAGAGGAAAGCAAGCAGAGAGGTAGGGCAGGGGAGAAGTCTGAAGAAAAAGACAAAGGAGCAGGAGGGGGCTTTGAAGTTTCAAGTCACAGTAAAGTCCTAAGTGCCTCTTGAGTGTCTCAGTGGCAACCCCTACCGCGTTTCCACTGGACACTATGAATTCTGAGTTTTTAAGACACAAACATAAGTTTATAAGGCAGTGCATAAGAAACAACCCGAAATACATGAGAAGATAACGGGTTAAGAGACAGAGAACAAAGAAAAGACCTAAACAGAGATTAAAAACTGAATGCTAACAGATACGGGGGTGGGGGCATGTGCGAATAAACCATCTTACAACTACAGCTTTATCAATAGCACCCCCTCCAAAGTCTGTTCTCAAGTAACAGCTTCATCTCGAGGGCCACCTATTTGTGTGCTAAAGTACAATTTGTGTAAGAAATTCCTGTAGCGAGACCAGTCGTATCGTGACTTAGGCAGATGCAGCCACAGGTAGAAGGGACAGCAGCCCTAGCTAGTGAGAGGAAGCAGCAACATTGCTGCAGGCAGGGTCCCCTGGGTCTGCACAGTCACCAAGGGCATCTCCACATCAAATACACATCAGGACCTGGGCAGTAATGATCCCTGTGTGCCTTCCTGCGGCATCCTGCTTCTCAGTGTTCTGCAACCCTCCCTGGATCTAGCAACTAAAAAGAATTGCTCCGTATGTCAACAACTACTGGTTGTTAAACTTTTTAAACATCGACATCTCTACCAATGGGATGAAGTTAATCAGCGCGGGTGCTGGAGCCCCATGTGGGTCCTCAGATCCCAAACCTAACCAACTGTAGTAACGTAGGAAAGCAAGGCAGCAGGAATCAGTGGTAGATGGATGTTTGCTAAGACTCCCTGTCGAGCCCCACGCTGGCTGCCTATGCAGGAAGACTAAGAAGGAACTGAAGAGCAGGGGTCCTGGCATTCACGGCGGTGGTCACAAGTGCCTCCAAACACCCTGAGCCTCCTCCACCCCTGAACGCAGAATGGGAAGGACTGATGCTCCTGACCACATTTCAGGAGTGAGCTGAGATGATGTAGACATTTGGTCTGTGTTCAAGCCCTAAATGCTTTTCTGGCAGCACATTCTCTTTCAGAATCTGCTTACTCTGCAGGTGTTCTTACCAGAAAGCAGCAGGAAAAAAATAAAAAAAAAGTTCCCCGACCTAGAAGCCTCTGATAATTTATGGTAAATAAAGATGGGAAATGGGGAATAGGACCCAGGATTCCAGGAGCCAGAGGACAATAAGGTAAGTGAGAAACGCTGTGCAGATTGTGGTCACAGCCCCTTTTAGTGTCCAGTTCTCCTCCATTCCTCAACCCTGTTCTCACCTCCGCAGAGCACTGCAAAGACGTCAGCATGAGCTGCACCAGGGGTCACCTTGCTCTGACTGTTACCCTGGGAGGATGGAACAGAATCTGGAGCGTCAGCAACTAAAGCTTTGATGAGGTAATGTTATCTTCTTTTTCCTCTCCCACCTATTTGGGCAAAAACTATGAACTTTCCAATCTCCATCCCTTGATTCTGCTTGGCTTCCCCAGTAGGTGAACTTGAGTGGAGTTTATTTCAATGTGACTTTTTGCAGCATCTATCAGCCTGACTTACAGAAAATGCATCCTTGGCCATGAAGACTTTTCCCCCACCACTGGGTCCTGCTTTTGCTACCTATGGTTTTCCGACTCTCCAAGGTTCTGATTTTGGTTCTTTTCTTATTAAGCATTAACTTGTTTGAAAATTTCAGAAAATATGGATCAGAAACATAAGTACACCTAGAACTGTTAACACTTGTGTTAACTAAAAATGTGTCTGAATACCTCTGTTCTGCCCATCTATAAACATTCTTCCAGACCAATCACTAAAGTTAATACAGATCATACTCATCATTAACAGATGACTTAGCAAGAATTCAGATAGTATTGCAAATGTACATTCTTTCTAACTGAATAATTTTCTAACATATGGTCCCATACTTTATTCTATTACTAACTAAAACTGACAATTGTAGCTTTTTATTTAATTTAAAAAATAATAATTGTATGATGTACAAGAATTAATATATATATATGTATGTATATATATATATCCATGTGTGTTTCTACGATAGTTAGCTCTTTCTCTCTCTCTCTTTCTTCTTTTCTCTCTCTCTTTCACTCTTTGTTAACCTGGCATAGACTAGAGTCACTGGGGAAGAGGGAGCCTCAACCGAGAAAATGCCTTCCATCAGATCAGCCTATAGACAAGCCACAGGACATTTTCTTGGTTAATGACTGATGTGGGAATGCCCAGCCATGTGGGCAGTGTCATCCCTGAACAGGCAGACCTGGGAGTATAAGAAAAGTAGTTGACTATGAACCTGATGAGCAAGTTAGTCAGCAGCGTTCCTCCAGGGTCTCTGCTTCAGTTCCCGCCTCCCAGTTCCTGTCTGCTTGAGTTTTCCCCTTGGCTTCCCCTCTGGTGGACAGTAAATGGCACAGGTAAGACAAATGAACCCTTCCATCCCCAAGTTGCTTTTGATCATGATCTTTATCACAAGAATAGAAAGCAAACCAGTACATTACCTACATCTTTTTTTAATTTAGAAGTAGAGTTACCATGTCATTAAAAGTCTGCTGGTAAGATGGCTCAACAGGACCCACAGAGTGAAACCAACTCCTGCGCACTGTCCTCTGCCTTCCATAAAATATGCTGTGACGTGCATGCACTCAAACACATACACATGCACACTAAATACATAAATGTACTAGAAAAATAAAATTATATTACAAATTACGTTTATACTACCATCATGAAAGCCCCTTTCGGTCCCATCCCATCAACAATGAAGAGTGTGAATCTTTATCTGTTGCCATCTTAGAAGCAAACACTACTTTTGATTGGTGAGCATATCAGTAAACGTAGAAAGGCTTTCATATTATGTAAGCCATTTTTTATTCTTTTTTGGTAATTCTTTTTTTTTTTTTTTGGTTTTTCGAGACAGGGTTTTTCTGTAGCTTTGGAGACTGTATGTACTGGAACTAGCTCTTGTAGACCAGGCTGGCCTTGAACTCACAGAGATCCTCCTGCCTCTTCCTCCTGGGTGCTGGGATTAAAGGCATGCACCACCACCACCCGGCTTATGTAAGCCATTTTGTTTCAATTATCTGTTCATAACCTCTTTGCTCATTTTTTTACAATTTATATATAATCCTTATTTACTTTCTAGAAAACTTATATACCTTGAATAAAAAAGTATTTGCCACATATGTAGCAAGTGCTTTTATTCTAGCATCCAATCTTTTCAGCTTCCTATACAGAAATTTAGAATTCTTCAGTTCGAACTGCCACTCTTTTCCCTTTATGGCTCCCAAATATTTTTTCATAAAATATTTCTTTTAACTCTTAGGTTTCCAGTGATCTTCCATATCTTCTTCCACTCCTCTTTAAAGACTTATACAGGCTGTGTGAGGCTGAGAATTCCTCTTTACTTGTGGGGACAGAGGGTGAAGGAGGGGGTGACATGATGGTTAATCTTGATTGTCATGTTAATGGGATTTAAAATCACCATGGAAACAAACACCTGGGCATGTCTGAATTTCTAGAAAAGGCTGAGGTGGGAAGACCCCACTGGAGTCCTGAACTGAATTAAAAGGGAAGTTTGGTGAACAGCAGCCTTCATCTCTCTCTGCTTCCTGACTGTGAGCGCAGTGTAACCAGCTGACTTACACCCCTATTAACACACCTTCCCTGTCCTCATGGACTGTAACCTCAAACTACGAGCCAATGCCAACCCTTTCTTAAGCTGCTCTCTCAGGTACTTTATTGCAGCAACAAGAACAGCCACTGATACGGACAGCCACTCATTTTGGTCCCTCTAGGCCTTCAACTAATTGTACTTATAAGTCCACCAATTTAAATTTTCACCCACCAAAAACATACAAAAACAGCCCAGGGAATATTTGATATTTGACCACTATCTAGCCAGCCCATGGACTACCCAAGTTCACACATAAAAAAGTTAGTTACTATAAAGTCCCCTAATAATCAAGATAAAAGTATTTTCATCATGGCTGTGGAATCACTGGATGCAGATTTGGAAGAATAAGCATGGGGTTGATGAGATGTCTCAGCATGGACGAGTGCTCGCCATGAAAGCCTGATGATCTGAGAAGAAAACAAACACGTGTAATGGCATTTCATTTGCATTTTAATAAATAAAGCTTTCCTGAAGATCAGAGAGTAAAACACTCCACTGGTCAGCCTTACAGACCAGGAAGTGGTAACACACACCTTTAATCCCAGTAACCACACTAGTTGCCATAGAAACCGGGCGGTGCATGCCTTTAATCCCAGTGTGCATATCTTTAATCCCAGAAGAAGAGAGGATTATAAAACGGGAGGAGACAGTTCTCAGACACAGTCTCATTCTGAGACTTCTGGAGATAAGATCGCTATTTCGGACTGAGGTAGAAGAGCCAGTGGCTGGCTGTTTTACTTTTCTGACCCTCAGGTTAAACTCCAATTTCAGTCTCTGAGTTTTTATTAATCATGCTTCAAACACAGGAAAGTTGTTCTTGGACCTCCACACACACGTTGTCAGGTGTGCACACACATATGTATCACACGTGTAATATTAACAAATAAAATAATTAAAAGGAAAAGAAGTCATGGAACTAGTTGTCCCCCACTGGCAGGAGCGAGGTCTAGGTCATCGTTGGTTGGTGTCTCATTTAGATATTTAGATTTTTATGCTCAAGTGAATTACAGTTTGCATAGAAAGTGTCCTTCAAAAGTCCCAGGTACTGAGTGATTAATCCCCAGCTGGAATGGATCAATGCATTGATCTGTTTCTATTGGATGGCATAGAGGGGAGGCTGGGGGAGAGGGGCTGGTTGAAGGAAAACACTAGGGCATACTTTTGAGGGATCTTCCCCTGCTCTGCTTCCTGACCATTATGAAGCCAGCCAGCCTTGACCTGGATCCTCCGGAATCTCCCATCCCTAAAGCTGTTTTGCTCAGGCTCTTAGGTCACAGTGATAAGAAATGAACGTATGTATGTACGTGCACAGAACACAGTTCTTAGGAAGTTAAGAGAATTCTGTCTTGCTGACATAACTCATAGGGTTCTTTAAGGTCTGGTCACCCTACACTCACATTTCACAGTCTACTCTGCATAAACTTCATGGGACAGACAGAAAGGTGCTCTCACACCTGAGCACAGGTAAGAAAGGACGACCCTTCCACACCACAGCTGACACACACTTCATCTTACAGAGAGGGATAAGCTTAGGGCAAGGCTATAAAGTCAGCAGACTTACATTGTTACCATTCATTTTTCTCAAGCTGAGCATGGTGTTAAACTTGTAAAAATAATTTTAACTATTAATGAGTCTCAATAAAATCAAAAATGTGCATACAGATCTTTAAAATTACCCCTACATAATGTAGCAAGACAAAACACAGTGATTTATCAAGAAGAGAAAGAAAATAAATATAAATTATCTATCTAGAGGCAGGTTTAGTGTTGCACATTTTTAATCCCAGCACTTGGGAGGCAAACATAGGCAGATCTCTGAGTTCAGGGACACTTGGTCTACATAATGAGTTCCAGGTCAACCAGGACTACATAGAGACACCCTGTCTCAACAACAAAAACCTACCCAGAGACAAGCTAGAGAATGCACACATGAATTAGAGCAATAGGAATGAACAATAAGGATCACAGAGATTCAGATAATGCTAGCAGGAGTGATGTAGGGATCCTGAATTCCTCCTTTGTCATCCAAACACACTGCCAGTTAAATATTTTTCCACAGCTCAAGATGGGGAAACATTGAAGCAAAACATAATCACAGATGCTACTGGTAGGGTTTCTAATTTGCAGGTAGGAGTCTGGAAAAACAGCCTTTCTTCTCTACACCCGTTCATTTAATCCTCTGTTTTCGAGCAGCTGACCTCAAGCCGGCAGGCCTAATTTTAGTATCCTTCATGAATCCCATGAATCGGGAGGTGCTCTCATCATCTCCTGAAGTAGGAAGGATAAGCACACATGCCCCAATACAAAAGCTGAATTATCATGAATCTACTAGAGGAGCCCAGGCTTTGTAGCTTTGGAGATGGTGTCTGAGTTATTCTGAGATGCATCTTTGCTGAAGCACATTCAGGAAACGTGTTGCAAGAAAAGAAGCTACAACGCGAACATAAATCAATGCAAATCCAGCTACTCTGAACGAACCATCATGTTTATTTTTCACACAATGCAAGATTTTCAAACCTGCCCTTGGGATGTGGGGTGCTGCTAAGACTCCTTGAATGTTTATTTATCCATTCTGTATTCATCTTTGCTACTCTCTCTCTCTCTCTCTCTCTCTCTCTCTCTCTCTCTCTCTCTCTCTNTCTCTCTCTCTCTGTCTCTCTCTCTCTCTCTGGTTAGGGTGGGAGGAAGAGTTGCTGATCTGGAACTTGTGGTAATACTCCTGCCTCAACCTCTCAGGTACTAAAATTACAGACCTGAGCCACCACACCCAGTTTCTGTAGCTCCATGTTTCACATGGGTTTCAAGTATTCAGTAACTCAGATGTTCTTGAAATCATGTGGCACTGTGGCAAGCATCGGAAACAGGACAGAACAAAACAGAACTCATACTTCAGAGTAACCAGACAAGAGAAGGACATAGGCCTGGAGCAAATGATGCAATAATGATACCATGAAGCCTGTCAGCTCAAGGCACAGATACCAAAGAGGTGACAGGTTTATTGGAGAAAAAGAAAACCACCCTATAAGGGAAGCCAAGGTCACTACTTAAAAAACCCAGTGAGGAATCAGTAAACCCACAGACGAAGAAAGCTGCTGGGCCAAGTGAAAAGGCCATTTCAAGGCAAGCACTGAAAATCCTCCACAAGGCAAGAGGCAGGATAGAGCAAGATGACGGGGTGCTAGCTTTTCTCCACACTCTAAAAGGAATATGCAGAGACCCTGGGTTCCCCTCCCACAACCACCACCATGAGCTTTAAATACAAAGTCCTGCACTGGAGTGCTCACCATTTCAGGCTATGGGACTTGGAGCTCCCAAAAGGCAAGACAGAGGGCAAACAAAGCACAAAGAACTGAGACCCAAGATTCTTCCAGTGTTCATGACTCTGATAAGAAAAAAGAGATTTACTTATATTAATTTTATTTAGGTGTATGCATGTGTGTTAGTGAATGCTACATGTGTATAGTGTGTGAGTGAATGCCGTATGTATGTGTGAGAATGCCCAAGAGAGAATCATATGACAAGTCCCTTGGAGCTGGAGTTACAGGTGGTTATGAACCACCCAACATGGATGCCAGGACTGTGCTTAGCTACTGAGTCACCTTTTCAACCCCCAAGTGAAACACTTCTATGGAGTCATATCTCAAAAACAGTACAGGTTTGTCAGTAGGCAACCTAGTGGAGACAGGTAGCAGAATAAGAGCAAAAAGAGGAGCAGGCACGAGGGGTTAACTGGAGACAGAAGGATAATAATCACAGGTTAGAAGGGCACACTGCTTGGTGCCGTTTGGTTTAGACAAAACCTACAGCCACAAAGGCCACTTTCAATCAGCCTTGTTCTCTAGACTGGAGGAGCATTTCATGTGCTCATCACTCTGGATCCATTTAAGGAAATGGATTCCCTCCCCCTTACCAAACCCAGTAGCTGGAGTCTCACAGAGGAATGCTAGGAAACACTTAAAAACAGACCCCAAACAAAACTGAAAGAACTGCACCAAAGAGCTTACACAATAAGCAAGTGAAACAGATTCTCATGATACATTACAGTGCAAAAACCCTCAATGATTTCCCCCAAAGAAAAAACTTCATATAGCACCACACAGATAATGAGGCAAAGATCTGCCTAAAATATCAGCAGATGTAACTGTGGAGGTGGCAGATTCCTGCAGGCCAAGCACTGAGGAGACGAAGGCAGGAGGACTGCTGTAAGTCTAAGGCTAGCCTAGGCTACAAAATAGTCAGTAGGTCAGCCAAGAGTTCATAACAAAACCCTGTCTTAGAATAACAAAATCAAACAGGGGTGTGGGTGTGTGTGTACCAGCAAATATAATCAGCAGCCTACAAAAACTGTACAACATTAAAAAGGAAGATTTGTTACTAGAAGTCAAAAGAATCTTCAGTTATAAAGGGAGCACCAGGGACATTCCTAGGAAAGTGCAGAATAGGAAAAGGCAGCCTACACTACCCTTTTATGTCTGTTGGGCAGACCAGGAGTCTGCAGTAAAAACTGCCACAAACAATACAGAAAAAAAAAGGTGGAGGATTAGGGAATGAGATTGACATCTACACACAAAAATTCCACACAAAACATGCTACACACTCACTTTTACTCATAATCAATAAGAAACTAGAAATAACTATTACAAGATATGGAAGAACCACACAAAAGGCTTCCACGAAAGACAAGTTGAACAAATAGGCAAGCATTTTAATCTTACAGGAAATCTAAACTAATAAATACCCAAGTATCCTTTAACAGAAATCATATTTAACAGAGTCAGTAAAAACACTAATTCCCCCCTCTTCATTAGAAACAAAATTGGAATATTGGTTATTGATATCAGAAAAACAAATCAAAATAATAACCAAGCTAAAGAATAACCTAACAGAAGAGAACTATGGCCTCACTAGTGAAAACACCTCATTGTGTAGGGTCACATGACAACATTTACTCAAGTGAAAAGCCATAAACCCTAGATCGTACGATTCTATTTCTGGGAGCTGATCTAAGCATGATATTTGCACACATGTGAACTGACTATATTTCACATCACTGTATTGCTTGTGACAATGAAATCTTACTACATTAATACATGAAATGCTATGAAGTCAGATTAATAGAATGTGCTCTACAGAAAGCTCCCCAAGTGAGTAAGACAAAATGTAAGAGTATAGACAGAATTTTGCTATCCATGCAAGAAAGGAGAAAAAAAATCAGATTATTTTTATTTCCTTGCATTAGGAGAAATACATGACAGGATTTGTAAGAAACTAAGAATAGTGATTACTTAGGCAATTTCTTGTTCTAAAATGGGGAACAAGAATGGGATAAGGAGTTCCCACAAGTGGATTTCATGTTTAACTTTTTAATCAGCAGGACGCTTGTTGCTTTTTCAAGAAAAAAATTAATATAATCAATAATAGAAAATGCTACAACTACATCTTTAGTTCCTCGAGGGACAAGACATCAGCACACAGTAAATTATCTCCACTCTCATTCTCCACTCCACAGCTCCACTAATAAAACCTTATATAAAAAGAGTATAAAAATTAAGTTGGAAGATTAAAGAATTGAGGCAACGAAACTGACATCAGAGCCAAGAAAAAGCACAATAAAACATCAACAAACAAAATTTACCCTTTTCAAAACAAGTATAGGAAACTCTCAGGAAAATGCAAGCTTATAAATATCAACAAAATGTTGATAACTTACAAACTTATCACATATTGCTGTAAGCAAGTGGAGTGGTGCCGCAAATATTGTTTAATTTGGCTCTACTCCATCTGCATGTCTGATGGACAGGTCTCTGTCAATCAGGTTTGCAAGGCAAGCCTTCAGAACAAAGGCCCAGAGTGAGCTGTACTGTGTCTCTGGAAAGGCAAGGCCCTAGTGGCCACTGGGGTCATATGACGGTAGTTGCCCAAGCTGGAACACATAGGCCTTGGTGCTTATGACTTTCTTAGACTTCTACAGGTGTGGATGGTTTGTGGAGCACCTGGCCTCAGCTCAAAAGCCTTAGAGCTCCCCTCCCAGTGCCCAGGCTACCCCCTAGGATATCAGGGCCCTTGACCTGACAATTGCTGGGAAAAAAAGACAGAGACCCCAGAGCAACGCCATGATGAAAACCCAGGTGTATTTTCTTTATACAGAGTATTTCCTTAATGATACCAATGACAGGAAATGTGCAGAAATTTCATACAAACCTGAGTTTCAGGGCCCAAAAACTAAAGTATTGAATGACTCCCCTAGTGCATACAGTTTGGGGGTGGAAGTTTCAGAGTGCCATGCATGCCCCGTGCTTCTGGCTTTTTCTCATGCCTAATAAAATGGATTCCAGGGAAGCTTAACTTCAGTAAGCATCCACTGGAGAGTAAGAATTTCTCCTTTTGGCTCACCCAATTTTTAAATACATTTATCTCAAGTGAGCTGCTGTATCAGACTTATTTTTCTCATCACTAGCATTAACAGTCATTTCTCCAATATTCATTTAATTATATAAGCTATAATGAAGCAATAAAATATTCAAATTATTGTAAAAACACTGCTGAATATGAACCAATGCTCTAAAAGCTGGCTAGAGACACACAGCTCCCTAAATATTCCTTTCTCAAGACTGATTAACATTACCCAAAAATCTTGGCATAAAAGCTGATTTAAGATAGCATTAACATACTATATGGAAGAAAAATTTCAGGGTCGAAAATTCCAAAACAGTTCTTTCTATTGTGGAATTCAAATTTCAAGTATTTCCTACTGTTTCCCTGTTATGGATTAGCAATCTGCCCCCAAATGAGTTTGGAGTGTTCATTCCCCGTAACAGCCTTCCTTTGATGGACTCATTTCTCAAAGACACAGACACCCCTTGGGTACCAAAAGCCTCAATCCCCAAGTACTCTCTCTCTCTCCTCACACAGACACAAACATACACACACACACACACGCACGCACGCACGCACGCACACACACACACATTCCCATATACTCTGAATCATCCATCATCCTTCACTTACAACACCTAACCAGTATACAACATGACTAATATATGCACAGCTGTGCTGTACTGTTTAGGGTTTGATGACAATGGGAAAAGTCCACATGTGTTCATACAGACCCAAGTCTTTTGGTGGGCTTGTCAGACTTGGAAGCACTGGTACCAAGGGGTTCTGTGTGGAAATGGCCTTTTGAATCTGGAGTGGAGGGTAGAATTTGGGAGAAGAGTGTTTTAAAAACTCAGGAGCACTTAGGGTTAAGGAAAGCCTAGATAGGGGCTGAGGAAGGCACTTGGTGAAGCAGAGGAGCGGATGTGAGAGCAACCCAAACCCAAGGGGCAGTAGACCATGAGGAAAGGAGGACAGCAAACAGCAAAGACGCATTTCAACTAGGCTGTGTTTTCTCAGATGTGCCTGGTGACTCTGGTTATCTTACCGCTTAACTCCACCAATGCAGTCATCAAGGGTTTGCCCAACATTAAACACTCAGTATACACTTAAGCATCTCTTCTATGCCAGGTGCCACACAAGGTTGTGGAAAGATGACAAAAATTATCAAGTACCCGCCTTGGGAAGACAGATACACAAATAAGTCTTCATCTCACATCCGTTGCCCTCACCCAGTCTCAGAAGACAAAAATGTCTGTAAGGATTATGGGAAGATAAAGAGTTAAAAGTAGAAAAGAAAAATAAAGTTTTACTCTCATTTGGAAATATGAGCCAAAATTTCTCACACATGAAAGTGGATTGGAGGAATCCCAGCCTGGGGGACAGCATGAAAACAGAAGGAGAGGAGGGAGACTGAACAGTTGGCTCTTGCTTTAGGACAGGGTACACACACATCAGAGATGTGCTGGAGCAGTCACGGAGGCACTCGTCCTGTACGAAAAGGAGGCCATAAATAAGGAGGGGTTCAGACCTGGTTATCCACAGTGAATTCTGTAAACGGCATACTAATGCAGGAACTGCAAGCCAGCCCAGGCGACAGGGGAACAGGGTCCCCAGTAGCAGCCCTGTGCTGCATCTGGCTAAGAACACTTATAATTACCACTGTTCCTTTGTACTTCATTAGCTGGTTGATGCCTGACTTCCTATGCACTGCCCTTACCAGGTTACTGGAGTCCTCCTCCACACTGAGGCCTTTCTGAAGCCTGAACAGAAGCACAAATCAGATGGGATGCTAAAACAAATAGGCATAAACTCAGATTCTTCTAGGCGAAAATGAACAATAAATCTGCCCATGACTGGGGGTGGCTTACACAAAACACACAAAAACACACATACGCACACAACAATTCTTGTTCTCCTATTTTGCTTTTATTTTTTTTTAATTTGGAAAGCCTAACATAATAAATTGCCTTTTGCACAATAAATATACTAAATTGCTTTAAAAAATAAATTCTAGCACGCTGGTTTGTAAATGCTTTGGCTCAAGAGGGTACTAGTTTACTAATTCATCAGTATCAGTGTGGCTGAGCAGTTGATAGATAGATGCTGGATGAAAAGAGTACACACATGTACCATCATCCTTTGAGCATCCTCACACTCTGGCCATCTATTGCAAATGAGAGTACCTCTGGGTTAATCTTCACAACTATCAGCTAACACATACATTTTAATACTTACCTTTAAAAATCATAATGAGAGGCCTATATCACACATCCCAAAGCCACTGAACAACCTATCCTTTCTTTTAAAAGCAGAAATAACAGAGAGAGATATCAAATATATCTAAAATGAATACATTCCTGGGTTTTGGATTATTTTCATGTCCTCGCCCTATCAGCTGGCAGTCTCTCTGTATTTCTCTAAGCCACACACACTACTTCAGCTTTAATTAAAAGGCTTGTTGCCATAGTTTCCCAGAGAACAGCTCGAGGCATGCTTGAGTCTGTTATTTTCTGGAGGTTTTTAAAGAACCTGTTATCGATATAGCAGTAGCTAGCCAACACTGCCCAATTTTATTTCCCACTGATGACAGATGGACATACAATGAAGTGTTTAGGAGAATTCAAAGGTATATAAGACTCAGGAACATAACTTAAAATTCAGCACTTGGCTCTTCCATTTTGGCACATTGGTGATGTATCCAGCAGACAGCAGCCTAGTCAGACAGCAGAGAAGGACAACAGCTCTTTACACGCACACTGACTACAGCTGTGAAACACACCAGCAAACTTCTCTGTCTGATAAGGTGGAGAAGACACACTGTATTTCCGTATAATACATGTGCATATAATTATGAAATAACAATTGTCTGACTCAGAAATGTGAATGCCAGAAAATGTTTGGAAAGGGAACACCCGGAAAAGAGATTAAACAAAGAAGATTCATTCCTTTAAGAATGTCAAGAAATTTGAAGTGGCACAGAAGGAATCTTATTTCTCAGAGCTAAGACTGCAATCCATGGAGTCTCACCTTCCTTTCAGGTGACCATTACCACCACATCCCAGGCCCAGAGAGCAAGCTCAAATTCTATCCTGAGTTTGTAACCTTAGAGAACATAACACCGATCCCTACCTATCAACCTTAGGAAAGCAAATGCCAGTCCAGCTAGTCATACCCCATCTTCGTTCTCTGTTCTCAAGTGGCTACAAGCATGTACTGGACCAGTAGGAGGACCAGGCTTTGGCCAAGTGATGATTAAGTGAGATGGGCCAGGAGGAAAAAATGTCTGGGAAAAAGGTGATCACACAATGGCAGCTTGTGTCCCTTCCTTATAACTAGGCCATCTCCGGACAGGATGTAGGGCATGGCAATATCTCACCATTTTCAGAAGCAATTGAAGCCACCCAGCTAGCATTCACAGACTATTTAAGAACTAACATAAAAACATTGATTAATTTTTCCAACTTAAACATTGCATAAATCACTTGACGTCTTTGTATTCTGTATGACTCAACTCTCTCTCGGTCTCCCTTTTCTAGAGAAGATGAAGAGATTCTAAGAAGTTTGAGTAGAAGAACCGAATTTCCAGTCAGCCACAGAGGGAATGTGACATGTCATGACCCTGCTAGATTTGAATTATTCACTAATGAATGGAATCGTGATGTATAAACAGCTACTGCTTTGTATCCACTATTATGGCTTGATACCTATATTATCTTCTAGCTTGATAGGTGTCCATGAAGGGGAAAAGGCTTATATTATCTCATTGATACACAAAGGGGCCTGCGAGAAGAAATGTTGCATGTTCCAGTTTACCAAAAGAGAACGATCAACATTAAGTCATTTACCCAAGGTAAGCTAAGGTAAGATAGGATCCACCTCAAGTCTCACATGGTCCCATCACTGTGTGTGGAGAAGGGAGGGCAAGAAACACAACCCAAGACAGTTTCTATAGCTCCAAGGAATTCCTGAATACATACATATTTACTACTAAAAGAAGCCTTAGGTCTCTAGACCTAAGCACCCCCCACCTCCACCCTATGCCTCCAGTATAGGCCAGAAAGATCTGACTTGTGACTTCAAGCAAGAGACTAGACTAGGAAGACTATGAATTTCTATGTCTCCAGATGTAACAGGTAATTAATATACAATTATCTACAATGTCACACACCTGAAACAGAACAGCACAGACCATCCTCAACACCCCCCCCCAAAAGGGTCGTCTAAAATACTTTGAGTGTTTGTGCACATCTTTCCTGGACACTGATGTAGGTAGAGCATGTGGAGCCTTGCACTGGGCTTCTTTCATGTAGCTTCATAGTTCAGTTTTGTTCTGTTTGTTGGCGGGGGGGGGCACGAATGTGCATGTATTTTCGGACATGTGGGTGTGGAGGCCAAAGGTTGTCAACAGGTGTCTGCTTTGCTTGCTCTCCACTTAGGCAGAATTTTTCGCTGGACCAAGAGCTTTCCAATTTGGCTAGTCTAGGTGGCCATCTTGCCCCTGGGATATTGCTGTACATCCCAAGCACTAGGATCAGAGGCAGTTGCCATGCCTACTATGGTCCTCACACCTACATAGTTTCATCTACTGAGCATCTTCCCAACCCCTGATTCAGGTCTTTGAGGCTTATCCATGTTGCAGCCTGTCAGGTTTTTCAGTGAAGAGGATTTCAATGTCTTAAAGCACCATTCTTCATCATCACCAGCATTTCCCAGCAGCTGTACCATTGTGCAAGCCCGGACACTGAACATCCTCCATGCACTCACAGGCCACCAAACGTCTCCCCATTCTAAAATTTGTTTCTTTTCTTCTTAATGAGTTCTGTGAGTGTTTAACTACTGGATACAAGACTTTTAGTAGAGACAAAATTTCCAAGTATCTTCTCACGACCTGTGATTTACCTTTTCCACTTATTTAAAGATGGGTCTTCTCGCTGGATGGTGGTGGCTCACATCTTTCATCCCAGCACTCAGAAGGCTGAGGCAGGTCTCTGTGAGTCCAAGGCAAGCCTGGTCTACAGAGAAAGTTTCAGGACAACCAGGGCTACACAGAGAGATCCTGTCTTGAAAA
>LOEQ01001052.1:214030-230481 GCA_001685075.1 Bramus lutescens
CATTCTGTTCTGTCTACTCCACCCACCTAAGGGCTAGCCTGTCAAAGGGCCAAGGCAGTTTCTTTATTAGCCAATGAAAGTAACACATAGACAGATGACCTTCCTACATCACATGGCTTACCCACAAGATTCCAAGATCTGTCTCCTCCAGCAGCTACATGGCATCTCTCTGACTCCACCTTCTTTTTCCCAGCATTCAGTTTTGTTTTTCTGCCTTGCTCTATTCTGTCCTGTCTTAGGCCCAAGCAGCTTCTTTATTCATTAACCAATAAAAGCAACACATATACAGAAGGACTTCCCACATTAATGTCTATATACACTCCTTTTGCTTATCAGTTCCTCTAGTGATAAGACACTGAGGTACCTTTAGCTACTGTAACTAATGCTGCCAGGAACATGGGGACAGACAACTCTCTTAAGATTCTGGTTTGACAGCAACTATACCGTTTTATGTTACCACCACAGCACGGAGTTTTCAGTTTCTCCATATTGTGCCAATACCTGACTTACTAGTTTTCTTGTCAGTTGCCGTCCTAATGAGTATACGATAGTATTTCGTGGAGATTTTGACTTACATTTGCCCTTGTTGTATTAGTTTTTCCGTGTAGGGGATCAGGTACATGTGTCGTAACACAAGGTCAGGTGAGGGAATGATCTGTAGTTGGTTCTCTTTCCCACCATTGGTATCCAGGGCTCACACTCAGATCATTAAGCTTAGTGGCAGGCATCTTTATCCACTGGGCTAACTTGCTGACCCTCATTGTGATTTTGACCTGTATTTTCCTTACAGATGTTGGTCATCTTTGTAAAGATTATTTTGGGAGATTAATATAATTGTATTATCCTTCCCTTTCCTGTATTGGTCATTTATAAATCTTTGTTATTGGCATGAATGACAAATGCTCTCCACTAACTCATATATTTGGACACTTGATCTCCAACTGGTTGGAGATGTATAGATCTTTTTGCATGTGGAGACAAGCTTTAGAGGTAGGAACTGAGAATCCAAGGCCAGCTCTGCTTCCAGCTCCAAACTGTGAGCCGAAGTAACCCTTAAGCTGCTAGGTATTCCGTCATAGCAACAAAGTAGTAACTAATACATATATCTATGTAGAAATGTCTAGTCAAGTCCGTTGTCCACTTTTTAATTGAATTGTTTTCTGTGTTAAGTTTTGGTTATTAATCCCTTGCCAGAGACACAATTTGAAAATATTTTCTCATATTCTGCAGATTGCATTTTTACTCTAGCAGTGATTGATAATGAGTAGTTTTAAATTCTTAATGATTTTCTTTTTTATTTTCTATTCCTTGATGTCATAGAAAAGAAATTTCTATGAGTTGTTGCTAAATTCAGCAGTGAGTCTGTCTTAATTTCAGAGTTTTGTTGTGAACGTGGGTGTTTTGTTCCCCTCACTTCTTAAGAGTAAACTTGTTCTTTGGCAATTTAATACATGTATATAAGACATTCTGGTGGCTCTCACCCCTCCCTTCCCACACCTGGCAACCCTACTCCTCCTTACAGGTCCCTCTTTCACATTCATGATTTTTGGGTTTCTTTTGTGATTCATTGACTTTAGCCAGGATTGTTCATATGAACACATGTTTGGAACTATCTATTCAAGCCTGGAGGGCCCCTCTGGACACACAACAACTACCCCTCCCAGAGAATCCATCAGTAGGCAGTAGCTCGGCAGGGAAGGATAGGGCCCATGAAGCCATCCCCAGTGGGTGATTGACATTTGACCATCCCAGCCTTCTACAAGCCCAAGGGAGGTAACTGCCAATGCTGTGAGATCATGTTTGCAATGGCTGTGTTTTGCCCTGAAGACAGCATTCCACAGCCCTGGTCTCTACTTTCCAGCTCTTAGGCTCTTTCCAATCCTTTTCCCCTGGGCCTTAGCGGGAGTAGGTTAAAAAGAATGTCTAGGTTTTAGCTCTCAACTATAACTTGTTCTCAACAACTCACTCAGTGACACGTCTGCATTCACCATGACTTTCACTGCAACAACAAATTTCTCTGACCAAGGCTGGGTATAAACCTAAGTGTCTAGAGTGTTAGTTTGGTACCATGTCAATTTAATTAAACAACAGTAATGAGACCCCACAGGCCTATAAAATTTCCCAACCATGTTTCTTTTTGACAGGGTTTATTTATGTTATTAAGGATACCCTCCAGTGGAGTGGGCCTCAGTGTAAATCCAATCAGAGTCGTTTTGGGGGGTTGTTTTTTTTTTTTTAAATAAATGCCTAACCTTAGTTTGGCTTGTTTCTAGCCAGCTTTTCTTAACTTAAACTACCCCATCTACCTTTTATCTCTAGGCTTTTACCTTTCTCTATTCTACATACCTTTCTTCCTTTCCTTCTTACACCATTGCTGGTTGCATGGCTGGGTGACTGGTCGCTGGTGTCCTCCCCTTTATGTTCTTCCCTCTTATTTATTCTCTCTACCTGGCAGCCCCACCTGTCCCTCTGCTGCCTAGCTATTGGCCATTCAGTTCTTTATTAAACCAATCAGGTGTTTTAGGCAGGCAAAATAACACAACTCCACAGAATTAAACAAATGCAACATAAAAGAATGCAACACATGTCTGCATCATTTAACAAGTATTCCACAGCATAAATGAATGTAACACATCTTAAAATAATATTCCACAATAGTTATCTACCCCCATAAAAATCATGGCACATCTTGCCCAACAGGGGGACTTTGAAGTTTGTAGGGTTCATGGCTGGGTAAGACTGTCAGTGCCTTTTCTCTCTAAGCACCCTCCGTAGTTCCTTCTGGTACCAAGGAAGCTAGCTAGTGGGGGCAGGGAAGCTATGAACTGATTACTGGCTTGATTTCTCTACGTCTTGGAACCAAGGTATGTAGAATCTTCAGAATAGAGTCTTATCATCTGTTTCTGGTTGGTGTAGGAGTTCCTTCTGTTTATGTGTTGCTTTCATTGGTTAATCAATAAAGAAACTGCTTGGCCTGATAGGGCAGAACTTNAGAACTTAGGTAGGCGGAGAAGACAGAACTGAATGCTGGGAAGAAGGGCAGAGTCAGAGAGACACCATGGATCTTTTGCCTGAGATGGAAGCTGGTTAGAATATTGCTGGTAAGCCACACTCATGTGGCGATACACAGATTAATAGAAATGGGTTAAACTAATATGTAAGAGTTAGCCAATAAGAAACTAGAGCTAATGGGCCAAGCAGTGTTTTAATGAATACAGTTTCTGTGTGATTATTTCTGGTGTAAGCTAGCTGGGAGGCCAGGACAAACAAAGGTTCCCACTCCTTGTAACATCTGGTGGACAACCAAGAGGAATGGCAAGAACCAGTATTATTTTGGGAGGCTCTTGGGCCTCTCTGTCTAACACTCATAAGGGCATATCCCACACCTGGCATTGGATTTGTGTTGTTGTTGTTCAATAAATAGTGGCTTGTAGGGGCAACATTATTCAACCAAGCATATTATCTCCCTTCCTAATATTAGTATTTTTAACCTATATTTTTGTTTGTTTGTATTTTGAAGGCAGGGTTTCTCCATGGAACAGTCCTGGCTGTTCTCGAGCTCACTCTATAGACCAGGCTGACCTTAAACTCACAGAGATCTCCCTCCTCTGCCTCCCAAGGTCTGGGATTAGAGGCATGTGCCATCATGCCTGACTTAACTTATATTTATAATTAACTTACAAAGTAGTAGGTATCCATATTGCTTTTACACAGATTCTTCATTTTGGTTCATCCTTTCTCTCCACTCCCTTATCTCCCTTGCCCTCATTCCCATACCAGCTTAAACCCTTCTACCTCCAGTACCCCCGCCTGCTTTCATATTAGTTGTGGTCCTACCACAGCAGTTCTGAGCTTGTGGGTTGCGACCCATTTGGGGGTTGAACAATCCTTTCACATGGATCACCATCAGAAAGCACTTACATTACAACTCATAACATTAGCAAAATTACAGTTATGAAGTAGCAACAAAAATAATTTTATGGTTCGGGAGTCTCCCCATCATGAGAAACTGTACTAAAGGGTCCCAGCATTCGGAAGGTTGAAAACCACTGTTCTACCTGCTCCTCTCTCTGAAGGCACTCCCTAACAGTGGTGACTTCTAGGTTTCTGGATTCTACTGATGGTTCAAGTTAGACATGGATCTACAAAGTCAAAGCTTGAATCCACATATGAGAGAGAACATTTGATATTTGGCTTTCTAAGCCAAGGTTATCTCATGCAGTATAGTTTTTTTTTCAATTCTATCCATTTTCCCACCAATTTTATAACTTCAGTATACAACTGAGTAAAGAAATTAAGTATAAAAATGTGTATATGTACCACAATTTCATTATCAATTCATGTTTTGATGGACATTTAGGCTGACTATTATGAAGAGAACAGCAATGAACATGGGTGAGCAAGTATCTCTGTAATAGGATGCAGAGTCTCTTTAGTATCTGCCCAGAAGTGGCATAGCTTGATGGTCTGCAGTTTTTATTTCTATCTTTTTGATTTCCATAGTGACTAAGCCAGTTTATACTCCTACCAACAGTGAACAGGTCCCCTGTTCCCCACATCATGCGTGTCTGCTATCATTTGAGTTTTTAATTATAGCTATTCTAACCAAAGTGAGATAAATCTCACAGTTTCAATTTGTGTTTCTCTGATGGTGGACAATAATGAATGCTTTTAAAGTATTTATTAGCCATTAATATTGTTTTGAGTCTTCTTTATTCAATATACCAATGTACATTGATGGTTTGCCTGCATGTATGTCTGTATGAGGGTGTTGGATCCCCCGGAACAAGAATTACAGACAGCCATGAGCTGCTCTTGTGGGAACTGAACACTGATCCTATAAAGAGCAGTCAGGGCTCTTAACCGTTGAGTCATCGCTCCAGCCCTTAGCTGTTTTCTTGATATTTAGTTATTTATTTACTTGTATAATCTTAATATTAATCCTTTTTTGATGTGTAATTGGCAAATATTTTCTCCCATTCTGTGGGCTATTTCTTAACAAAATCAACAGTTTCCTATGTTATATAGAAACATTAATTTTATGGTGTGTCATTTGTCAAATTTTTTCCTGGGTGGCTGTGGTCCTATTTCAAAAGTGCTTGCCTACACCTGTACATCTGTGGTGTTTCCCTGTGTCTTCCTCTAACACTCTCAGAGTTTCAGGTTTTACACTGGGATCTGTGATCCAGCTGGAGCTGATTTTTTTGGGGGGTCAGAGTGAGAGAAAAGTATCTAGTTTCATTCTGTCCGCATGCTGATATTCAGTTTTTCCAGCACCATTTTGTTGAAGATGCTATCTTTTCTCCAGTGTGCACTTTGTTTTCCTCATTGTAAAACTCAGGCGACTTAGTACACATGGCCTTATATTTGGCCCCTCTTTCTATGCCATTCATCTAAGCGTCTGTTTTGTGCCCATGCCATGCTGTTTCTATTATTATGGTTTTGTAGCCTAAAATGGAATCAAGTATAGTAGCAATCCTCGCAGCATTCTTGTATTTCAGGATTCTTTCAGTCAAACATTGTCTTTGTGTTTCCATATGAATTTTTGAATTAATTTTCTGTGTTTGTGGAGAATGCAGTTGATGTTTAGATGGATTGCATTGAATCTGTAGATTGCTTTTCATAAAATGTCCATTTCCCATGTTGAGTCTTCTGATCCCTGAGCATGAGAAGTCTCTCCATCATCTAGTGTCTTTCTCAGACTTTTTCTTCAGTATTTTAAAAGTTTTTACTTGTAGATGTCTTTCACTTCTTACTTAAGTTTACGCCAAGGCAACATTTTTTTCTTGTTTTGTTTTTGTTGCTTTGTTTTGGATTAAGAGTAGAATTTTCTCCCAGTTTTTTTTTTCTTTGTGTGTTTGTCCTCAGCATGACTTTTTAATGGGAATATTCATTTTTAAATTTGTTTATTTATTTATTTTACATCCTAGCTGCAGTTTTCCCTCCCTCCTCTCCTCCCAGTCCCTCCCCCACAACCCCTCTCTGTTCTCACACCCCAAACCATTCCTCTTTCATCGCTGTTTAGGAAAGGGTAGGTCACCCGTGATTTTTGTATGATAATTTTGTATCATATCAACTTGCTGAAGATGTTTATCAGCTGTAGGGGTTTTATGGTGGAGTCTTTAGGATCTCTGTGTGTAGAATCATATCATGTAGGCATAGACTGCTCATTTGTTTCCCAGCCTTCCAGACCCGAATAATCACACGGAAACTCTATCAATTACAATACTGTTTGGCCAATAGCTTAGGCGTCTTTCTAGCTAACTCTTAACATCTTAAATTAACCCATTTTTATTATTTTGTATTTTAGCATGAAGTTCGTGGTTTGTTACCTCTTGCTTCTTGGGCAACTACATGGCATCTGCCTCCTTCTGCAGCAATATGGCATCTGCCTGGCTCCGCCTTCTTTCTCTCTATATTTCTTCCAGCCCAGCTATATTGTGCCCTGCTGTAGGCTGAAGCAGCTTCTTTATTCATTAGCTAATAAAAGCAACACATATATAGAAGGACATCCCACATTAATGTCATCTGCAAATAAGGGCATTTTGACGTCTTCCTTTCCTCTTATAACCCTTTTATTTCCTTCTCTTTTCTTACCGCTATAGCTAAAACCTCAAGTATGATTTTAAAAAGGAGTAATATATATATATATAGCCAACAAAAAGTTGTACTTCATGTTTATTATGAATTTCATGAATAAAAAAATTTTAGTAATGTATTTGCTAGTATAGTAATTCAGTAAACAAAATGTTACCGTTTGCTCAGTAATCTACATGTTTCATGAAGATCCATATGCACAATCTCTCTTGAAAGTTTTATTATTTGTAATTAAATACTTATGAAAACAAACCAATTAAAGCAGGTACTGTGAAGATGAAGTGAGACCTAATGTGCTGCCCCAGCTACACACAGTCAAGGCTAAATCTCAGCTCTGCAGCCTTCCTTCTTAGGACTTCAGAGTTGTCAAGGAGAAAAACACCTTCTACAGCAAAACTCAGTTCTAAGCAATTCTTACTGACTTCTCAGAAATACTTCCATCTTTGATCCTGGTACTGTCCATTAGCATTAATATATTTTCCTAGGTGCACATAACTTCAGGACTATGTGATACTGTTTGTATATATATTTATAATTTGAAAAAATTGTTGCTCCTTCACTGCTACTTGACGAGAACAACAATTGGAAATTGTTTTTATACTATTTGGTTTTCTTTTAAGTCAAGTTACTACACATCACAACATGGGTGATGTCATCTTGACGGGGATGCCAAAGCTAAAAGGCTTTATTCAAGTCAGGTGAAAAATGTCCTCTAACCTGGCCAATGGGTGGCGCAATGGCAGGAAGCCTTCTGTGGGGACCTGAGCAGGCAGCACGCGGAAGCAGCGGCATGAGGCACCCTCTGTTGTGTTTTTATTTTTAAGGAGAAGCTTTAGCTGCATGCAGAAGAGCATCACCTACATGGGAGCCTCTGCCTTCGACGGTTTCAGAAAGCTTTCGCTGACTAACTGAGAAGATGCAGAAGATCTTGCAGACAGATGAAATTACCGATAACCAAGTTCTTAGGAAAAGAAAGAGGAAACGGACAGAGACAGCGAACTCAGAGAACGCAAATAGTGCCATGGATAAAGCACAGGTTGGTTTTCTGTTGCTCTGGTTTAATCTTCTTATCTAGCTCAAGCATAGTCTGCCACGCCTACAATTGTTTCTCGGTACTTTCTCCCCTTTCCTAGTAATTTGTGCTTATTCTTCATTCAATTGAGAGAATACAGCTTCTCTCAAGTGAAGCTTGAGTTAGAAACATAGCCAATAGGCACTTTCCCTACTTCATTTCAGCCAGGACCAGATGTCATTGTTCAAATTCTGTTTGCTGTTCTATACAACAAAAGATCGTCAAACTGTGTCTGAAAATATGTTTCCTCATTAGACGCTTTGTGGAAACTGGTGTGTTTCTTCATTAAGACATACTCTTTGCTCTCTGTTTAGAACCTAGATCATGGCCACCCCACCATTCCGTTCCCTTCCTATGCTTTGGACAACTAACTGACATGGTCATTCTCTATTTCGATTTATATGTCTTCATACAACCACACATTTGTATATGTTTTGTAATACATATAGCATGTTATATTTCCATGTTAATTTTTAAACACTGCACTCTCATAACAAACGTTTTGAGAGTGCACAGTGGTGTCTGCCTCGTATTCCCATCTCTGACCCACTCTGTATACCCCCTCCCTCCCACTATTGCTTCCCAGCCTCCCTGGGAGGCTGTCTTACCTATGACAAAACGTAACTCACCACAACACTGCTATGCACTTTGCTTTTCTACTTACCATTTGAAGATATTCCCACTGACAGGCTACTTTTCTTTTTACCAGCTCTGTTATCCTCCTGTCTTAAAGGCACCGTCCTCTGGGTAGCTATCATATGTGGAGTGGTTTTCAGTATTCTTCATATTGCCAGACAGTTTGCACTGGAAAATGCTATCTTCATAGCAGTTATTGGCACGTGGATATCCTTATCTAAGTCTTAATTTGCTTCTAATTTTTCAATAAGCACTGCATTTTCCAAAAATTGTTTATATGACTTAATATTATGAGATACATATAACTCGTAAAACATGTTCTGTCAAGAAACAAATTCACATTGCTGTCAGCTTACATAGTTATTCATCTTTGTTTTTTGTTTTTAGGGCTAGAACCACTAAAAATCCATTGATTTGCCTGTTATCTCTGTTTGAAATGCATAGGAGGATGACCTGTGGCTTAGAATTGTGTGTTTGTTTCTGTTCATTTGACTAGACGTTATAAGATTCCATGGATTAAACTCATGTGTGATTAACTCCAAGTCACCAATAATGCACTGGTGTCACATTGAAAAAAGAAATAAAGGCACTTCCTCTTCGAGTCATTTAACCAAGAGGAAGTCCAGATTTGGAGTCTCTGCCTCATGCTCCCTGTGTATTGTATTGTTGTCTGAACCTGAAGGCTGTCTTGTTGATCTATCCCTGTGCCTGTCTGTCCTGTCGTTGAGCACCTGTGTTCTCTGTGTGTGACTGTCTGTGTACGTCTGTTGTGTGCTGTGGTGTGACTGTCCCTGACAAAGGGCTTGCCCTATCTTTACTGAACAGCATAGAAAGCATCTCACAAATAAGAAATGGTGTACCTTACAGGAATCTTAGAAAGCACCTCACAAATAAGAAATGGAGTATTTTACAGGAATCTTCAACAGATTTTTACAAGGGATTAAGTTACTGGCTCTAACTGATCCCAATTGACCCAGACAACAAACAGTACTATATTGTTTATCAGCCAATATCCATAATCTTTCAACCTTTATGGTAGATTTTAGAAAGCTGCTTTCAACCTCTGTATTGGCTGCCTTAG
The DNA here is from genome assembly GCA_001685075.1 of Bramus lutescens. Lineage (NCBI taxonomy): Eukaryota > Metazoa > Chordata > Mammalia > Rodentia > Cricetidae > Bramus > Bramus lutescens. Next base: position 223,417 of record LOEQ01001052.1, read on the forward strand.
GGAAATGATACACATGCATTCTCCAGGTCAGAGGCATGGAAGAGTAGATAATTTAAGATGACAGCTATGTATTAGGTTAGGTGGGGAAATCCAAGGCCAGTAAGATTGACTGTTACATTGCTCTCTTAAACACAGTTTTGTTTTGTTCTGTTTTGTTTTAAGGCTGAGTAGACAGTAGGGTCTTTAGTCTTTAATCTGTAATCTTTTTTAGTCTTTGGTCTCAAGGTATATTATTAACTCTGGCTGTGAGGTCCAGCAAAAATTTCCTTCTGGTAGAATGAAAGAGGTATTTTCGTGAAATTTCATTACCACATAAGATGGTTTTCTGAAGGTTCGCCCCACAGTCAACATGTCGGGGCAGTGCATGGGCCTTTTATGATTTATACTTTCTTATCATTATCAGTATTAATATTATCAGTAACAGTGTTAATATTGACACTTCTGATTTTCATCAGCTATCTTATTGTAATTTGCTAGTGCGGGCTTGAAACTGCTCAGGACTGAAATAGGCTTGTGTTCTTGGGGCCAGGATGGCGCTGTCTTTGGCACTTTACTGCTCCCAAAATCTTAATAGTTTTCCAGACTACATAATTCTGTTTGTTTCCGTTGCAATTCACTCCAACCAGAGATCTTAGTTGGTGTTTTCCATTGATCTTAGGTGACCCCTAAAGGGGCCAAGACCCACGGGTTGAGAACCACTGGCCTAGAGTATACGCTTGGAAAAAGGAACCTGAGAATAGAAAACGAAAAGGTTCTATCATGAAGAAAGCTTCTGATACACACAAAGATAGGGGCCCTGCTGTTTGGACAGGGATACTGGGGAACAAATGCTTTCTTTTCCTATGCATGTGTGTATTTAAAAAGAAATAAACTCCAATAAAACCACTATTCTCACATACCCCCAAACTATCTCTGTCAATCTTTCCTACAATGTATTCAGTTCCCTCCCTCCCCACCACAGGGGTTAAACCTTGCAGGTGCTAAGCAACCGCTCCACGGCTGAACTGTGTCCCTAGCCTGCTTCCTGTGAAAAAAAGCACATGAATATAATATTGAGTCATATGTAAATATCTATTTCATATTGTATATTGCATATTATGTATAGTGCAAGCTTCTAAATAATGTATTATTTATTTCAGTTTCTCACTTCTGTCTCTCTTTGGAGGAAGGTTTCACTATGTTGTTTAGAGTGGCCTTGTTTACTGGAGTCAAGTGATCCCCCTGTCTCAGCCTCCTAAGGAGCTGGCAGGTGTGTGTGCTACTCACTGGCATGCTTACTTTTTAGCTGTACAAATCATACATTGTACATTTACGTCTAGAACTAGTTCTTCTCTAACACTGATTCTCTGTGACTCTGATTTATATGTCAGTGCTGTGTAAATCCCACCAAGTCCCACACACGTGCTCTGTCCCCTGTCCTGACAGTAGACATGGATTGTCTTCAGATTCTCACCGTTATTAATCTTGCTTCAGTTGAAAGTCTTGGATGTGTTTTCCTGTATGCACACACAGATCTGGGGTTCAGATAACCTTTAAACCTCATAGGATATTATAATGTTTCCCAAAGTAGTGTGTCAAGTTCTCTTCCTACAGCAACATATAGAGAATTTCAATGATCCATGCTTACTCTGCTCAGATTTGTCTGATTCACTGGGTTTGGCCAAATGATAACTGATGGTGATTTTGACCTTTTCTCTGCTCACCAATGAGACTGAATATCTCTGTGTCTACTGAGGAACCATATGCATTTTCTACTCTGTAAAATGCCCCCTTCATATCACTTGCCCATTTTTCCAGTAAGTTGCTGTTTTGATTAACAGCACTGTAGATATCATATTATAACTAACTTTCCATTGGTTCTTACTTTCTTTTTTCCTATTTAGTGTGCCTTATGAATAGAAGTCCTTTATTGATATTGTGATCAGAGATTTTATATCTAAGAAATGCCCACTCCAAGTTTAAAATATTTGCATTTATATATGTTCATACTTCTTGTACAATTTTTGAATTTTGCTTCTGATGTATAAATTCTTAATCCATCTTCAGGGATTTTCATGTAGGAGTATGTGTGCAAGTGTGTGAGTATGCGTGTATGTGTGCACATATGTAAGCACATACATATGGGTGTATGTGTATGTGTGACAGTGTGTATGTGTGTGGTAGTATGTGCATATTGTTAAAATGAGGCAGAAATCCATTTCTTCACCTGTTTTTACAAGGCTAAATGAGCCAGCATTCCAGCATCCTTGGTGGAGCAGATCTCACTTCCCTGGTGAGCTTCCAGCTTGCTCTGTCATATATCATCGTTCTCAGGCTCAGGCATCTATTTTTTAGCCACTCTGTCCTATTTCTTGGTACGGTTGTCTGTCTCTGTATCAGCACCAAATTGAATTATTCTGAATTTTTAATAACGCCTTGAATTTGGAGAGAAAGTCTCAATTTCTGATATCTTTAAGAACTCTTTTGATATTCATGGCTGTTGTGTTTACAAACTTATAGTCAATTCTTAAGTTTTCATTGGAATTGCATTAACTTAATAGAGTTCCACTGGAGGATAATCAGTGTTTTTACTTATGGCCTTTCATCTCTGAATTTTTCCTTCTACATCGAGGGCATGTTTTAGTAAAGGATTTTGTTTTCCTCATAAAGAGTTTGCTCTTCTTTGCTAGTCATTAATGACACCTATTCTCAAAGCAAGATGCAAACAAAAACGTAAAAGACTTAGACTCTAAGACTGGAAAAAAGTCAAGACGCTCTACAAAAAATGTACTTGTTGGGCTTTTTCCTTGTAGTCCCGGAGATGACTCCCAGGGTATTCACATGCTCAGCAAGTGCCCCACCTTTGAGCTCCATCCTGGTTTTTACTCACTGGAGACTTTAAAAGGACATTTTACAGAAATCTAAAATGCATACGGAAAAACACACATATCAAAACTGTGGTTCCATGAGTTTCTACAAGATGACTATATCTGGAGAATTAGATGGTCACCATCACACTAAGAGACCCTAACACCCATACGTTAGCTGCCACCCTGTACTTGTGTGACTACTGTCTTTACCGTACGTCAATATGTGGCATCTTTTTGAACTGTTCCTAATCATCTATATCTGGTATACAGAGCAAGAATTTTCTGTCAGCTTGTTCAGCTTGTTAAGTTTCCTCAAAAAAAAAAAAAAAAGACAAGTTGTTTCTTTTCTGTTCAGCCCAAACTCCCCTGGAGCTCACTCCATATCTTAGGTTGACCTCCCATCTCCACCACCAAAATCCTGGGATTAAAGACTGTGCCCCCATGCCGGCATACTAACCCAGATGAAGAAAATAAGTCAGATTTTGAAGTACTTAGCGCAAGGCAGGTACCATCTCAAAGGAGCCCAAGTTTGAACCGTGGCCTTGCTATGACTCCCACATTATATAATCTTCTGGTTTTTCCACCGGTTAGGCAGAAAGTCACAATCCTGGCTTCTACTTGAAGATGATGATGAACCTTTGTCCCATCCTTTCCTGAGTTCTGGAGGGCAGAGGACAAAGCTGGGGCCACACATTGTAGAAACTGCATGTGGGAATGAGCATCCATGGGTTTAAGTAGCTTTGGCATACAGAGCATGGGGCGGCTGTTAAAGGAACTGCCTTGTTTTTAGAGAGACCCATATTCAGGAAATGCTTTCCTGCCTGGCGAGAGCTCCAGCGATGACGAAACCCCTTTAGCAGAACTGTCCAAGGAGGAACTTTGTACCAAAATCAAAAACCTGAAGGAGAAACTAACGAACATCCGGAAGGAAAACAGTCGGCTTCGACAGTCTTTGGTCATGCTACAAGGTAAACCTTAAAGGGATTGGCGTTTTAGATAAAAAGGACAATATGTAATTGGTGTGAAATATTGTATTACTGCAGATTCATAGTTAAAATGGAAAAGAAAATCAGTTCCTGAGAGAGCTCAAAAATTACATTTTAAGAAATCAGTCGATTGCAAAATTTAAATATGGAAGCATCCAATTATTGCACACGTAATTTATTGTCTTCCATTGTCCCAAATCTTGTAATTATTTAGAAGCATTCAGCATGTATTTACTGAACTTAAGCTATTTACATGTTGAGCCCCAGAAGGAAACAAAAGCTAGTCCAACCAAATACATATGCCATGGTGTCCAAGCGGACTTGCTCCACCTCTCTGGTCAGGAAGACTCTAGAGTAGGACTGTTTTGTTGCTGTTGTTGTTGTTTTATTTTGTTTTGGTTTGGTTTTGGTTTTTTGAGACAGGGTTTCTCAGTGTAGCTTTCGAGCCTGTCCTGGCACTACACTAGCTCTTGTAGACCAGCCTGGCCTCGAACTCACAGAGATCTGCCTACCTCTGCCTCCTGAGAGCTGGGATTAAAGGTGTGCACCACCACCGCCTGGATTGAGAGTGGGACTATTGTGATCGACTTTGAGCCACTGGTCCCAAGGGCTGCACATGAGCTTTTGTGTCAGGAACAGTGGCTTAAGAATGACTACAGTCAATTAAAAAAGAAAAAATACAACACACACACACACACACACACAAAGAATAACTAGTTTAGAAGCAATTAGAAGAGAAGGGTCAGACTAAGGAAATTAAAAACAAACGAACAAACAAAAAACCCTGACTTGATGCTCTTCTTTTTTCTGTAGGATCTGTGTTAGTGTTCCACTTTATTTTATAATGATGTTGTTCTTTGAGTACTTGATATATGTATACAATGTGTTTTGATCATACCCACCTTCATTTCCTCCCTTCAGATCCTGCCAGGCCCTCCCTCCTCCCGTCCCCATTCATATTCACTTTTCAGGCATGAAAGCTTTCGGTCAGCACTGTGTGCTTTTTAAACCACTAGCTCTCTGGCAGTTATATCCTCAGCATCATGGTGTACAACTCCAAATACACAGAGCATTTGACAGTGTGCTTCTGTGTACAGGCGGCACAAGGAAGGAAGGGAGGACCAGCCACCAAGAGGTGTCACAGCCATTCAGACTAGCCTGATAGCACCTACTCTAGGACAGTAAATGGGAATAAAGTGTGTCATCCCAAAGAAGGCTGGGGACAGGCAGGATGATAGAGCTGGGCAGGAATGAAGTCAGAGGTTGACAGAAATGAGTCCCTTTGGCCTGAGATAAATATCAAATTTAAAGATCAAATTTAGCTTTAATTACAACAAGCCACATGTGAGCAGAAGGATGTTTACTCCACTAAGTGTTAGCCCTTCAGTTCTTTACTTTAAAGACTGCAATTTTATAATTGTTTTCTTTTGGTGGCGTTTTTAGAGAACAGATTCTTTGCTTTAATGTAATCCATTCTAGAGGTGTGAAAGTGCTGAAAATCAAAGACAAAACACCAGAATAACTTGCTGGTGGAGCACTGATTTAGGGTTATACACTATGATTTTGGTCCCAAATCTTCTCACTAGCTATAGCACGTTGGTGTGTCCTCTTTTTTTGCCCTCTCCCCCAGATTCCACTTCCTTGTCTACAAGATGAGGTCAATATGCTGTTTCCTTGTTACTATGGGAATTCGGATGAAATAAAGATAACTTCTCTACCCAATGCCGGGCACAAGCTGGGAGATTCAGGAATGGTAACTACTATTGCCCTCATCTGTTGTTGGTTTGTCTTTGTTTCATTGAGCACAGAACCAGAAAGAAAGGGGGGAGGAAAGAAGGGAGGGAAGAAAGAACAACAACAACAACAAAAAAAAACTGTAGCGGGCTGAAGAGATAATTTAGCAGTTAAGAGCACTGACTTCTCCTATCGGGGCCCCAGGTTCATTTCTCAGTACATACGTAGATGCTCAAAGCTGTCAGTAACTCCAGTTCCAGGGAATCCAATGCCCTTTTCTGGCCTCTGAACACCAAGCCCACATGTGGTACAGACATACATGCAGGCATACACTCATACACATAAATTGCAAAAATAAATAAAAAATAAAACTGTTAAGTCATTTGATTCTCCACCTTCTGCCCTATTTTCCCTCTTTAACTCATGGAAAAATGGCTTAAATTGGGCGTGTATCTGAGGGAGTACCAACTTGTACAAGGCTACACAGAAAGTAGGCGGCGGGACATGATACTGCGCAGTTAGAGGTGAGGGGCACAAGAGCTAGCCAATCCGTGGGCATAATGTGCATCCCCACAGAGCCTAATCTATGAGGATCAGGATCAGGGGGACAGAGGCTTAGGAGCATGTGTTTGAGGGAGGGCCAGTACCACAGTGGTTTAAGCTCTATTGGCTGAATAGTTGTATGGGTTTTGTTTGTTAGGTTGTCTTTAACATTGTGCCATTTTGGAGATGAAAGTTTCTTCTAGAATGGGAAAAAAAGAACAAAAATTGTTACCTAGATAGCAGATGAAGTATTTACAATGGAGTGGCACATAGAGACCATTACGTCAGAATTTGCTGTGATATCTGCTAGCACAAGTCAACCAGGCCAACTTCTTCAGAGAAAAGCAACCTGTGTCATCACAAGGGGCCTACTCTCAGATTCTTCCTCCCAGTGCTTAAAGGCTCTGCCATTATCACCCTAAAATGCTTACGCTTTGAACGCCTGCCCTGAGTTTTCCTGTTAGGCCCCACCCCAGAGCTCAGGAATAAGACCTGAAAACAATCAGAGAAAGAATGGATTTCTTAGCAAAGGATGTTTGGAAATGGATAGTTCCTGTTAAACTCTCATTTTACTTCATATAGTATATGAAAAACATAGCTGTATATTAAATTAAAACTCCATGTCCAAGTTTGAATAGGAACTGTGATAAATTTTATCCGTAAAAAGTAATCTCAAAGGCTGGAGAGATGGCTCAGTCATTAAGAACACTTCCCAACCTCGAATAAGGCTCACTGCCTGAAACCACAGCACCAAGTCAGGCTCACTGCCTGTAACCCCAGCTCCAAGGATTCTGACACTCTTCTGGCCTTCACCAGTATGTGCATTCATGTGCATAAACACACACATATACTTACACACATTTAAAAAATAATAAAGAGGGGCTGGAGAGATGGCTCAATGGTTAATAGCATTGCCTGCTCTTCCAAAGGTCCTGAGTTCAATTCCCAGCAAC
>LOEQ01001052.1:230541-241170 GCA_001685075.1 Bramus lutescens
CATACACACAGACAGAATATTGTATACATAATAAATAAATAAACATTTAAAAAATAATAAAGATAAATTTTTTATCAAGTAATCTCATCTGGCTGTGGTGGTACACATTTAAAACCTTACAGCCTGAGGAAGCTAATGAGGGTTGTGAATTTGAGGCAGTCCTGGGCAGTACACTGTGTTTAGGGCCAGCCTGGGCTACATAGCAAGAGTCTCTCTAAAAATAACTAACAAAAAAAAACCTAACAAATGTTTCCTAATATTATACATGTGTGGACTAGGAAACAAGAACCCAATGGCAGATTTTTTGGAACCCAGCTGTGGCCCTGAGATATTGTCTCCTACTAAAAGCCCCCAAGTTTCTCGTAGAAAAGGTCAGTTCTAGGGTATTGCACAGGAAACACACCACTATATTTCTGGGAGTGTCAGGGAGAAAACTTTGAATGTCAGAGCAGGAAGCAAGGAAGTCTAACAGAGACAACGGTGCAAAGGTGGCAGCTGGAGGAGCTTTCTATGACCACATACGGAACTCTTGGAGTGTCGCAGAGGCATGGTAATCATAACAAACAGAAACATATTCTTGAGGCTATGTGCAGAAGTTCACGTTCACATTCAGGACAGAAGAATGCAGAAGTCACCTGGGAAAACTTACTCCTCTGAAAGCCAACAGCGTCTGTCAAAAGAAGAATCCTTCCTGCCATTGTTGTGAAATGAACCTCAGAGAACCAAAGAGTGAATGAGAATTTGTAGAAGAACCTGAGCTAATAGTTGGGCAAGAACCACATCCTGGTTCGGCCGTCCCCTAAAACAAAGTGACTCTGAGTAGTGAAACCCACCCACCTGCGAGAAACCAACTGTTCCTGAGCAAGCCTTCAGATCTACACAAAAGGAAAAGAAAATGTGATCCTGATGGGTGCAACTAGCAAGATCCAGACTGAGAGAAAGCTTTGATGGCAAGTGACTCAGTTCCCCCACCTGCGAGAACAAAACCAGAACATGGAAAAGGAACTAGGCGAAGGAGAAGAAGCAGCTTTATCATATGGTCCTTATTGGACCTTACTCAAATCAACTGCAAATGTAAACACAAGATAATCAGAGAAATTAAAACTTTGGCTGGTTTTAACACACATTATTCAAGAATTAGAATTAATTGTTTGGGACTGTGGCAGCGGTAGTGTGAGTTCCTAGCTCAATTTATAAATATGTAGAGGTGTAAAGTGTTTGCCACCTGAATATGAGAGCCAGAGTGGATTCCCAGCATGCTTAGCAATGCCAGAGGGGTGTAGCAGCCCACCTAGAAAGTCAGCACTGGGGAGCAAGCTGGCTAGCTAGACCGATTGGGTCTGCAAGCTCTGGGTTCAAGTGAAAGACCCTGCCTCAACATGTAAGGGAGGTGGGACCAGGGAGACCAGAGGTATACTGCTGACCTTCATGTGAACATGCACACACACACATGATCCCACACACATGAAGGGAACACAGACTTTTGTACATACATAAAGGTTGGGAATATATATCCTGGGGGAAAAAGTTTATTTGTAAGAAAATTTGAATTTTACAAAAAGTGATTTACCATTTAATTGATGGTAATGAACATTTTGCCAAGAAAAATATTAATACTTAAAAATAAAACAGTGAGCATGTTTTTCATCATATCTAATTGCAGCACCAAGGGACAAGCCCAGAGCTTTTCATGTAAAACACGTGCTACACCACTGAACACACAACCCCAAATCTGTTTATTTCCTGTATGGTCAGGCCAGGCTCAGCTCTGGCCTCAACTGTGGGCACACCCTGCATCCTGCTCTCTGTGTTTATTTAAGGCATAATAACAGTAAGAGGTAAACTCAGAGGAGAGTGTTTGTATGTTTGCACGTGTGCTTGGCTCCTTTCATCTCTGTGACTGAATGCCTAAGAGCAAATGTCCGATTGGCTGGTGGGTCCAGAAGTCTCCAGCCATGGCCATCTGGATCTGTTGTTTCTGGGTCACAATGAAATTAAAAAAAAAAACATGGCGGAGGGTATGGAAGAACCAAGTTGCTTGTCTTACAGTGGCAAAGAAATAGAAGGAAGGGACCGAAACAAGATACAGTCCCCAAGAATATGTCCACAGTGAACTACTTAATCTGGGCCTGATCTTTAGACGTTTCTACCACCTCTCAATAATGCCATAAGCTTATGAACCACGGGATGGAGGGATGACTCAGCAGTTAAAATCTTGCACTGTTCCCGGTACCCATGCCAGGCATCTCACCACCACCTGAGTTCTAGCTCCAGGGGACTCAGCTCCCTTTTCTGTCTCCCTCAGGCACCCACACACATGTTGTGGCAGAGACTCATGTAGACACACACTTATACATGAATAAAAAAATTTAAAGTAAATCTTTAAAACATCTGAGGAGTCCACCTGTATGTTAATTCATGGATAAGGGTAGTACTTTCATGAGCCAGTCACCTCTCAGTAATTGGCCCACTTTCTTGGGACCAAACCTTCAAAGTATGCAAAACACAGCCTTGAATTACAACAGATAAAATGTTAAAATGCTTAATAATTTAAAGGAGTTAGTAATAATAGCTAACACATCATGCAATAGAGCAGTGGGTCTCAACCTTCCCAATGTTGTGGCCCTTTAATGCAGTTCCTCATGTTGTGGTGACCCCAACCATAAAATTATTTTCATTGCTGCTTTATAACTGTAATTTTACTACTGTTATGAATCATAATGTAAATATCTGATCTGTGTTTTCTAAAGGTCTTAGGTGACCCTTGAGAAAGGTTCATTCAACCCCCAAAGGGATCATGACCCATGGTTTGAGAACTGCTATACTAGAATTCTTATAAGCATTCTCTAGAAGCTCTGTCAGTTCTTAATAAATGAACGAAAAGAGGAAAAAATTGGGTAGGCCATTGCTTATCTGTAAATTCCAACACTTGGAAAATTTAAACAAGAAAACCAGGAGTTTGGTGTTAGTCCCAGCACTTGGGAGGCAGAGGCAGGTGGGTCTCTGCGAGTTCAAGGCCAGCCTAGTTCCAGGACAGGCTCCAAAGCCACGGAGAAACTCTGTCTCGAAAACAAAAAAAAAAAAGAAAAAAAGAAAAAGAAAACCAGGAGTCCAAGGTTCAAATCTAGACTCTGTAAACAGACATTTCTGGTCCCAACCACCCAGTCCCTAATAACTAACTCAGAGACTGAATATGAATTATAAATGATCAACCAATAGCTCAGGCTTATTACTAGGTAACTCTTACATTTAAATTAACCCATATTCCTTATTTACCCTGTGCCACATGGCAGTACCTTTATTAATGTTCATCCTGCTCCTTCTGTCCTTCTTCTTTGTAGTGTTCTCAATTTGGCTTTCCCTGCCTAACCTCTTCCTGCCCAGCTATAGGTCAGTGAGCCTGTTTATTAAACCAATCACAGTGACATATATTCCTACAGTATACAGAAGGATTATTCTACAAGCGTCAGCTACCTAGTAAGTATGAGGCCAGACAGGGCTGCATGAGACCCTGTATCATAACAAAGCAAAATAACAAAAATACTAGAATCCCATGATCAGATGTAGAGGGATCCTCTTGCCCTCTCGCCTATCGGCTACCAGGTGGAGAGGGCAGGAGGCAGTAGCAGCAGCAGATAACTTTATTCCAGCCAATGAGCATGAGCAGAGACATCTCTCCAGGAGACAGATTTCTGGTGAATCAGCTCCATTTTATTCCTGAGTATAAGGAATAAATAGGATTGGGGAATCTGGGACAAACCCTAATTTGCATTAAGTGGCAGACTCCTACCACAAGGCTTTGTCCGTGGCAGCAGGGTCCCATCAAAATGCCTACAGCACTTGCATAATTACTGCGTGAGTCATCAGGGGAAGAGTGTTTGCAGGGAACTATGTCAAGGGTCACCCTCGAGATAAGTCAGGCATCCTCCAGATAAGACTGAGTAGAAAGCAAGAAGCTTCGCTGGGGAGGGAGGGAGTTCTGTGTTGTCTGCTTAAAGAAAGCTACCAGGCTGTGGTAGACTGCGACCTCTACCAGCCAGTGATGGCTTCCAACAGCCTGACACATATTTATGAAAGAAATTCAAATAATCAAGAATCAAACACATATATTTATCCTCATAAGAATTATAGTTGAAAGTGTACTAAACTGGGACATTCAAGGAAAAAGGCTTCTATGACTGATGAATGTGTAATAATTTATCAATAGGTAAATTTAGCAATAGATAAATTGATTATTCATCACAGAGTATAAACTGCAGAGTAGTGTAATGCTAGTTAGCAAGAGAGTAACCAATTATTTATGCACACAGTGTGAATGAATTTTAGGGTATTATGCAGAGCAAAAGATTAAAATGCAAAATGGAGGGTATATTTTTGAAGCTGCTTTTGTTTTCTTCTAGAACAAACAAAGCTTGTCTCTGCCTAAAGAAGTGAATATCTTGTGTTGGAGAGATGGCTCAGTGGTTAAGAGCATTGCCTGCTCTTCCAAAGGTCCTGAGTTCAATTCCCAGCAACGACATGTAATGGGGTCTGGTGCCCTCTTCTGGCCTGCAGGCAGAATACTGTATACATAATAAATAAATAAATATTTTTAAAAAGAAAGCAAGGAGTTTTCCTACAAGTTCATAAGGAGCCCTCAGACTCGAATTCATCCCCTTCATTTACTTCCTTTCTCCTTTTGACTACGTAAATTCGACTTCAAAATCTATGTGTTCCGAGCAGAGCTAACAAAAACGGCCAAAAACGTTCACCCACCAGCCTTAATTGGAAGGAGAGCTGGGCTACAACGCTATATGTCAGTGTGGTTCTAATTACGGGCAATAGTGAACACCAGCAGAGATAAAAAAATTTAAAAAGTAGTCATGAGAACGACATGTGTTGATATACATGTCTAACCTTTGTGTCAGAAAAACCAGTAAAGATCCATGAAGCCTCGCTTCATGTCTGGATTCCGTTTTCTCTACATCCCAGCCTTGACCTTCGAGTCTTCAAGTGCAGAGCATGTGTCCTTCTGCCTCTTGACCCCGTCCTGCTCTGTGGCTATTTAATTCCTGCTTCTCCTCCAGCTCCCAGATCAGTGTTGAGCTGAGTCCTCCCTGTTCTGGATTAGGTCAAATCCCTGTGCTAATTGCTTTTACTGTGACACAATGCCTTAACAGGAGCAGTTTAAAGAAGGAGAGGTTTCCTTTGGCGCATGGTTGCAGAGGCTTAAGTTTGTGAGCACCTGGTTCTGTCTCTGGGCCTAGAGTGACTGAGCACACCCTCAACCACTGAGTGAGGAATTAAATTGAGCAGAGTTAAAGGCTCTTCTAGCTCCAACGACAAACTATTTGTCCTTAGAAAACAAGCAAGCTATAGCAAGAAGACTAGTTTATATGGCCTCATGAAACTTGGAATATGTAAGTTTTCAAAAACAAAAAAGAAACAGAATAATGCAGTTGATCTCCAAAATTCATTTTAATATGTGACAACATAGGTTCGAGTCACAGCACCACAAGTTTATTAGTTGGATGGAATTGGCTCCTTGCCTAAACAATCACAATTTCTCCTCGTTAGTATAGTGGTGAGGAAAAAAAAAGAAGAAAGAAAAAAATAAAAAAACAATCACTCTTTTTACAACCCACAGTTAATTGTATCTTGGCCCTTACATTGCCTACTGTGGGCCTTTAGGATGTGACTGGTATTGGTATCAGCTATGTCTCTGCGCAAGAGCTTCAATGCCCTCAAATGTAGCCCTAGCAGGTAGAGAAGAGTCAACCTTTGAAACATTGTTTTTGGCTTGTTTTGTTTTGTTCTGATTTGGACAGGATCTCTCTGTGTATCCCTAGCTGTCCTGGAACTCACTCTGTAGATCAGGCTAACCTCGAACTCAGAGATTTGCCTGCCTCTGCCTCCCAAGTGCTGGGATTAAAGGTATGTGTCACCACCACCACCCGACTGATACATTGTTTTTAATTCAAAGTGATGCATAAACATTCAAATATAGTTAGCATTTCAAAACTCGTTATCAAGCAGATTATAACAAAAAGTTAAATGTGGGGACTGGAGAGATGGCTCAGAGGTTAAGAGCACTGACTGCTCTTCCAAAGGTCCTGAGTTCAATTTCCAGTGACCAAATGGTGGTTCACAACCATCTGTAGTGAGATCTGGTGCCCTCTTCTGGAGTGTAGGCATATATGCAGGCAGAACACTATATGTGGCTAAACACCTTTGCAACACACACACTGAAAAGCATGAAAATGTCACTGGTATTAATGTGTTTGTGAAATGCTGCTTTCTCTTGCTGTTTCAGTGTTGCCACAGGCAGTCACCCAGTTTGAAGAACTGGTTGCAATGGCAGAGACCCTGCTTAAGGGTGGAGGCGTGGCACCCACACCTGCATCTACTCTCTGGAGAACAGCCAACAACTCCTCCCCAGACTCTTTTGCCTCTCTATGCAGTAATTCCAATTCTAGTTCCAGCTCCTCAAGTTCCCTGAAGGCTGAGGAAGAGCAGCCTCCTGGTGAGAAGCAGGTTGGTCGGAATACCTCCCCCTGGGTCTCTGAAGACAGCTGAGCACAAAAACCAAAGAAGGGTGAAGCGGTGGGAACTCATCGCAATAAGTCTAGGCGGATTTAGGTCCCAATCATTAGATCCCTATTATAAAGAATCTTTTTATTTTAACGATGAGAGTTAATATTTGTGAAAGAGACACCGAATTTAGAAATTTAAAAGCAAATACTGGGAATAAATGCAGCCTTTGAGCTATAAATTCTTGTGTCAGCTATAGAAGTAGACTTTTACATTAAAGGCAAAACTCTGTGTCACAGAGAGAAGTGTGGGCCTCTGTATACTTCATGTCCACAGCTATTTATGTTTTCCCTGACCACGAAACAGGGAGTAAAAATGTAAAACTTTTGTTAAAATCAGGAATAATCCTAAGAAAATAGCTCTTCCAATGTGATACTGAATGAGTAGTCTAATATCAGAGTATCTGAATCTTTGTATATAACTTCCTGTTGCTGTACAACAGAGTACCACAAATTATTGATTTCACACACATGAATTTATGTTCTCAGGATCCAAAACAGGGCTCACTGGTGTGAATCAGTGTGCAAGCAGGAACATTCTTTCTGGGAGATTCTGAGGAGTCTGGTTCCTACTTATTTGCATCATTATTATAGAATTTGGTTTCTAGTGGTTTTAGAAATGAATTTCCCACTTCCTTCCTGGCTGCAGATTGGTCATCCCCATTTCTAAAACCCCTAGTGCCTGGCTTCACTTCACCCTGGACTTGGGGTTCCATCCACCAGCTCACTTCACCCTGGACTTGGGTCTCCATCCACCAGCTCTCTTCACCCTGGACTTGGGGCTCCATCCACCAGCTCACTTCACCCTGGACTTGGGGCTCCACCCACCAGCTCACTTCACCCTGGACTTGGGGCTCCACCCACCAGCTCACTTCACGCTGGACTTAGGGCTCCACCCACCGCCTCACAGTCAAGCCCTCGCTTCACATCTTCCCTCCTGTCCCTTTTCTTCTTTTGCCCCCTCTTCTACCCTCATCATCGGCTTTGAAGGTCTCACTGAGCCAACCTGACTGATCCAGAGTAATCTTCCATCTCAAAATGCTTAACTTTCACTACGTTTGTACATTTTCATTGGGGTAACATATCCACAGGAACCAGAGCTTAGGAGAACGCATCTTCTGAGAATCATGACTCTCCCAACATAAGTATGAAGCTTTGCAGACAGGGTTGTTTGAAGGCATCACATTTAGATGGCCCAAGAAAAATTTGCATATATTTCAAGCAGATACCTCATAAAGACTAACAGATATTTCAAATGTTACTATTTCTTCTAACTGAAATGTAAAATATGTACTAAAAGTGCAAAATGCCACCTTAAAGAATGCTGATGTTTTATGGTATGTCTTAATTCGTATTGTTGTTTCTCCAGGTATCATCTCTTTTCTCTTTTTCTAACCTCGGTTACCATTTCTTATTTTTTAGTTCAAGATTGAAAACTGGCAGATTGCACGTTGTAATAAGAGCAAGCCTCAGAAATTTATTAATGATTTAATGCAAGTTCTTTACACAACTGAGTACATGGCCACACACAGTCTGACTGGGGCAAAATCCTCTACTTCAAGAGACAAAGTTGTAAAACCAGCTATGAATCAGAGTGAAGTTCAAGAAATCATAGGTGATAATTTGATTGCATTGATTTTCACATGGCAGGTTTTTTCATTAAAATGGTTATTAAATCTGGGTGTGGTGGTGCACCCTTGTCATCTCGACACTTGAGAGGTGGGGGTGGGAGGGCCAGGAATTTGACATCATTCTGTGTGCATAGCAGAGTCAGGAGACAGCCGAGGCTGCATGAGCCCTTATCTCAAAAAGAAAAGAAGAAATCATTGTCAAACTAAAAGTAAACTGTCTATAACTGAGAAGTTCAAATTAATAAAATTCAAAGCTTCAGAAAGTTTCAGCTTTACTATTTTAAAATTTCAGGGAAAATTTGTATTTCTTTCCAAATACAAATTGGTTATATCGCTTGTGTATTGTTCGTTCCTAGAAAGAGATCATTTTAACCACATAGCTTTCAAATTAGTGAACCACCTTAAAAAACAATGCTCTACCTTGTCCAGGTTTTGGTTTGGTTTGGTTTTGCAAGCATCGAAAAAATTTAGAACATCTCTGACCAAGCTCTTGATGGACCATTTCTTAGTGAACAAGTGATCAACTTATTTTGACTAATGTTAGAAATGAATAGAAATCAGTCCATGACACTCAGAGCAAAAAGCATGCAGTCCATAGCAAGCAGGAGAGTTACAACTGAATGATGTCATAGGAAGATGAGCATATATGATGTATTTATAGTGCCACCTTCCCGCTAGCTTTTGCGGTGCTTCCAAAACCTGGGTATATTCACCTGCTTAAATATGTCTGACAATTCGGGCTACGTTTGTAAATCTGAGACAGACCGTGCTTTGTCTTAGTTCATGGGATGCAAACCCCTCATAAAATGATGTCGCATGCTGCTGTGATCTTTTACAGGAATAACGAAGCAGATGTTTCCCAGTGCAGATGACATTTCCATCAGAAGGATGATAGGACAAAAACTGAATAACTGCACCAAGAAGCCGAATGTGAGCAAAACGCTTAACTCTCAGGATATTAAGTAGACCCTAATGGTACGTCTTTCGAATGCTCATGCTCCTCAGTATACCAAAGTCTTTTCTGCAGTTATCTGTGGGCTGACATTTTCCAGACGCTCAGCTAGGGGGACACTAGTGGCCTGTGAGATGCTACTAGGTGCCCCCGTGGGTATGAGGAGAACTGGGGAAGGGACTAAATTTGGCAGGTGCTGAGGTCTGTCAGAAAACTGTCTCTTTCCCTGACCGAGCCTCTAGTATATTGAGATGGGTATTGGTAGATATTAAAATTTAATGCTTTTTTCAAAAGTCAGGCATTGCCATCTGCAAACATGTGAAGTAGAATTTGGCCACTTCAGTCTCTCAGTGAATCACTGTATATTTCTATTCGATACGCCCCCAAAGGGCCATGAGTCTCCTGGTTGGTGCTTTTGGGAGATGTTCGGAGCTCTGGAAGTTTGGGCCTCATGGGAGGTCTCTTCTTGGTTATTGAGGCATGCCTTTGAAGGAGACTAAGCGACCCTGATCTCTTTCCCTTACCTTTTTGTGCCTCCCTTCCATGAGGTACTGCACCACACTCTCTCTGTGGTGCAGTGCCTTACCACAGGCCCAGGAACAACAGGACCAATCAGTCATGGACTGAAATCCCCACAACTGAGAGACAAAATGGACCTTTTCTCCCCATAAATTGATTGCCCCAGATAGTTGTTGTAGTAACTGACGCACTGTCCACTGTTTTCACGGTAAACTTGTGAAGATCAAACACACACGCTTATACTATTCTTGTTTTCATTGATTCACGGAGGTGTGTAGAACCAACAGCATAGTGAGGTTCAGGTGAGATTGAGATAGAAAAACCCCCACACCTATTTACATCTATTTTGTATGCACACACATGCACATGACCCCATGTGCCCACCACAATGCAGCTGCGAAGGTCAGAGAACATATTACAGGAGTTCTCTCCTGTCACAGTCTGGGTTCTGGGGATCGAACTGGGGCCATTTGGTTGACAGCAAGTGCCTTCACCTACTGAATTGTCTCACCATCCTAATCCCATTTTTCTAATCCTCTATTTTCATTGTGGGCAGTTCTGGGGATTGAACCCAGACCCCACATTTGCTGGGCAAGTGCTATACCGTTGATGTAATCTTCAACTTTCAACTTTTCTGCTGTCTTTGGCTTTTGTTTTGCGGGCTCTTTGCCTAAATGCTACCTTTTATGTGACTTTACCTGCCTTCATTCCTCGTGACTGTATTTCACAAAAGTTATGGAACTCCATATACTGCAGTAGTTCCGTCTCCTGCCCATGGCTACCACCCCCATCATCCTGGAGGGTCTTGTTTCTACGTTATTGCGCAAGAAGGCCAAGTCTGGTAACAGTAAGCTTTTTTTCCTAAAAATAGGCAAAAAAAAAAGAGCCAACAATAAAAAGTTCTAGATGGGGCTGGAGAGATGGCTCAGTGGTTAAGAGCATTGCCTGCTCTTCCAAA
>LOEQ01001052.1:241260-254853 GCA_001685075.1 Bramus lutescens
TCTTCTGGCCTTCAGTCATACACACAGACAGAATATTGTATACATAATAAATAACCAAATAAATAAATAAATAAAAATTTAAAAAATGTCCTAGATGTAATAACAGCAGTAGAATGTATGTCTTTAAGCTCATACACACTGCTAGGTTACCTTGAAGATTACAGCAAGTGAAGATATTTGCTTCTTTCTTATCCCTTGAGTGTGCATAACTTTAACCACATGGTGAATTTTTGTCTCTTTCTGTGAAATTATTGCTTATTACTGCTCCATAACTTCTCATTTTGACCTCAGGTTGCTTCTTTGTCTTATTGCTATGAAGTGATACCATGACCCTGGCAACTCTTATAAAGGAAAACATTTAATTGGGACTGGCTTACAGCACAAAGGTTTAGTCCAACATCGTCATGACAAGAAGCATAGCAGAACGCAGACAGACATGGTGCTGGAGAAGGAGCTGAGAGTTCTACATCTTGATCTTCAGGCAGCAGCAGGAGACTGCCACACTAGGCCCAGCTTGAGCATATAAGACCTCAAAGCCTGCCTCCACCATGACACGCTTTCCCCAACAAGGCCACACCTCCTGATAGTGTTACTCCCTGTGAGCCACTTGAGTCTATGGGGGCCATTCCTATTCAAACCATGACACCTGGTTTCCCTGGTGTATAATGACCATGTTTCTTCTACTGCTACATAGCCAGCTCTTCAAGTTCATACAGCTCTCTTTTTGAGCACATTATTATATTTCAGAATTCCATAAAGTATCCTAATGCCCCATCCTATGTGTTTTAATACCATAAACTGCCAAGCAAAGACACAACAGGCATCTCTGACTATAGCAGCCACCAAAGTGAATGAATGTTAAAAGATTTTTTAGTCAGTTTTGTTTGTCCTTGCCAATAACAGTATGATTAAATCACCTTTATCTGCCTTAATTCAAATCAAACCAAAGGATGATGACGTAGTAGTTTGTGCCTGTAATCCAACAAACAAAAGACTCTTGAGTTTTAGGCTAGCCTGAGCTAGGTAGTGCTAAACTATGCTGGCCTTTAAGGCAAGACTTTGTCTCATCAAAACTGAAATAAATGACAAATGTTGTTTGATGAACAAAATCTGTTCCTTTGCCTCCTGGGTCTGGACATGTGTGTGTGTGTGTGTGTGTGTGTGTGTGCATGTGTGTGTTTGTGTATGCATGTATGTATGCATATGTGTATGTGTATATGCATGTACGTGTATGTGTGTGTTTGTGTGTGATGTGTGTATGTGTGTGTATGTGTGTATATATATGTGTGTGTCTATGTGTATGTGTGTGTGTGTGCACGCACGCATGAGGCCTAGTTGCTTGGATTAGGAAGGAATGTGTATCTTGATTTAGAATTGGAAGTCGGCACTGGAACTGAAACTTCATTTAAAGTCTGAGATGTCTTTCATTTGAAGTCATTCCAATTATGTCCGGAAGACTTGGGAACTGATGCTGCTGGGAAAGAGGCTCTTATGGGATGCTTCTGGCACAGGCTTGCTGAATTAGCCCCAGCGCCATCTACTGGAATGCCTCTGTAATTTTCTCTTTGGGGTCATTTAACTCAGGAGCCTAACAGTGACCACATTTACTTAGGCAAACCACAGCCCTGCCTTGCCACACACCCCAACACCCAAAGCATTCTTCAGGAAAATGACAGTGGTGGCAATTCTTGGTTGTAAACTTGATCACATATGGAATTAAATAACACCAAAGCAGCTGGACCTACCTTTGGGGGATTTTTTTTTCTCAACTGAATCATTTGAGGTGGGAAGACCCACCCTAACTCTGGGCCACACCTTCTGCTGGCAGCCTGTGTAAAGAACATGGAGGAAGACGGCTCCATTTGCCTGCTTGCTCTCAGTCTCCCTGGCTTGTTCATCTTTACAGTAGCATTAATCTACTTTTTTGAGATTCCACTGTATACTAAAGACCAGCTGAGCCATCTAACATCATAGATGGAAAAACTACTGGATTCTTGGGCTTTCTGTTGGTAGACAACCATTGTTGGCTAGCTGAACCTCAGCCCGTACGACATTCTAATAAATCGTGTGTGTGTGTGTGTACTTACACATAGATATTCAATATAGTCATGATTATATTCATTCTATCAGTTCCTCTCGGGAACCCTAACACAATGACTTTGCTAGCATTCTCGTCAACAGAGAGATTCAGATGTCTATTAGGTGCCCCAGAGCCTAACAACCTGCTATTCTCTCTGTGTGTCTGTGTCTGGCTCAGGATGTCATTGGTTGATGTGATTTTGAAAGGACAGCTACTTACCAGCCCAAGTTTCCTTTCTTTGAGAGAAGTTAAATCTGGTCTTCCTTTTGAAAAACCAGTTTCTTCTCATCCCTTGAGCGCCCTCTAGTGGCGTATATGAACATTGCTAAGAGCTCGCAGATAATCCATTTTAAAAGGCCTTTTCCTAGTTCTTCCTGTTTGTGTCTCATGTGAGCTAAAGGTTTGATTTATAAGGGTTGAAGAGTCTTAGACTACCACTTCTGTACCAAAGAGCCTTCTTCTGAAATCCTCAACACTGTCTGTCTCTTGCAGAATATTTCGTATGCTTCTGCTATAACAATGATTTCATACAATGTTATTTAAACAGAGGGTCAAAGGATATTTTGTCCTCTTGCTCCCATCAGAAGATATTTTGAAGTGTCTGGAGGTTGTTTGGCTTTCACATCTGGGTACCACTAGTGGCATTTAGCAGTGAGCAGTGCCACCTAACAGCATACAACTCATACGAAAGCCTCTCGCCCCCTCCTCCCAGCATAGATCCACCCACATCATCATTGATGCTAAGAAACCCTAGTCCAATGTGGTTTCGTTATTTTGGACACAATGAAACTGAAACTGAATAAACCAAATAAACTATCAGAGTCATGTGACTAGTGACCGAGAGACAGCATTAGTATCAGGTTTTCTTTCTGCATTGGTCCGTTTCCATTACTATAACTGTCCTGGGAAGCCCACCACAGAAGACTGCTCAGACATGGGGTTAAGCCAATAGAAAGTCTTCATTGCCGTGCTGGAGACTACGCTGGGTCCTCGGGTCCCAGGGTAGCACCAAGCCATTCTCAAGGTGAGCTTTTCAGCATGAAAACCATGCCCTGGGTTGACATACTTCAGTTAACAAGAACAGTTAGCCAGAAGCAGAACCACAGAGGCCAAAAAAGCAAAGCTAGTACATTTAGAGACTTTCCCAGAACTATGGACTTTATCAGATTAAGTCTTTGTTTTCATCTTGGCAAGTGGTGGGTGCTATGTGCTGAGTTTCACGGCCTGAATAGCACTTCCATCATGGAGTCAGTTGTGCTAAGGTCAGGGTCCCTGTTAAAAACCAACAAAATGAGTGCACAGGGAGTGGAGTGTAAAGGGAGTTTTCTTTAGCTCACCATTCTGTAGGATGAAAGTCTAAGATCTGGACGGCCGATGTGTTCACCCTGGGGAGGACCTCACCGTGGATGGTGTTACAGTAGTGGGATGTCACGCAGGAGAGGTCACGTGTCACACGCAGGATGGGAAGCCACGGACTCAGGGCCAGACTCTTCTCCAGCAGCCCACTCTTGCAATAGTTAACTTACAGGCTGGAGCAGACAGTGAAACCCTTCCCAGAGTGGTGCCCCCTGATGACTTAACCTCCTGTCACTAAGCCCCCTCATGTTCTCACCATGTTCTCACCGCCTCAACATGGTGAGAACAACCCCCAGCAGCGGCAACATTGGGTCACGTGCACTGGGTCACACCACAGCACACAGCTCCTTGGAGAGACAGAACCAAGAGGATGTATATCAGTTATATTTATATGTAGAGAGAGTAGGGAGAGGAGAGAGTCTCTCAAGAAATTTGTTCATTCAGTTGTAAGAGTGGCAAGCTGAAGATGCAGGCTGATGGGGTGGAGACCAGGAAGGAGTCGCTGTGTGAGTCAGAGTTGAAGGCCAGCAGAGGCCAAGTTTCTTCTTCCTCAGAGGACGTTGGTCTTTTTAAGGCTTCCCCACTATTTGGAAGAGGCTGCACTCAGAGAAGGAGACATTCTGCTTTATTCGTGTAATGATTTAAGATTTAGTATCATATAGAAATACATTCGAGGAAGCACCTAAGCAGAAATCTGATGGATCACCAGTGTGCCATGGTTGACACATGAAATCAACCACCACAACCGTTGATTTGGGGACAGGGTATCTGGTTGGAGAGTGTGATCTGTGGGCTTTGGAAAGCCACTTGACTTCATGAACTTCAACCTTTTCTGTGTTTAAGAAATTAATTTTATTATAATCATACAAAGAAGTGGGTTTAAGCATGACCTTTTCATACCCGTTTTCTTACCTTCTCTCTGCCCTCTTGTGGGCCCTTTCCCTCACAAACATGCTTCCATGGCACATATAGTCTATTGTTCCCCCCACTCTTCCTCCCAGATTACTGTACCCTGTCTACTTTCACGCCCTGCATACATATGCACATCTATGAATTTCAGTCTAGATTATGCCTGTGAAACATGTGCTTTGCCTTTAAGACCATCTTACCTTGCTTATCGTGATAGCCTCCAGTTTCACTTTTTCTGCAAATGTCACAAGCAGGTGAAAAAAGCTTACGCATGTGTAAAACATTGTCTTTATCCAGTCACCTGATGATGGACACCTAGGCTGTCTCTGTATCTTAGCTGTTGCAAACAGGTCAGCAACAAGGAAGGATGTTCACATACCTCCATGGCATGTGAACTTAGAATCCTTCATGTGCATTCCCTGGGCTAGTATAGCTAGAATAGACAGGTGTTCTATGTCTTAGCTTTTGTGGAAGTTCACACTCTTACCAGCCATGTCAAAGAGGTCCCTCACCAGGCTTCCTTGTCATTTGTTTTTGTGATGAGAGAGGCATTTGGCTGGTAAACTTTAAAAAACAAAAGCATCAAAAACATACTTTGGAAAACAGCCTCTTCAACGAACAATGTTTTGAGATGGAATATCAAAACAGTTTGAGGATATTGTTTCGTTGCTTTTTATTTTGTTTTCTGATGGAGGATCTGCTGTAAACCAGGCTAGCCTTGAACTAAGTGTATAGTCAAGTATCACAGTGAACTTCTGATCCTCCTACCTCTGACTCTCTATCAGATGCATAGCTGGTAAAAATCTTTTCCTAGTCTGTGGCCTGCTGCTTTGTCATAATGATGGTGCTGTTTGCCTTACAGGAGCTGCTCAGTTTCATGAGGTTCTATGTAATAATTATTGATCTTAGTGCCTGTGCCAACAGTGTTCTTTTCAGAAAGTCTTTTCCTCTGCTAATGAGTTCAGGGTTATTACCGCTTTCTCTTCTTTCAGGCTCAGTGTACCTGGTTTTATGTTGAGGTCTTTGATCCATTTGAGTTTAGTGCAGGTTGATAAGTATGGATCTATTTGCATTCGTCTACATGCAGACAACCTTTTTGACCAGCACCGTTTTTTGAAGAGGCTGTCGTTTTCGCCAGTGTGTATTTCTGGCTTCTTTATCACAATCAGGTATCCATAGTCATATGAACTTATTTCTGGGTCTTCAGTTCTGTACCACTGGTCAGTATGTCTTTCTTTACGCCAATATTATTCTCCTTTTGTTACTATACATCTGTAGCAGTTGGAGATCAGGGATGGTGAGACTTCTGGCAGTTCTTTTATTGTTTAGAAATGTTTTAACCATCCTGGTTTTTTTATGTTTTTGAATGAATCTAAAAATTATCCTCAAGGTCAGTGAAGAATTGTGTTGCAGTTTTGATGGGGGTTGCATTGAACCTGTAAACTGCTTTTGGTGGGATAACCATTTTCACAATATTAATCTTACTGATCAATGAGCATGGGAAATCTTTTCATCTTCTGGTATCTTCTTCAATTTCTTTCTTCACTGTCTTAAAGTTTTTACCACACAAGTCTTTTACTTGCATGATAAAATTCACCTCAAGGTATTTTGTATTTTTAAGGCTATTGTGAAAGGCATTGCCTCCCTGGTTTCTTTCTCTGTCCATTTGTCATTTGTACATAGGAAGACTACTAATTTTTCTGTGTTAATTTTTTGTTGTTATTGTTTTGTTTTTGAGATAGGATTTCTCTGTGTAGCCCTGGCTATCCTGGAACCCATTCTGTAGACCAGACAGGCCTCGAATTCGCAGAGATCTAACTGCTTCTGTCTCTTGAGTGCTGGGGTTAAAGATGTGGGATATTACCACTCCACATTATATGTTAACTTTGTATCCTGCTACTTTGCTGAAAGTAGGAGTTGCCTGGTAGAAATTTTAGGGTCACTAATGTATACTGTCATATCATCTGCAAATAAAGATACTTTGTTTTCCTTCCTAACCTATTTGTATCCCCTTGAGCTCCTTCAGTTGTCCTATTGCTAAAGCTAAGATTCCAAGTACTAAATTGACTAGGCATGTAGAGAGTGGATTACGTCAATTTCAGCCCTGTTTGATTTTCTCTTGCTATCTTCTCTCTTTGGGTGTGATTTCTTCTTTTTGTCCTAGAGTTTTCATTTGTGCTGTTAAGTTACTAACATGATCTCTCGCCCACCTTTTAACGTAGACACTTAGTGCAATGAAAGCACCTCTTCGAGCCACCTTCATTGTGTCCCATAAGTTTGAGTATGTTGTGTTTTCATTTCCATTCAATTCAGAAAGTCTTTAATTTTTTCCTAATTTCTGTCTTGACCCATTTTGCATTCAGTAGAAAGTTGTTCCGTTTCCATGAGTTTGTAAGCTTTCTGTTTTTTCTATTGTTGCTCAACTTTAATCTGTAGTGGTCAGATAGGATGCATTCAATTTTCTTGTATCTGTTGTGTCCAAGTATGTGGCCAGTTTTGGAAAAAGTCTCATGAGCTGCTGAGAAGAAGGTATGTTATTTTGTGCTTGGGTGAAATATTCTGTAAATATCTGTTAGGTCCATTGATATATTGTGTCAGCGCCATCATTTTTCTGTTTAGTTTTTGTCTGAATGACCTGTGTATTAGCGAGGTACTGATGTCATTATCACTGTATGAGGATCAATATGTGATTTATGCTGTACTAGTGTTTTGGTTTTTTTTTTTACACCCCACAGTGCCCTGTGTGTTTTTTTTCCCATATCTTCTGATTATTTCTATTTTGAAGTCTACTTTGTCAGTGTTGAAATGGCCATGATAAGCTTGCTTCTTAAGTCCATTGGCTTGGAATATCTTTTTCCAGTCTCTACCCTGAGGTAGTGTCTATCCATGATGCTGAGGTTGTTTCTTGGATGCAGCAGAAGATGAATCCTGTTTTCACATTCATTCTGTTAGTCTGTGTCTTTTTACTGGGGAATTGAGATCACTGATATTGAGAGATATCAGTGGCCAATGATTGCTGATTTCCTGTTATTTGCACATGCTGTTTGAAGGTCTTTTTCTTGTGCTTCGGCTATGTTGGAATAGTCAGGGCCTGCTGTGGTAGGATTACTGACCTGTAGTTAAGACATACTGTTCTGGCTGTAATGGATTTTACTGGGGGCTAGGCATCCGGGTTTGGGATGATTGTAATTCTAGATTCCGATATATGGTCTTGTCTTTGTAGAGTGATTGTTTTGATCCTTGGTTTTGGTTGCCCCTTCTGGTTCTTAGGGGAGTCTGGTGACTGTGGTTTGCCTGGTAGGAAATGCTTCTAAGACTCTGCCGGGTATGGCCTCTGGGGGCTCTGGTTAGAATATGTTTCTCCTACTTGGAGCTGACATTTAGAAATAGAGATGATGAGCTAGAGGACAGCGGCCTAAAGGAGTTCCCAGCGGGGGAAAGCAGGATGTGTCCAGGATCTGTTTAGTCCACTGTGAGTGAGTAGAGAATGAAGAGAGCCTGCTATGGAGCTGGGAATTAGACTGGGGGGTTGGATTGGAGGAAAGGAGGGAGAATGAAGACCTGAAGATGGTCACCTGCTTCCCTGGCAGAGGCCAGCAGGTCCTCAGGGACTTGTCCTGAGGGACTTGGAGGGTAACCCGGAGGGATGGAGCAGTGAGTGGTGAGGGAGGCTGTAGGAGAAGATCTGTCTGATCTGCTGGAGATGGGGGCAGAGAGGAAGGGAGATCACAGCGGATGGTCTGCTGCAGAGCTGGGGGTGAGACTGGGGGCTGGATTTGAAGTGGCATGGGGGGGTGAGGGTCTGAGAATCGCCTACCTGCTTTCTTCTCTTCTGGGTTTTGAATCAGATAATCAGGTTTGGAGAACTGGTAGCCGCCATTAAGCAACCAATAAACATTACTTTAAAATGTTATACAGAATTGTTGGTGACTTTTTAAAATGCTTCATTGGTATAGGGGGTTCATTTTACCATGCTTTAAAATTTAGCTAATACAATTTAATCATCTCAAATAAAAATTAATTTAAAATATTTAAGTGCTTTCTATGCTGGAATTCCTCTAAATTATCTATAAAACAATTCACAGTACATCTCAATGACAGTAATTCTTATCTTTAAACCAAATTTACACCTCTTTGAAATTTGTTTATTTATTACTACAGGTATCTTAAAATAAAGCATGTTTGGTTTTACGACAACCATTGGATTTTGCTGGAGAATCTGAGACACATCAGAGACCGGCTGTATGGCGTCTGTAGAACCCATGGCCTTCCTGGTGGAGCAAAAGACTGGCCCGAAGAAGCTGCATGCAGAGTCCATACTAATTGCTAATGATGCATCAATCCAGAGAATGTCTGTCAAACAAGCATGTGATATGGTTTCCTTGGAAATATGCATTTCTCACAGCCCCAAATACTTCCCTGTACAACTAACTTAAGATAATATAAGCTCTTATCATAGCAACAAAAGCATCTACCCTCCAGATCAGTCAACATCCTCCACAAACAGTGTGCATTATTACCATCGGTGATTCCCCATGATGCTGTTTGTTTGCTTTTTGAATGCAGCAAGCACGTTGAGTGGAAATACAATTGAAATAATACGTTACAAATACAAAAGGAGCAAAGTGAGCCTAAGTGATGATAACCGCATCTAACCAAGTGATGATAATATAACATTAAGGTAAATAGGATTATGGGGGAAAAAAACAAAAACGTAAAAATTTTTTCAATATTAAGTTGTCCGAACACAATCCTAAAAGCCCCAAATCCCATTTTTGTTTGTTAAAATGATGCACCAAATTTTATAATAGACTCTTAGTCTGTGAAGCAGATATACCTCCCAATATTCATTGTCCAAAGTGTACTAGTTACAGATTGCAATGTTAAACAATATTACCTAAAGTACACTTAGGGCATATCATGTTTGATCAGCTGCGATGCTAAACTGCTTAATTTTAATGTGTTTATTTCCACACTAACAGAAGGGAAGTGAATTGGAAAAAATATACTGCTTTAATAATGGCACAGGAAAAAATGTCATTTTGTAAATCAACAAAAGATAAAATATTCTTCAGAGACTTTTCACTTGATGGCAGATCACCTGACTACTTTGCAATATGAAACTACATTTTTTCCTTTCTTCCTTCCTTTCTTTCCCCTTCCTCCCTTTCTCCCTCCCTCCCTCCCTCTCTCTCTTTCTCTCATTTTCTTCCTTTCTTTCTTTTTCTTTCTTTTTTCTTCCAAGGCAGGGTTTCTCTGTGTAGGTCTGGCTATCTTGGAACAAACTGTAGATCAGGATGGCCTTGAATTCAGAGATCTGCCTGCCTCTGCCTCCCAAAAACTGGGATTGAAGGTGTGTGCCACCATGCCCGGCGAGACTCTGCTTTTTGAGTGTGTAAAGTGATGTTGAAGCTTGGAGAGGGGACCCCTAAAGTGCAGCGCACCCAGGAAGTACTCAGTAAAGGGTACTTGATAACCATGCAGTCGTACTGAACAGTTATTCTCAATGAAATAAATTATGCAACATTTGCTACTTTTAATTAAATAAAATTTAACTCCATTGAAAACTACTGTACTTTTTATTGTTCTTTTTGTTTCATAATGTATTATATTCAGGGCAAAACAGATTTTACTCTTTTAACCTCTTTTAGCCCTCAGAGTATAAGTTGTCTGATGCAATGCTCTGAATAAAGTTGGCTATTGCATGAGATGTTAGTCCACCTCATTTATTGGCTCCATTCTTCCAGGTCCCACCACCTCTAGAGTGATAAATGTAAGTGGTACCCAAACAGGGAGATCGTATAGTTGGGACCCTCACAGGGGGAGGTGAGTGAGAATAATGGAGCAGAAACCAGGGAAGGCCTTGCTTTATGTCGAGATTTTGCATCTTTTTTTTTTAAAGAAAGAAGGAGCACAAGTATCCCAACTATTAGATTGCTTGCAGGTTATTTATAATTACAATCCCTGGCTTCCAGAAGAAAGAATTTTAGATAAAGAAGTATAAGACAGCGTCTGAAAAAATATTGAAAAGACATGAAGGAGGGGTGGGGGGAATCCCTGTTCAATTTTGAGTCACTTGGCCATTAATGAGGACTGTTACCAGAAGTACTTAAGGAAAATAAAAAAGATATTAATCATAAGTAAGAGATGTTTAATGCCTTGAATGAATATAGACTGGATGATCAAACCTTAAAATTGGTTAAAGTGGCAAAAAAGAAGAAGGGTAGCTGACTTCAGGTCTAGTTATATTAAAATCATACCAAGTCCCTGTAAGCCTTATGATAATTTCATAGGGAGACCCAAAGATGCTATTGAGAAACAAGTCAAAGAGGAACAATTCAAGAGCTATTGTTAAAACAGCTGGCTTATGGCAATGCCAATCAAGATTGCCCAGGAATAATCAGAGGAGAGGGGAAATGTTTTGGACTTTCTAACAGTCATGTAGCAACGTAGGGACCTACAAACAGAGCTTTAGAAACTATGCTGTTCAAAGACAAATGTCAGCAAAGTGTCTCAATTCCCGTTGATTGGCCACTTAAGGAAACAAGGTAAATTGCTCTTACAACAAATGAATGCACAAAATCAATGAGTTCCTGAGATATGCCTCACATGCAAGAAAGAAAACATTGGGCTAAGGAATGCTGATCTAAATATGGTAAGGATGGCAATATATTGCCTAGCAACAATACCAATAAACAACAGGGAAACAGATTAATGTCCCCTCCCTTCAGGCCCTGCAAAATTAGAGGGCTTAAGTCTAGAAACAGTAACATTTGTGCCAGCTTCAGGTTGCAATCAACCCGTTCTTTCCTTACAAGCTGCTGCTCAAGGAAGTACTGCTGTTCAGATTCCTTGCCCTAAAGACACCGCTGTTTCTCCTCTTCAATGTCCTTTTAAGTTATATACAGAATATTGGGGACCCATACTGCCTAGCACAGTTGGGCATCTATTGGGTCACAGTAGTTTATCCATGAAAAGAATCATGGTTCATACAGGAGTCATTGATAAAGATTACGTAGGGGAATCACTCTGTCCACCGATTGGCAATTTAAAGCCAGAGGGAAAAAAATGGAATTACTATTTTTGCCTTATAGAGGAACAATGTAGTTCGTGAGGGAGGATTTGTAGAACATATAAAACTGCATCTTTTAGCACTTTTGAAGAAAAATGATAAGCCATTGTTGGATTCAAAATTAAAAGGAATAAAGTTTTACAGGATTGATGGTTCCTGGAGTTTATGTCTTCTATCATAGCCATAGAAGAATAGCCCTCCCGATGGCCTGTTGTGGAGTTACATTCAACCTTAATAGGGTTGGGAACTATGAGCTGTAACAAGGTTATACAAAGTGTGCTACAAAATTATAACGCATAGGTCTATGCTCTGTACCTTCAGTGTTTTGATTATTATGTAGCAGGGAAAGTTTTTCTCCTGGTCCAATCTATTTGGTGTTCTGTAACCTTTTCATATCTTTTTAGGCATCTCCTTAGTGTCTTAGTTAGGGTTTACTATTGCTAACGTAGCAGACACCATGACCATGGCAACTCTTATAAAGAGAATATTTAATTGAGGGGGCTTGCTTACAGTTTCAGAGGTTCAGTCAATTATCATCATGGCAGGGAGCATGGCGCCATGCAGGCAGAGGTGGTGCTGGAGCTGAGAGGCTACATCTTACAGGCAACAGGAAATCAGCTGACTCCCTAGCATAAGAAACCTCAGAGCCTGCCCCCACAGGGACACACTTCCTCCAACAAGGCCATACTTACTCCACCTCTTAATAGTGCCACTCCTTATGGGATTAAGGGGGTCAATTACATTCAAACTACCACAGTTAGGAAATTTTTCTACTATGATTTTGTTGAAGATATTTTCTGAACCTTTGAACTGGGATTCTTCTCCTTCTAGTCCTATATTCTTAGATTTGGTTTTTTTCATAATGTCCTAAATTTGCTAAATGATTTGTGTCAGGACTTCTTAGATTTCACATTTTCTTTGACCATTTCTTTTATCTTTTCTTCAGTGCCTGAGATTCTTTCATTTCTTGTATTTTATTGGTGAAGTTTGCTGTTTGGCTGGGAACCCCACTTTGGCCCCACCTCTCTCTCTCCAGACCCTGCCAAGTGGGGGTTCCTCCCATGAAGCTGCTCATAGAACTAACCTACAGGGTATTTGAGACCTGGTCCCTAGGCCTGCTATGTGATTTCTCTCCTGCTTCCCCAGAGATCACCTGGGGGTGCTTTGCACAAATTAAACCTGGTCTTATTAATTCAGCGTGGTTTGCTTTATTGCATTAGCTGAGAGATCCACAACCAGGGGATTCAAAATACTTATTACTTGCCTCTGTATTTTTTATTCAAATTCCTAAATTTTTCTTTTCTGGAATTCCCTCATTTTGTTTTTTCTTTATTGCTTGTATTTCCATTTTCAACTTTGTTTCCTTCATGTTTGCTTTTTCTTGACTTTCTTTAAGGGATTTATTCATTTCCTCCTATTGGTTGATTGTGTTTCCCTGGCTTTCTTTGACAGACTTATTCATTTCCTCCATCTCTTCATGTTTTCCTGGATTTCTTTAAGGAATTTATTCATTTCCTCTTTAAGGACCTCTGTCATCTTTATACAGTTGGTCTTAAGGTCTTTTTCTTATGCTTGAGCAATGCCAGAATATTCGGTATCTGCTGTGGTAGGCTAGCTGGGCTCTAGTGGAGACATATTGTTCTGGCTGTTATTGATGTGCTTTTCACACTGGAGTATAGGCATCTGGATTTGGAATAATGATTTTAATTCTAGCTACTGATATTTGTTCTTGTCTTTATTAGGTGGGTATTTTGTTCTTTGGTTTCTGTTTCCTCTCTGGATATTCAGAGAGTGTGTTGGCTGTTTTATTGTTGAAGGGTCCAAGGATAAGAATATAAAAATGTAGATTCAAAAAATAGGAATGTAGAAATAAAGAAATATAAAGTTGTAAACCTAGGAGAATGAGAACAGACTGTCAGCAACTTTCTCAGCAGCTTGAGGATTAACTATTAACAGTAGGTAACAGTGGGTTATTTCACTTTACAACCCATAGCTCTATTTACAAGGCCAAATACATCTTTCTGCAAACTGAGAGCTAGTCTATGGATATGAGCTGAGTCAACTTTTAGGAAACAGATATATGACCTCTGGGTTGTAGTGATAGGGGGTGCAGGCCCTGCTTTTCGTCCTGCCCAGCTCCCGCACGGCTAGCTTATACCCTGAAATAACAACACAC
>LOEQ01001053.1:25062-36275 GCA_001685075.1 Bramus lutescens
CTCTGGAAGAACAGTCAGTGCTCTTAACCTCTGAGCCATCTCTCCAGCCCCCCAGACTTCAAATCTTTAATGATGGAAGATTAATACTTCTCTGGGTTCTTAACCGTTTTGTGATTTTTATGAGATATTATATAATCCACTTTATGTAGCATTACTATGTTAGCTAAAGTGTTTCAGTGTGCTATAAACTTGATTCCTGTAGCTCCCCCTTTGAAAGTTCTCATATGTGCTGTGTCACTCAGATCTTTATCTAGATGATTTATCATTAGCCCTCAATCTAGGGGCTGGAGAGAGAGATCAGAAATCATCAGCATGTGTTCTAGCTAGGCGTGCCAGCGCTCGGGAGGCAGAGGCAGGCAGATCTCTGTAAATGAGAGCCTTGCCTGATCTACATTGTGAGTTCTAGGACAGCCAAGGCTACATGGAGAGGCTCTGTCTCAAAAACAAAACAGACGAACAAACAAGCAAACAAACAGCAATTGCTTTGGCAAAGGACCCAGGTTTTTTTCTAGTTGGTATTTTCATGTAGGTTTTGAAATTGTGGGGGAGGGGGCTAGGTGACAGGCACTAAGATGAGTTTAGAGATGGAAGAGGGATTAGGTGACAGGCACCAAGAAGAAGAGTATTTAGAAACAGTTGGTCTGGGCTGCCATAATAAAATGCCATAAACTGGCGATTGATAAAATAGCAGAAACTTATTTCTTGAAACTCTGGAGGTTGGACAGTCCAAGTTTGGGTGCCAGTAGACTTGGTGTGTCTGGCGAGAACTGCTTCCTGGTTCATACTCAGCCCTCTTCCTTCTGTGACCTTGAGGCCAAAAGTGCATTGGTGTAGGCTCTTGGTCTCTATGAGGTGTCCTCTAAGCTAACATTTTAGAGCAGTATGTATTAGGCTTTTAATTCTCCTAGTTAATATAGGGAGAACTATGCTGGATTCATCCAACATTTTCCAAAGCAAGGTTTGGCAAACTGTCTTTATAGTGAACCAGGTAGTGAATGTTAGGGTTTTCAGGCCATGTAGCCTTTGTCACAACTGCCATACACTCTGTTCTTAAGCTACAGAAGCAATGGGAGTGTGGCAGAATGCCAGTAAAACTCCTTAGAAATGCAGGAAGGTGCTAGATTCAGCCAAATCATTTAATAAGGAAAATCTTGCTACAGGTTGTAGTATAGCGCCTGGGATAGTGTGTTCTCAGTTAAGTGTTCACTGAATGAATAAATGCATGAATGAATGAATGAGTAGATGGTGGACTTCTGTTGATAGCAAATCCTGTCTGTGCAGCCTCTTAGACTTGAGTCCAGCAGAGTCACGGGGCTACAGGTCAGCCCTGCTCTGCAGGACACTTGCCAATAGCTTCTGCCTGTCCTCTGCTTCCCTCCCTCCCAAGAGTAGAGCTGCCTCCTTGATTGCTTGCCTGGAGCAACTGTTGCTGGGCTGCACTTTTCTTTCTCTTTCCTGGAAGAGAAGTGGCTGGGGGCAAGGAGGGGGGTGTTGGGAGCTCTTCACCTGGGTCATGGAAGAGGGAAGGAAGAGATCAGGATTGCTCACCCCCCTGTGGGCTCAGGAAGGCTTTTTTCCCTACGGAAGGAAGCACAGCGTGGGTAGGTCCCATGTATCCTCATGTGCTTTTCTGATGTGCTGAATAAGCTTGTGTGGATGGTGTGGGAACCAGAGTATCCTTGTATTACTTAAAAACAAAATTCTGTGGGGAATTTTGAGTTCCAGAAAGTCTTAAAATTTTGCAACACAATAGAAAAGAATGGCCATTATCTTAATATAAACTGCAGAAATGTAGATCAAAATGGGAGTGGAAAGGGTGTTGGTCAAGCACGAATAATAAAAACTCAGAGAAGGTCAGAAAAGTACAACAGCCAGCCATTGGTTCCTACCTCTACCTCAGTCCAAAATGGCAATCCTGCCTCCAGGAATCTCAGAATGAGACTGAGTCTGAGAGCTGTTTCCTTCCATTTTATAATCCTCTCTAGGGCTGGGATTAAAGGCACACACCACTGGGATTAAAGGTGTGTGTCACCACTGCCTGGTCTATAAGGCTGATCAATGCAGTTGTTGCACTCTCTGATCTCCAGGCAAGCTTTATTTATTAAAATACAAATAAAATACAAATGAAATATCACTACATGTTACTCTTGAGGAATCAAGCTAAAATATTTTTCTTGTAAATTGGCAAGTGATTGTCAACAAAATCAGTTGCCTAGAGATTAAAATGTGAAAAATATGAGCATTTACAGTGAAATCACAAATCTCTAATGTCTCTGCACTGTGCGGGATACCTTCAGTAGTTATAAGAAAGACATGTGTGGTTACTGCTGCTGTATTACTCTGACCCCAATATCTTCCAGAAGCAGCTTAAGGGAGGATTGATTTTGGCTCATGAATTTGGAGGGTTTTAGGTCACCATGATGAGGAATGTCCTAGAGGCGGGAGCATGTGGCAGAGAGGATTCACATCCAAGCTGGCAGGATGCTGGGGGACTGAGCCCAAGTAGGGCTATGACCTCAGAGACCTGCCCCTTGTGACCTACTTCTAATAGGTAGGCATCACTCCCCAAAGATTCCATAGCCTCCCAAACCATGCCGACACTTAGGGAATGAATAGCTGTTAAAAATGTGGACCCATGGGGGACATTTTGGATTCAAACCTTAACAGAATTTTAAATGTCCTATCATGAGACTGAGATGCCCACCATTGTGGACCATCTGTTTTCGTTTGGGTTGCCATTACCATGGCAACTCATAAGGAAAACATATAATTGAGGGGGCTCACCTTACAGTTTCAGAGGTTCAATCCATTATCATCATGGCGGTGAGAATGGCAGCAGGCAAAGAGACATGGTACTGGAGAAAGAGCTGAGAGTCCTACATCTTGCAGTCAACAGGAAGTCAAATGACACACTAACTGGTATCCTGAGCATAGGAAACCTCATAGCCTGTCCCTACAGTGACACACTTCCTCTAAAAGGCCATACTCACTCCAACAAAGCCACACCTCCTAATCGTGCCACCCCCTAGGAGCTGATGGGGGGACAGTTACATTTAAAGTACCACACCAGCCTTCACTGTGTGCCTTAGAGTTTCCAGAAGCCAAGAGAGCATGGCAGTTGGAATAAAGGATGCAAGCACCCAGAAGAAGCATTTAAACTTGTAGATGAAATGCTTTCCAAGGCCACCCACCATGACAGAGTCTTGCTGTGTCTTTCTCTATCCTCTGGTGTCACAGCAGAGCCTCCCCTGAGTATTCTGCTGTCATTTTCACCATGAGCGAGCTGCCGTTCACTTTGGTTTTCCCCAGGGTACGAACTCTTTCGAAGGATAGTTTGCAGTTTTCTCATGCCGAAGCATTTAGATAAGAAAGCTCATTAAAGGGAAATGATCTGTTCCATTCTGTTCTCCGGAGTGGACTTTTTTAGATCTTGGTTTTGGATGTGTTTTTGTCTGGGTGGCGTTGAGTACTGATCCCCAGTGTTGTGCCCATGAGGCGTCTAGGAGATCATGGTCCCTCCTGCTAGTGGCTGCAGGTGCCTTGCTTGGTGGGATCAGGTGCTTGCCATGAAGTGAAGTGTTCTCCACCCAGCTGCTTGCTTAACTTAACCTCTCTCTCTTGGCTTCCCCATAGAACAGTGTATTCCAGGTGACGGCAAGGAGGGGTGGTGCTGGGGGAGAGGCAGTTTTAGCTGATAGGGCCGTATCACAAGGGTGGGTAGTCCTAGGGTGCTCTCTGACGTGCCATCTGCCATTGCCATCGAGACTCATGAGCGTGGGTTCCTAGATAAAGAATGCTATCTGAATTCCAGTAACTGTACTCTCCGTTGAGTGGTGATCTTGGAGCTGCCATCTGGTAGGCAGAAGCCTCAAGCCATTTGAAAATGTGTCCTCATGAAGCTAATTAGCAGTGGTTAGTGGCTCAGCAGTAACTCTGTGGGGAAAACATTAACTTCTCTGAGGGTAATCCTGGGCTCCTGTGAGAGACAATAACATGTGGTGGGAAGGGAAGTGGACCTCGCTTCTGTTTTCCTCCGCGTTCCCTGTGGACGAGATTCAGAAGCCTTTTGCTGTTCTGCAGAAGTACAGGCTCTTTGGGGCTCTTCAGAGCTGTCTAAATGCACTTCAGTTAGTTCAGTTAGGAAATTGAAGTTGGTTTCAGTTAGGGACTCCAGGCGCTTTTCCACTTGGTCCCTAATTCTCCACCCCTCCCCATAGGTCATGTTGCGCCTGCACCCAGCCAGGCCCTGTCAACCACTAGCAACAGCCCTCATGTGGGTTTGGCTTACCCATTCCATCAAGATACCTGTCTGGTCTTGAAAATAGCAATCATATATTACTTAAAAATGAGGGAGTTCTAGTAACTAAAGTGAGAATATTATCAGTGAGGGACAGGATTCATTCTTGGGCTTTGGGTATATCCAAATGAAGGCGTAAGTCATAAACAGTCCCACACCAGTTGGGATTCAAAGGGGTATTTATTTTAAGGGTAAAACTTACAAAACACCAACAGTCAGGAAAAGGAGCCTAGTCGTCAGAAGTGGAGCCCAGAAGCCAGAGAGAGAGCCCGGAGGCCAGTTGCTGCT
Source organism: Bramus lutescens (assembly GCA_001685075.1). Taxonomy (NCBI): domain Eukaryota; kingdom Metazoa; phylum Chordata; class Mammalia; order Rodentia; family Cricetidae; genus Bramus; species Bramus lutescens. The sequence goes on from LOEQ01001053.1 coordinate 29,648, forward strand.
TTTTTAAAGAGAGGGAGACCACTCCCCAATGGGCTGGTATCTCAGCGGCTATTGGCTGAAGGAGCGGAAGGAGCTCTGCAACACCCAAAGACTAATAGTATTTTTGCCCCACAATTCTAATCCTTATCTGAACATCGCAGAAAAAAAAAAGAGTTCATGTAAGCATTGTTAGGGATGATGACAATAAATCCTGTCATTTAATATTGTACAGTTTGCTTAAAACTGGTGTTTTATGTCAACTTCACATAAGCCACAGTCATTGAGGAGGTAGCCTCGACTGAGAAAGTGCCTCTGTAAGACAGCTTTGGTTAAGCCTGTAGGGCACTTTCTTAATTAGTGATTAATGGGCGAGGGCCCAGCACATTGTGGGTGGGGCCATCCCTGGACTGATGGTCCTGAGAAAGTAGACTGAGCAAGCCATGGGGAGCAAGCCAGTAAGCAGTCTCCATGGCCTCTGCATCAGCTTCTGCCTCCGGGTTTTTGCCCTGCTTGAGTTCCTGTCCTGACTTCCTTTGATGATGAACAGTGATATGGAAGTGTTAGCTAAATAAACCCTTTCCTCTCTTGCTTTTGGTCATGGGGTTTCATCACAGCAATAGTAACTTGAGTTTTAGGTAAGTTTGCGGGGGAGCTGGGGGGGTTGCTGAGGTTGCTAGAACACTCAAGCCCTCTGTGGTGCGGTGTGTCTTGTCTGTACCCAACAGGTGCAGTTTCTCTAGTCCCCGCAGGGGTTGGACTGAATAGGCAGAGCCTCTGGACTGTGACTTTTAACTTGAGCTCAGGTACTCTGTGGAGGACTTTGTTGTTTTTAAATACCTGTTTACCTGTTGAGATGGTGCTGTGATAGACAGAGGAGGAGCCAGAGGTGTACTCAGGTGGAGTTGCTTGAACAAGGTTACAGGACAAGGAACAACAGCCTGTGTGAGCGGTCTTAGAGGTGGGTCTCAAGGGGAACACTAAGGCAGCATGCTGAAGGTATGGAGTTTACTAGAAGAATTATTAATGCCATGAGCAGACACACAGGTCAACCACAGCTTGAGGGGCTCTGAGGAACACCAGAGAAAAACAGCGTGTCAAGCACTCTGGAGAGGATGGCAGAGCCCATGTGGTACAGCTCAAGCCAGACTCTCTGATACCCAGACAGGAACTGGGGCAGGGGGTGGAAAGCTGGATGTGTGGCCAGCTATACCCCTTTGGTTGTAAGCTCACTTCCCCACGTGAAACACCCTGCAACCGGAAGTTCTTAGCTAGAGATTCACAGGTGTATCTCAGTGGGTGCCTGTCAGCATCTGAGAGGGAGTGATGCTGCAGATATTGTGGCAGCTGGATTCTAACATTACGTGTTTACACCGTGCAGGGCTCTGAAAGTCATCCATGGTCCTCAGAGTTGTTAAGTTTGTTTTCTCAAGTCTTTTAAAGAATTTTTTTATTTAAACAAAAAGATTTTTATTTGCTTACCAGTAAGCATAAACTTCTAGATACAGGGGGCTGGAGAGATGGCTCAGTGGTTAAGAGCATTGCCTGCTCTTCCAAAGGTCCTGAGTTCAATTCCCGGCAACCACATGGTGACTCACAACCATCTGTAGTAAGGTCTGGTGCCCTCTTCTGGCCTGCAGATGCACACACAGACAGACTGTTGTATACATAATAAATAAATAAATACTTAAAAAATCTTTCAGATACATATTTTGAAAAAATACTCGATACCATTGAGATACTGTACTGTGACATTTTTGTTGTTGCTATCAAATTCTTGGGAACATATAGCATCTAGGCATCTTCTAAAAAGGTTTAACCTTTAAGTAAATGCTTGACTAGCAGTGATCCCCAGTTCTGGACTCTCTACTTTGTTTAAAACTGTCCAGAATTTTTGAAGTGCTTTGCCTCAATTATTATGTTACAATACATACAGACTTTAAAGTAGCACATTAAAGTTAGTGTTGCTGAATGTTTCCTATGTAAAGATGTATTGCATTGTTTGATTATATAAAGATGTATTGCTGTTTTACCTTGCCTGCCTAAGGCACCTGATTGTTCTAATAAAAAGCTGGAAGGCCAATAGCAAGGGAGGAGGTATAGGAGAGACTTCCAGGCAGGAAGAGTAAGGAGGAGGAGGAATTTAGGCTTGGGAAAAGAAAAAGAGATGCCCTGGGCCAGCTAGTCAGGCAGCCACCAGCAAGTCAGACTTAGAGTAGGACTTTCAGAATGAAAGGAAGGTAAAAAGCCCTGAAGCAAAATGTAGATGAATAGAAACTGGTTAAATGAAGTTAAAAGAGCTAGTGAGACAAGCCTAAGCTAAGGCCAAGCATTCTTAATAATAAGTCTCTGTGTCTTTTTGGGAGCTCATTGGCAGCCCAAAGAAAATTCAACTATAAGTTAGTATACCAAAAATATGGTTTTAACATAAATGTGTAGGAAAAAAACTGATTTTTAAAAATTATTGCTAGTTTATTCCACACTCCATATTTGAGTGCTTATGGAAGGAAAGGCAAAGGATAACAGGAACTATTTAATGACCTAGAAACCTGCCTGGCATTTAGGTGAAAGGTTATTAGAAGGTGAGCATCTATTTCCCACGATGAAAACCCAGCAGTTGTTTAAATGTAATAAAGGCCCCGGAAGGAGTTGTGATGGCTTTTCTTTTCCTGACCTTGAAACTGGCCCAAGGTGTAGCTGAGCTTGAACAGTTCCTGCCTTAGGGAGGAGATAATGGAAGTCCAAGCTGGAACTGGCCCTTTGCCTTACTGAGTTCATTGTAATCTGTCTCCTATGCAATATCCCGAGAACAGCTTCCTTTTACAATGCCAAAGATTATAAACTTCAAGACTATAGAATACACAGCACTACCCGCCTTACAGCTCTGAGACGTCACGGTCTTAAGATGTGAAGAAACAGGTTTAAATAACATGTTCCTTTTTCAAGCTACTTAGCTCTTAAAGCTCAGAATGGCAGTCAGTTCTGTGGAATTATTGTGACTGAGTTACTCCTTTACAGGCTTAGGTGATTCAAGGATTTCTCTTCTTGGTAAACTGCAGGAGGGGCATGGTGATTGATTGATGATACTGTGCAGAAACATGTTGTCGTTTGTTTCTTAGGTTTCTCCGTTTTTCTTTTATGAAATTTCAAGTGGTCCAAGGGATTGTTTTAAAACTAGCCTCTGGTTTTTGTGGTCTTTAATTTTGGCATCCTCCAGTCACATAAACATGGTGCACACATCCATCAAAAAAAAAGTTATTAAGGATTAAGGTAAAGGTAAGGTAAAAATTAAGATAGTTCTTGGGGTCTAAAGATGCGTGCTGGGAAGAAACAACAGAGGAGAAGAATAACTGTGGAGCATTGTTGTATGACCTTTTACTCCTTTGGCTTTTTATACTCTTTTGGAGGCCCACCACCCAGCCTCTAAGTAAATCACTCACATGGAGGCTTATTATTTATTATTTATGAATGCCCATCCTTAGCTTGGCTTGTTGCTAGTCAGCTTTTCTTAAATTATATTATCCCAATTACCTTTTGCCTCTGGGCTTTTATCTCTCTCTATTTCTGTATGCCTTTCTTTACTTCTTACTTCGTGGCTTGCTGGGTGGCTGGCCCCTGATGTCCTCCTGCTCGACTTCCTTCTTCTCTCATTGCTCTTGGGTCCTCTCTCTGAGTACTCCTTCTATTTATACTGTCTTTTAGCTCTGCCTGTCCTTGTTCCTGCCTTGCTATTGGCCATTCAGCTCTTTATTAGGCTCATCAGGTGTTTTAGAGAGGCACAATAATACAGCTTCACAGACTTAAACAATTACAACATAAAAAAAGTCACACACCTGAAAATAATATTCCCCAACAGACTGGGACCTCTGGTGGGAGTCTGGTCTTTGGGGTCTTTCCCTGGTAGAAAGCCTTCTGCTGTCTTGTGCCATTCTTTATAACCACAGCTCAGGACATCAGCTCCACCTGGTCTCATCTTTGCTCTCCAGTCTCCTGCCTTCTTGTCCTCTAAGGGTCAAACTAAGAAACAGGAATAACCCCCCCCCCCTTCCTCCACATCACAGAACTGCCCTGGCCTGGCCTCTCTTTCTCTTTCTTCTTGGGTTGTTTTGGGCACTGGGCATTTCTAAAGCATTTGAGAGAGTGCCTGGCATGTGGTACAGCCCCAGAAAATGGCAGTGATCATTTGCTATTATTCACTCTCTCCTGACACCTTGGGCCACCATTTCTCCTCTTTTGTTCTTGTGCCTGCTGGTCCCCAGCCCTGCCCTGGCCTGTGCCCAGGTGCTCTTTCTAAATGTCTGTCTGAGCACTGCTCTCTTTTGCTTCAAACTCTAGATTGGCAGCTTAGCCATGGCTTTGTGGCCACCCAGCCTTCCCGTCCACTCACAGTTCACAGGGCTGGCTCCTCAGCCGCTGCCAGCCCAGCCCAGCCATAAAGAACCATTTGTAGTTATACACACCCCCTACTGTTCCACACTCTGCTCCTCCTTTGTGTTTGCCGGGAACCCCACCCCCATGTGAATTCCTGCTGTCCTTTGTCTGTCTGTGACCCTGGGGAAACCCTCTCCTTCTGTGGCATGAGTTGCTACCACTCTGCCCAACTGGGGAGCTCCACGTGTTGCCCGCCGTGGGATCATAACTTGCTCTCAAGTGGCACCAAGGCTCAGGGAGTCTTTGTTGGCCTCCTTGGGTCCTGCCTGAAACTGTCCAGGTTACATAGCTTCTGTAACTTCAGGTTCCTCATTGTTAAGTGAGGAGTATTAGGGATAATGGTCATGGGAGCGTATTGAGAATTTAGTGAGACCCCTGAATTAGTCAGTGTTGTCTAGAGGAAAAGAGCTGATAGACATTGTTTGTCTCCCTATATCTGCCGTCTACTGTCTGATTATCTATCTGTCATCTGTGGGATTAATTTAGAGTTGCTTATGGACATGCGGTCTAGCTAGTCCAGCAATGACTGTCTACTAATACAAAGTCAAGAATCCAGTAGTTGTTGAGTCTATGAGGTTGGATGTCTCAGCTGGTTTTCAGTTTACATAGAATCCCACAGAAGCAGGCTCTAATGCCAGTGAAAGGATGAACTTGCTATCAAGAGCAAGGGTCAGCAGGCAGAGAACAAAAGCTTCCTTTTTCCATGTCCTTTATGTAGGCTGCCAACAGAAGCTGTGGCCCAGATTAAAGTTCATTCTACCTGCCTCAAAAGATCCGGTCAAGGTGGGTCTTCCCATTTCTAAAGATTTAATTAAGAAAAATCCCTCACAGGTGTATGTAGCCACTTGGATTTTAGTTAATTCCAGATGTAGTCAAGTTGACAACCAAGAATAGCCATCACAAGTCCACCCTTGTCAGCTTGTCACATAATCACATTTCCTTATGTCATGCTTAATTTCCAAATGAAAACAATAACCAGGTCATAATTATGCCTAAAATGATATAACTTCCCATGTACAAACCACAAATGCATTATGAATTTTAGATATCCCTTTAGGGACATTCTTTTAGTATCTCACAACTTAAATATGATAATCACTGATGTTCTCTAAGTTGATATTACATTACATGATAAATAAATAGAGGAAAGAAATCACAAACTTCTGCCCAAACACATTCTTAACAAAATGTGATAGAAACACTCTTGTCAATTATAATCCTCTTTTCTGCAGATGGTCATGTGACCTTAGTTGGTATTTATAACTGCCTTTCTTTATTACCTGTTCTGTATTCTTTACACCCTCAGCAAACACCTCAGCAGGGCTCTTTTCCTGGAGGAGCGACCCATACCTTCATTCCTGAAGGGTCTGTGCCCTTTGTCATCCTGCCTGGATCAGGCTGTTGTAGTTTCACATTGGCTTTAATCACAGGATGTGGTAGCACCAAGAGATGTCCTGAAGGATCTCCTGTGCTCCAGACAATCCTTCTTACCTCCACTGGGTAGAGGCAATCTAATTTTCCCCTGGGAATCTGGATCAGTCACCCTTCCTAACCCTGTTACTCCTTCCTTAGCCTGTTGGTTTAAGGGCATCCGAAGGGCAGAGTGGCCAGGGGGAAGCCTGAGCTTCCAGTCCAAAGAAATGTTTGTTGTATCTTCTTGAAGGAATGCTCCCCACGTTAGAACCAAAACTTTTAGACCAGTAGAACTTAAGGTTATGGAACAGAAAGTAAACGTTTTTCTAGTGGGTTACCAGGGGTGATAGAATGTAGAAACATTCCCGTCTTTACTCCTTGATTCCTAGACCCATGGATCTTGGCTGTGGGAGAAACTACTACATATCGGATGCTGATTCAAAGAATATACTGCCTTCTGGAGAACCCTGCAGCCTTCCAGGCTATTGCCACCCCATTGTCACTGTAACTGGGTCTTTAAAAGACCATTCCATCATTCTGCCAGGCCAGCTGCTTCCAGATGCTGGGGAGCATGTTAGGACCAGCAGATGTCATGAGGGATACCATTGATCCCTAATGTTCATTGTTTTATATACTGCCAAAAAGGATCACAGGCTGCTGTCCTGAGGGGTATTCTTTTTTTTTTTTAATAAAGGACAAACTGTGGTTTCTATTTATTTGTTTGTTTATTTTTATTATGTATGCAACATTCTGATGCATGTATGCCCACATGCCAGAAGAGGGCACCAGATCTCATTACAGATGGTTG
>LOEQ01001053.1:46786-65095 GCA_001685075.1 Bramus lutescens
AGTTCCAGGACAGGCTCCAAAGCTACAGAGAAACCCTGTTTCAAAAAATAAAAATAAAATTAAAAAGATCTGGATTCTAAGTGACTCTTTCTACTTCAAAGAAATTAATTAAGAAAAAATAATCCCTCACAGGACAGGTGTGCTGAACCATTTGGACTTTATTCATTCCAGATGCATGTAGTTCAGTTGGCAACCAAGGATAGCCATCCCAGGTGAGATGATGAAGGCCGTCCTTTGTGGTCAAGCAAATGTCGGAGCGGAGTTTTGTGCCGAGGGCAGACAGGAGTGTCCCTGTTTGTTTCCTGTCACTGATGAGAAGCAGCAGATGGAGATAGCGTGTGAAGGAGCAGGCCTGGTTGTGCCAGAACAAATTTCTAGGGAACCACAAAAGAGAGCAGAGGGTTTTACGCTGGCTCCTCCAGTAAGGCACTTTTGTCCTGTCCTGTACACAGCTCCTTCTCCTTTCTCCCCAGCTCGACGCACAGTCTAGAGCAGAGGTGTGCATACAGGGGTCAGGCAGCACAAAAGTTATTTGTTTCTCATTAGAATTGGAGCCCTTGGCAGGCAAAGGCCTCATTATTCTTTTGAATTTAGTTACTGGCACGTAAAAGTGTTCTCTGCTGCTAGCACAGTACCTTCTTTGACTTGAGACAAGTAAGGTGAGCCTGTAACTTTTTTTAAATTGCAATCTTTCTTACATTTTAAACATAGGAATATACTTACATTCCAGGCCTGAATTTAATGTATCTGCCTCTTGATTTATGTGGGAAGAAGGGGACGTCATTAAAACATGTATAAATCAAAATAAATTGTTCACATAGTATGAGTTGGGTTTCAGGAGGCTGAGAGGTTCGTCATTGGTTGTTGATGCTGTTGGTGGAGAGAGTGATGATTTATTGGGGAAAGAGACCATATGGAAGCATCCTTTGAGCTGTCATCCCCCAGGTTGTCTCTCCTAAAGGACTTTGATATTTCAAGCAGGCCGTTAGTTCCAGCAGCTTCTGCTTTCTCACTGAGCCGTAGGGAGCATGCTGTCCTGCAAGCGCTCTGTCTTCTTTTCCTGCCTCCCTGACCTTCTGGCCCAGTGGCCGCCTCCATCCCTGCTTCTGCGTTTTTCGGCCTCCAGTCTTCCTTCCTGATGTTGATTAGCTTTCTTTCTCAGGCTGCGGAATAGCGTTTCCAATGCTCTCAAGTGCACATTTAGGTATTCATTTGGTCAGCAAGTAGTCGAAGTATCTAGGCACCTCTCTTGGTGCTGTACAGCCAGACATGGTATTTAGGGGAGTGACATTGACCGTTGAAATGGAGAAGACAAAGGGCAAACAGCTAAGCCAAGCCTCTTCAGAGGACACGTTGGATGAGGTCCCAGGAGAAGCTGTTTTAAAGTGCCTTGAGATCTGAATGGCAGGATGAGTCAGCTGTCCAAGGAACCATAGCACTGCCCCAGTTCAGTTGGCAGAACATGGGCCTCTTAATCCCAGGGTTGTGGGTTCGAGACCCATGTTGGATGCCAAATTGTAGCACGAATAATAAAAATCCAGAGACAGATATTGAGATTCAACCTGAAGATCAGAAAAGCAAAGCAGCTGGTCTAGCCACTGGCCCTTACCTCTCCCTCAGACTGAAATGGTGGTGCTGCCTCCAGGCATCCTCAGAATGAGACTGAGCTGAGAGCTGTCTCCTCCTGTTTTATATTCCTCTCTAATGCTGGGATTAAAGGTGCGGGTCACCATTGCATGGTCTGTATGGCTGACCAGTGTGGCTATTTTACTTTCTGATCTTCAGGCAAGCTCTGTTTATTAAAATACAAATGAAATATCACTACAGGGTGGGGGCCTGCCTAGGGTACCCTTGAGTCAGGTGTTTTGTTGAGGGGCAAGAGAGAGGAGCAGAGCTGCTGGGGTGTGGCGATCAAGGAGGGCAGTGACATGAGTCTGAGGGGAGGCGGGACCATGCAATTCTCCATGTATAGGGAACCTGCCAGGGAGTTTCAAGAGAGAACTAATTTAAAAAAAAAAAGATTTATTTATTTATTAAGAATACAGTGGTCTGCCTTCATGCATGCCTGCAGGCCAGAAGAAGGCACCGGATCTCATTACAGGTGGTTGTATACCACTATGTGCTGCTGGGAATTGAACTCAGGAAGAGCAGGCAGTGCTCTTAACCACTGAGGCATCTCTCCAGCCTGAGGGAAATAAATTTTATCAAGCTGTTCGCACTGTAGTAGCTAGACTTAACAGTGTAAAGTAGCCAGGACACTGCTAAGTGAATGCTGGGACAGTGTCAAGGATGTGCTTGTTGATGGCTTTAGGAGGGAACAGGTATGGAGCGGAGGGAGGAGTACTATGCATTTTCAGTCCTAAACACTGGGTAGATGAGGTTGAGAAGCTTTCAGAGGGGACGCTCTAGTGTTAATGCCCAGTTGATTGGCTGTTCAGCTGTTCAGATAAAGGCCTTATAGAAAGGAAATACTTAGGAGAAGAGGGCAAAGGCTTGGTGTAGGAAGTCACACCAGCAGCTGGCTTTTGCCAGTCCTTACTCCAGATGTGACTTCTTGTCCCCCTGTCCTGTGATCGCCGTTATATTGGAGATGTACGGAGTATAGGGTAAAAGGCGGGTGGGAGCAGCCAGCGGTTCTCAACCTTCCTAATGCTGCGACCCTTTAATAGCCGTCCCTCATGTTGTGCTGACCCCAATCATAACATTATTTTCATTTCTACTTTATAACTATAATTTTGATACTGTTAGGAATCATAGTGTAAATGTCTGTGTTTTCCGATGATTTTAGGCAACCCTTGTGAAAGGGTCATTCAGCCCCCAAAGGGATCACGACCCACAGGTAGGGTAGACCATTTTCAAGAGGTGAGAGTAGACTGTGGCCAGAGGGACCAATACAGGAGAAAACATTCTCAAGGGGTGACAGTGACCAGTGACCAGAGGGACCATTGGACCAACCCTCATTTTTAAGTAAGCTTTATTTTGTTCCTTTAAGTCTCTAAAACAGAACTGACAGTGACTGATGATAAGCCATGTGGAGTAACTCTTAAGGGAAGGGACAATAGTGTATTTTTATGCTTTATTAGAAGCTTCCAGCTAGGTAGCAGTCCTGTCTCCACTGGGGCAAGAGCTTGCCTCACGGTCACTTCTTTGCCCAGAACTAAAGTCCTACCCACAGTCTCAGCTCCTGGCTTTCTTTACAAGGTGCTGACGAGAGGAGAGAGGAGGGCTCTGTCCTCCATGACCTTCACATCTCTTGTCTCTAACGTTAGCTTGAGACACTAGATTTTAAACCTTGACTTGTGTTTAGCTTGTTTTTTTTTTAACTTCCAACTCTTCAATGTAGAGACCCCCAGTGCCCACCCATTATGCTGCTTCACCAGTGGGTGTCTGACTTGATTGCAAGTTGTTGAAAGGGAGGGCATCCTTTCTCCTGCGTCTTCCTCATCCCCCTGTAAAAGACGAGTATGTGTGCGTTGTGTTAGGGGGACACTCTCAACCGACCAACTCTAAGGCAAACTGAGAAATGCCAACTTCAAATAAGAATGCCTGTTATTTACCCAAGTAAGTGCGGATGTGGCGCCACACGCCTGGATAGTCCATTCACATGTTGGTGAGCAGCAATACGTAGTCACCTAGTCACCGAGAGCCCTGTCGCAGAGATGCGCTTCGGAGGGCAACTGTCCACCACGTTAACAATAAGAAACACTTCCTACAGTTTCGCTAGGTGCATAAGTGCATTGTTAGAAGGGCATCCAAGAAGTTATTGGAAAGATTTTAGAAGTTTGATACAGTGACAGTGGTTTTCAAAGCAGATTTCTGGGGAAGCCTAGAAGAGTAAACACAAATCACTGTGTTTTCTTCTGAAATCACTTAAAAGGTGTCAGGACAGAGGTGCAGACCCACAGGAAGGAGGCCTGGCAGTATCCAGAAAGCTGAAACTGCTTGCAGATGTTGGTGCCCCAGAGGAGCTAGGCGGTTGATTCTGATGTGTGAGTTAGAACACTAAGGTGAAATGGGCTGTTGACCCTCAGAGCAGAATCCCCGCCCCAGCCATAGGCGCAGCCTGAATCTGTCACAACAGGCCAGGCCATGCCCTGTGACTTGCACACTCTTTTATACAAGCACAGACAAAAATGCAGAAGACACAGGCTCTTTAGAGTCACAGCATGCGTGCTCAGGCCACATTTTACGACACTATCATCCAGAAAGATAGTTCTTCACATTGCCTTGCACGTAATCACTTAGTAAAGTGGACAGACTTGACTAAGTATAAATTCTTTAAGAAGGAGACGGGTAATTTTAAAGCAAGTGTCTTTCTAGACCTCTGGCTTTATTAGACTTCAGATCCTATCTTGAAATGGACCCAGGCATGGAATGTTCATTGTGGTGCCTGCACCATGGGATGGTTTGCAGGTCAGGCAAGGGACTGGAGATTGAAACACACACACACAGACAGAGACATGGGTCATCCTTGAAACAAGAATGTCAACTTTATTGTGTTCCAGGGCAGCTTATTTATATATAGGGCTCTTCTTGACTAATGGCCATGCCCTAACTCTTGGGATTTTTCAGCTGCAAAACCATTCCCCTGCAGTCAGGAACTCATGAGGGTCTTGTGCCCAGAGCAGCTGCAAGCACAGGAAAACAAGTTGTTTACTCCAGCAGGCAAGGGGGTCACAGGAAATTCAAGGTCTGAGGGTCTGCAATCCTCAACAGTTCATGGCTTGTTTCCTTAGGTCCGTCTAGTTGCACTTTTTTTCTAGCATGTGTTAGGTTGAAAATTTTTACATAGTGCATATTTAGTACGTTAGCAAGTTGTCAGTTTAGTTAATAATGTTTTATAATTCCTGTTGCTACTTACTAGCAAAATCTTTTTAGATTTATTCGTTTTATGTTATGTGTGAGTGTCTTGCTTGCATGTGTCTGTGCACCACCCATGTGCTTAATGCCTGCAGAGGTCAGAAGAGGATATTGGATCCCCTGGAACTGGAGCTGTGGATGCTCGTGAACCTCTGTGTTGGCACTGGGATCCAAACCAGGGTTCTTTGCAAGAGCAATAAGTGAGCTTTACTGTGGAGCCATCTCTCCAGCCCTCAAAGTCGGCTTTTAATATGCTGTCAATTATCTGAGTACTTTGTGAGCAGTTGTACTGTCTTTGGGGTTAAACTCGGTGTCCCCACATTATTTCTGTGCCCTCCCCTGCGTATCATCACCAATACTTGCTTTGTTCATTTGTAGGTTGAGGATGTGTCCTGCTATTTAAATGGATAGGCAGTTCCAAGGCATGTGTGTATAGTTCCAGCTACTTGAGAAGCTGAGGCAGGAGCATCACTCAAGTCCAGGTGGCATTTAAGCAACACAGCAAGACTGGCTCTCAAAACAAGCCAATGGACTAAAGTAGAAGAGCTTGCCAGGTTGAGTGAATTTCAGTCTTATTTAGTCTGAAGTAGTGTATCCTAAAAATAGTAATGAGTGATGGCACATAGACGCTTCAGAACAGATTCTGAGAGGGCTGGCCTTGAGGTGCAAGTTTGAAGCATTATTTTAGAGGTGTCTATTTAAACTAGTCTGTCAGAATTACAGTTATCTATAATGTTCCAGTGTGTGCCAGGAGGGGAGGGCTAGGCTTTAGAGATGCCAACTTGAATAAACCTGACCTTGTCTGGAGGGCTTTTTTCAGCCACCTGCAGTCTAAACCAAGTTTTGCTTCCATAGCCCACACTGTTTGCACTGGGCAGCTCTGATGAGCAGAGGGAGAGGAAGCTGTCACCAAGAAGCAATTCAACAAGATCACAATTATCTTTAAGGCAAAATGGAACCAATTAACACAGAAATGGCACTGACTGAAAACTGAACTACCCAACTCTGCCTAACCCAGCCTTCCTGCAGAGGCTGGAGTTCAGGGATCTGCCTTAGTGACAGTATGTGGTAGAATAGGAATCTGGGCTTCTCTCGAAGGTCTTGTAAACCTCCTTTCTTACCCATTTCATAGCTTTTCCTGAGAATGGCCACCCACACCTGCAATACCACCCAGTTCTTGGTAGACTGAGGCAGAAAGATCCACCTGAGTTGAAGACCAGCCTGGGCTACATGGTGAATGAGTTCCGAGCCAACCTAAGTTTCATTGAGGGAACCCTGCCTCAAAAATATTAACAGCCACTGCAATAGTAATAGCAATGGCTTGCTATAGCCACCACCGAGACCTTACTTAGCACTATTAACTGACCCTGAGGTGGCCACCAAGTCCTTTTTCTTCTCTAGCCCCTAAGTTTACTGAGTTTCTAGCTTAGATGGTTACAGAGGTGGGCAGTTCTGTTTCTTGTAGCACGTGGGCACAAGACTCCTTTAAATCCAACACTTACTATGAGTGTGCCCCCCCACCCAGAAACTCTGAAAAATACCAGTTGTGTGTTCCTTGGTTGGAAGAAAAAATGAAATCCATGTAGATACTTATTTTTTTTAAATATATATAGCTCATGGGTCATTCTTAAAGAAATCTGAAAGTTCTAAAGTGTTGGGGAAAGCTGTTAGGTTGAGCTTCTGAGCACCAGCCCTTACTGTGGGAACAATAGATCAGGGAGGCGAGAATAAAGAAGAGAGACTAGTCAGGTCCTGTGGCTTGAGGCTGGAGTGTGTGCCAGGGTGTGGTTGGAAGATAGGGTTGTATACGGGTACGAATGATGTGAGGTGCAGAGATTTAAAGCATGGACATGGAGTGGTAGTTAGATACAGTGACGTCAGGAGCTGGAGACGAAACTCAGTGGGAGAGCATTTGTTCACATATACTCACAAGGCCTGGTTTCATCCCAGCCCTGTCACACACACGCAGGCACACGCACACATGCACGCACACCCGCATGCACGCACCACCCCCATTTGGAGCAGAGCATTGGAAAAGATGGCTTTGGGTAGGAGGAGCTCAGCACCTCTGCCCTGCTTGGTGCTGTGTTTCAGGTGTTAGTTACAAGCTAAGTTGAGATGTAGAGAAGTCTGTTGGCTTGAGTTTGGATGCCTAGTATATGTCCCAGCTAGAGGCAGAAAGTGGGCATTGTCTATAGAGTGGGTATTTAAGATCCCGGTCCTCTTGAATTCCTCTTGGAAGGAAGTGGACACAGAGAAGGGAAGCAAATTGGACCCTTAGGCCCGAAGTGAGGGAAGGTCTGTAGAGGGACCTAATAAAGTTTTAATATTTCCAAGTCATTTTAAACAGCTTTATTGAGGTGTAATTTACCTAAAACAAGTTACCTGTTCCAGGAATGTGGGTGCATGTATGGATCTCTTCAACTGTTAATCATTAGATAAAGGACATTTCCCCCTTGCCAAAAACCCCATCATTGCTGGGTGCGGTGGCACACGCCTTTAATCCCATCACTTGGGAGGCAGATGCAGGTAGATCTCTGTGAGCTCAAGGCCAGCCTGGTCTACAAAGTGAGTTCTAGGACACCCAGGACTGTTATACATAGAAACCGTGTCTTGAGAAGCAACACAAAACAAAAAAAGGCCCCATCATGCCCCTCTACAGTCAGTCCACTTGTCCCTTGAAATGAGTAATCCATTTTCTAAGCTCAGAGCAATTCTGACCGCTCTTGAGTGTCATATAAACTGTGCCATACACTGTTGTGTGACACTATTCCTGGGGAGACATGAACAAATGTCTGCTTGTCTCGGGTAGGGAACCAGTGACAGATCTGCCCAAGTCCAGTTTGGTGAACCAATGAGATTTATTTGGGTTATACTTAGAGGAGCGGGAGTGACTCAGAGACAGCTCCATCACCCAAACCCACCCAGCACTGAGTTTGCCTCTCACCAGTCCTTATTGCTTCTTCAGTGGATCTGGTCAGTTTCAGGGACTTCCTGAAGTTACTGAGTTTCTTTTCAGAGCCTCATGAGTTTCCCTATGGGATGGAATGTTTCTTCCCCTTTTAGAACAGATGATGGAAGGAGAGAATAAACTACCCCAAATGGTCCTCTGACCTGCACATGTATGCCTACATACATGCACACATAAATATATTTTATAACTAAGAAAAAAAGAGACGATTCCTTTTCATTCTGGCTAGCATTCTGTGATATAAACATACCACAATTATGCATCATTTCACCTCTTAATGGACTTACAGAATGTTTCAAAATTTGAGCTGTTGGGATTCAAACTTCTAAAACATTCTTACAGAAGTTTTTGTGGATGTGTTTCTCTATTTTTATGTAAATACCTAAAAGAGAAACTGCTAGGGCACAAAATTAAAGTATTTTTATTGTGTAAGAAATTACCAGAGGTTAAAAAGAAATGGAGTGAAAGAACTTGCCCAGCTTTCTAAAAGTGGGTGTTCCATTTGTACTTTGTCCCAGAGTCTGAGGGAACTCCTTCCCTCTGGTCTGCTGAAGGTTGTCCTATGGTATTTCTCTGTAGCTTTGATTTTGATTCCTCTGATAATTACTGATGCTAGCCATGTTTCCTTTTGCTAATTGACTAATTAAATAACTTTAGAGAGTTATTCTATCCAAGGCTTCCCACTCTTGTTTTTGTTACCGTTCATTCTTTCTGCATTTTGGATAGCAGCCCTTTGCCAGCTACATACATTGTGAACATTTTCTTACATTCTCTGACCTGCCTTCCTGTTTCTTAGTGATGACTGGTAGGTGAGAACTTTAAAATTTTGATAAAATCTGTTTTGCAATTTTTAATTTTTTTTTTACTGTAACCTTTGTGTCCCTTTTTAAGTGATTCATTAAAGAAAAGGCAGTAGTTATAATTCACCATGGAGCCCATCAGCTTTCTGTTACTGTAACAAATGCTTGAGAAAAATCAACTTGGATTTCACATTTTGGGAGTTTTTGTTTGTTTTGTTTTGTTTTAGTTTTTCTAGACAGGGTTTCTCTGTAGCTTTGTGGCTTGTCCTGGAACTCGCTCTTGTAGATCAGGCTGGCTTCAAACTCACAGAGATCAGCCTGCTTCTGCCTCCAGAGTGCTGGGATTAAAGGTGTGCACCACCACCGCCCAGCTCATTTTGGGAGGTTTCAATCCATGGCCATTCAGCCCCATTGCTTTAGGGCTTGTGGCAAAGTAGCAAACACGTCACGTTGGGAATCATGGACATACAGGAGAACTGTGCTTCCCGGTGGGAAGTGGGGTCTAATATCCCCTTCAGGCACATTCTCTCAAAGATTTCCTGCCAGGCTCAACTTCTCCAAGCTTCTAGCACCTTCCAGTAGGGATATTGCAGGGCTCAGGGCAAACACAGGGACCTTTTAAGGACCCTTCAGGTGCAGACTACAGCACCATAGACACATGGCTTCATTTATAGCCTCGTTTTTCTGTACACACATCTCCTCTACCAGGACCACACAACCTTGGCTATGGAAGCAGGTGACAAGAACGTGTGTTTCTTCACTGTCGGAGTATGCACATGTCACAGCAGCATGTGAGCAGATAGTCCTGGGAAGTAGCGACGGATGGGGATGGTAAACAGGATAAAGCTAAGTGAATAGTGAGATGCACGGGTCTGTTGTGCATATGGTTGCAGTAATGGAGTCAGAGTAGCCAGAATTCCCAGGCATCTACCTTCTGGAAGTGTGAAAACCAGGTCTTAAAGGGGCGGCAACCTTTTAAAGCTCACACAGTTGAAATAAAAGGGCAGCTGTTCAAATCTATATTTGAGAAGTTGAAGGAGCAACTTTGATTTGATTTCACGTGGCAATACGAATCTGGCATTGTGAGGTTTTATTTATTTATTTATTATTTTTATTTTCTTTGGTTTTTCAAGACAGGGTTTCAATGTCCTGGTTTAGCTCTGGCTGTCCTGGAACTCGCTCAGTGGACCAGGCTGGCCTTGAACTCACAGAACTTTACCTGCCTCTGCCTCTGATTAAAGGTGTGCACCACCACTGCCCTGTGTGAGGTGGTATTATTATTATTATTATTATTATTATTATTATTCTCCCATGACTTCCAGTTGATGACAGTAACTTGCTTTCGTCACTTGGTATTCTATGCCAGTTCTCTCCACTTTGCCAGTTCATTCCTTCTCCATGGTCCCTCACTACCTTGTTTTCCCTTCAACGGTTTCTACTTATGATGAATAGACATTTGGAATGTTGTAAGAAAACATTCTGTTCTTGCACGCTTCATAAGCTACTGCCCTATTGTGTGCATGTGGTGGGAGGGGTGTGCATGCATGTGCTTATGGAGGCTGGTGATTGATGCTGGGTGCTGCCTCAGGGTTTCTATGCTGCAACAAAACCCTACAAACCCAAAAACAAGTTGGGGAGGAAAGGGTTTATTTGACTTATACTTCCACATCGTTGTTCTTCCCTGGAGGAAGTCAGGACAGGAACTCAAGCATTGTAGGAACCCTGAGGCAGGAACTGATGGCAGAAGCCGTGGAGGGGAGCTGCTTTCTGGCTTGCTCCCCATGGGTTGCTCAGCCTGCTTTCTTATAGAACCCAGGACCACCATCCCAGGGATGATATCACCCACCATGGGCTGGTCCCTTCTCTATCAGTCACTAATTAAGAATATGCCCTACAGCTGGGTTTCATGGAGGCATTTCCTCAATTGAGGCTCTCTCCTCTCAGATGACTCTAGCTTGTGCCAAGTTGATATAAAACCAGCCAGGACACGTGCCTTCCTCAATCACTCTCCACCTTTATGTTTTGAGGCCTGGCCTCTCACTGCACCTGGAGATTGCTAATTCAACTAGGCTAGCTGACCAGTGATCTTCAGGACACTCCTGCCTCCGCCTCCTCAGCGCTGGAGTTACAGATACATGCCACCCTGCCAGGCTTTTACCCGGGTTCTAAGCATCTGTCAAATTCATGCCACCACAGGCGTTTTAATGACTGAGCCAGCTCACCATCCCCTTCACTTCATTTTGGTGGTACAGATCCTGAGAGCCAAAATGCTGTTGGTTGCCAAAAACAGAAAACCCAACTCAAGGACACAGTGGTGTGAACAGAATAGGAAGTATTATCTCTCAAAGCTGGAAGTCCCGAGGCAGGGCCGTTCATTTGGCTAGTTCAGCGCTGCCATCTTTGGAGTATCAGACCCCCACGTTCTATTTCATCTCATCCTCACCACCTCAGCATGTTGACCATGTCCAGGCTGACTCCTCCTATAAGCAAAAATTGGCTGCTGCCCTTTCTAGTGTCCCAGCAGCAGCAGAGGCAGCTGTCACACCTGAGGGATCAGGTCAAACCTCCAAATCCTGTCATGTTTCATTGACATTTCCAAGTCCTGTTGGCTGCTCACAAGTCAACCACTTATAGGAAGATGAGAGCTCCATGATGGAGTTGGAACGGCTAAAGCCCCCAGATGCTGGCCTGGAGTGACAAATCCACGCTTGGGAGACCACACAGGCAGTGCCACGGGGCTGTAATTGGAATCTAGTCTGGGTTTTATTTGCATCTAGATTCTTCTTTGGAGATATTCAGTGGTGCTCATACACAGACCAAATCACTTAAAACGTGATGGTGTGCACACCGGTTTACACGCCTACTTTCCCTGCTGATGTGTGAACTTGAAAAAATCAAAGACTTTCCCCAGTACTCCTGCCCACAACTGACCTCAAAAGGACAGCTGGCAGTAGGCATTTGAGAAGCTAACTTGGTTGCATGTACCAGAAAAGAAACTCAGCACCTAGGATCTTTTTCCATAGTGGGTCTGCCAAGAGCCTGTGTAGTAGCCCAGCAGTGTCAGGAAAATGGGGGCTCTTGCTCGGCTGTGTGTTCCTAGCTTGTGCGTTGCCCCGAACATGTAAGGCCATGCCTGCAGCTGTCACCAGACCCATATGCAGGGACAGGGAAAAGCCACACAGCCTGCTCAGCCCCATCGCCTCTTTTTTCTGGGAAGACATAACACAGTACACCAGTAGAAAGAAACCTGTGGATGTACGTTTAAACTCTCCAGTAGTCAGTTTAAAAACAAGCATATAACTAACCTGAGGAATGTATTTCTTTTCCCCTAATATATCCAATGATAACATGCAAAAGTATAATCAATAAATAGGGGTAACAAGTTATTTGGTTTATGCCTTTCCAGATCCAGAATCTGGGTGTGTTTTATCGTCATAGTGAGTTCAGCTTGCACTAACCACGTTCCAGGAACCCAGCAACGTGAGTCACCAGGAAGTGTTAGCCCATGTCTCACGACTAACTAGCTTTCTGGAGAACAGATGTATAACAGGCAGTCAGCCTTCCCTCCGTGGCTTCCACATCTGTGCAGTCAACACTGCGACCAGCAAAACTTCAGGAAAACGTGGCATGTGTATTGAACATACACAGACTGGTTATTCCCTACACACAGCCATTTATAGTATCTTACCTTGAGTTAGCCACTGTAAGTCACCTGTCCCAGGGTGGTTAAAGTGCACAAGGGAGTGTACCTTCTGTGTAACCCCTGTGCCATTTTACATAAGGGACCTGACCACCTGTGAATTTTGGTGTCTGGATCGGGAGCTGGAATTAGTCGGATAGGCAGTGCCATCTATGCTTATTCTAAAATGTATGAATCGAGTGGATGTGTAGTATATAATACACAAACAGTGAATGGCCAGTCCACTTGCTTGTAAATTCTGTGCCCATAGTTCCCATAGAATGCTTTCACTGATTAGTGCCAACGTTTTTATAGCTAACCTGTGGTTGCAGGCCTGCTGTGGTGCCTACAGGTAGGTGCTGAATTACCATCTAGATCAGTAAAGCAGCTGCTCGTGTTAATGGTGTGCTAATGTCATTCTAAAGTGAGTGTTGACTGACATATATGCTAATGAAGTAGTGGTGGTGATGTCATTCCTCACAATGACTGACATCCTGTTACTTTTAATTAAAACTTAATGTGAATTATTAATATCTCCACCCACAATTTAGTCCTTAATTAGGGTCAGCAAAAGTTCCTTTAACAGGATGAGACAGTAATTATTTTAGGCTTCTACGGCTGCTGTAAGACAAGAACAGCCATTGTAATACTCAAATGAGCTGGGTGTGGCCAAATAAAAATATGTTTACAAAATCAGACATTGGATCTCTTTGAGTTCGAGGCCAGCCTGGTCTACAAGAGCTAGTTCCAGGGCAGGCTCTAAAGCTACAGAGAAACCCTGTCTCAGAAAAAAGACATTGGATGAGATTTTTTTTTCTAGAGGCTAGAGTTGATAATCTTGGTTTTAATGACCAGACTTATCTTACTTATCAGTTTCTGTCCCACAAATCCTTCCACCCTAGTAAGGTGGGAATTGAAATCTCTGAATGTAGAGTGGGTGGAATTGCACAGTATTGTATCATTGTATAGTATTTCCACAATTATACTGCAGACCTTTGCAGGGTATATCCCACAACTTTGTCCTTAATGTATTAGGTGAAATAAGAACATGGAATTGACAGTTCAAAGACTATGTAACATGCATTCTTTGCATTCTTAGTATAATGGCGTATATTTGATATATGGTAACATATGCTGCAAAATTATGTGCTTAAGAGACTCTAAAACTTCCATTCCTCAGACTGTGGTGTAGCTCGGTTGGTTGAATGCTCAGCTAACACACAGGAAAGCACCAGATTTGAGTAAAAAGGAAGAAACTGGGGGTGGGATGCATCCTGTAATATCCACAGTGGCACGCACCCCCCCATGCAATAGACAGACAATAGATTGACTGATACATAGATAGACAAAGATGCTAAAAACAAAAGCGTGAGAGCCGAGTCTTCTGTCCAGCCTGAGTATTACCCCCTTTAGACTGTGCCTGTCTGTGCTGTCCAGCCTGAGTATTGCCCTCTTTAGACTGTGTCTGTCTGTGTTGAACAGTCTTCAGCCTACTGGGAGTTTCCAAGTTGTCTCTGACAGCTGCTTGACTGAATCTCATTTATTTTTCAAAATAAATGATGGTTACATTTTTCTTATATAATCCGCTCCTTATCATTCTTATTTTCCACTTGATTTCTTCATCTGTTTTTTATTGCTTGGAAGTTCTCTGTTAGGGACATTAACCTAGCATGCACACTAGGTGATATCTGTTACATTAGCATGTAATGCTTCATAATTTATTGTACTGAAATGTCTGATGTGTTTTGTGCTTATGTGATTGTCCCCTCTCCAGGTGTTCTCTTTTATTGTATGACTCCGCATATTATTTTTTACATTTATATCTTTTCATACTTTACTGATTGGTGTTCCCTGTATCTAGTGTGCACTGGGGAGCCATCTCAGAAGAGAGCTATTGTTTCGGCTCACTAAACTTCATTCATCTTGCCCCTGGTTTAACATGCCAGTGTTATCATAAACAGTTGGACATTGAGTCTTTTTAAACTGTCTCTTGTTTGAGTAATCCTTTGATCTATTTTTGAAACAATGCTACATTCTAAATCCTTGCAGCACATTCTTTTATGCGTTAGAACGGGGCAGAGCCTTCCTGGCACATGTTTATTTAGTTAGCTAGAAGCCCCTGAAGATTAGCTGGTTCACCCCCACCAAAAGCATTGTTAGGATTATGATTGGGATTATGATGCTAAACTTAGAAATTAATTTAACAAGAGCGGAATTTACTATTACCGAGTCTTCTAAACTACAAGTAGAGCGAGGCCGTCCAACGCATGGCCCTTTTCTTTCCCGCCCCATGCTTCCTAATTGTTCTTCCCTTATGAGTTACTACTATCTCAGGACTGACAAGAGCCTGCATGCGTGTGTGTGTGTGTGCACGCGCGTGCATGCGTGTGTGTATGTACACATTGTATGTGCATATATGTGTGCGAAAGCACACATTGTGCATGTGGAGGTAAAAGATCAGTATCTTGACTTCCTTTTCCACATCGTGATTGTTATCTGTGTGTCCATGTCCTTGTGTGGTGTGTGTGTGTGTACGTGTGTGTGTGTGTTATATGATAGGGAGCCATACCATAGTACATATGTGGGAATCAGAGGACACTTATGGAGTTTGTTTTCTTACCCCCTTTACGTGGGTTTTAGAGACCTCATGTCAAGTGCTTTTACCTCCTGAGCCATCTAGTTGACCCCCAACACCTAATGTTTTTGAGACATAGTTTCTCACAGAGTCTGGAGCTCTCTAATTCAGCTACTCTGGTTGGCCACTGAGCTCCAAAGGTCCTCTTGTCCTGACTCCCCCTGTGCTGGGGTTATAGGCCTGTACCACTATGCTGGGTTTTCTCATGTGTTCTGGGTTCTCATGACTGATCTTGGGTCTGTCTGCTGGTATGGCAAGTAATCTTCCCAGCCTCGTGTTTAGACATTTTAATGTTGAGGAAACATCTTTGTTTTACCCCTCAGCTTGCTAAGAGTTTTTTGCTTTATTGAGTTTTTTTTTTCCCCTCCTTTACAGAGTCATACTGAGCCCAGGACCTCATGCATGCTAGCAAGCATGTGCCCTACCACTGAGCTGTGCGTGTCCCTGGCACTTTTACTTTTTATTTTACAATGGTATCTTATCCCATTGTCAAAGCTGGTGTTGAATTTACTGTGTAGTATGAGGCAGGCCTCTGAGCTTGAAGTCTTTATGCTTTAGCTAAGTACTGCCACCAGGCTTGACTGAAGTTTTAGCAAATGCCCATGTATCTTTTTGACTCATTATTATGATGATTAATACTGCTAGCCTTCCTATATAAACTCCTACTTGAAGTTACAAAATACACTGACATTGATTGAAATAACTATATTAAATAAATATTGGATTTAGTATGCTATCTTTTCCTTTTTCTTTCTTTGAGACAGGTCTCTCTATTTAATGTAGATCAATCCGGAATTGAACTCAACAGAGACTCACCTGCTTCCATTCCTGAGTACTGGCATTAAATATGTACCTCACCACACCCAGTTGTTTTTTTTTCTTTCTCCCAGATTTTCTTTTTTCAGAGCTTTAAAGAACTCATTCATAAAGCTACTTGAATCATGTATATGAGAAACTTAAGATTTAGTTTAGCCAAATAGATAGTGTTTTCCCCCTTTGATTGCTTCTGTATTGAATGCTTAGAAAACCCTCCAGTTTGAGAGCTACATTTGAATATTTAGCTGTAATTCCCACTTGGTATGGTTTTGTATTTGACTATTTAATCCATTTAGAAAGGTCTTTGCATGAAGAAGGCCTAGCTTCCTCTGCCCTTCCTGACTTGTTGACTAATGACATGTTTATACCCCGAGAATTTGAACTGCAGCCCTTTTCTTATATGAAGTTACATTCTCTAAGATGTGGTTTTTGGATTCCTTCTGTTCTTTTTCCATGGGTACATAAGCTCATTTTCCATACTGTGTTCACTTGTAATACCATCTTGAGCACCTTGAGTTTGGAAAAGTCACTAGCTGGTTGTGCCTGTAAGTCTCTAGCAAGGTTCTGAGTGAGCACCCCTGATCCACTCTAAATGGTATGAACTTAGGCTACTGAGGGCATATTTTAAAAAAAAAATCAAATGAAATTGCTGCAAAGCATGTGGCCAGAGGTCAGTTTCTCCAGAACCCATGTGTGTGGGGGGTGGCGTGGTGGTAGCTTGTGTACAGTTTCAGTCTCTGAAGGCGGGGTCCCCAGACCAAGCTGGCTCTTGACTAGTCGTACTGGTGAGGTCGGGATCTGATTGAGGGACTGTACCTCAGTGAGAAGAGATAAAGATGATTGAGGATGATTCCCAGCACTCACCTCAGGTCGCCATAATCACACAAACACAAGCTCGTGTCCACCTATGTGCAGATGCGCGCACAGACATATGAAGAGATGGGGGGAATCTAGTGAAGAATTGTGTAAGGTCTATGGGAGCAGTAACTGAGCAATTAAAAAAAAGCTGTCACCAGTAATCATGTCTTTCAATGCTTCTGTTCATGGCTTTCACATACGTAATCTTATGTGTGGCTGTCTTTCAAAATAAAATTGAATGCAGCAATGGTCAGTTTCATCAACCATCCACATGTTAGGAGAGAGATCTCATAATCTGTTAGATCAAGGTATTTGTAGGGTTGATTTAATACTATTTAATTGTGGATCCTTGTGAATCAGTGAGTTTCTGTACAATGTGTCCTTTGACGGCATGAACGTTTCCACTAATCCGGCTTATTTTTGTTTTACAGATGTTGTTTTGTGTTTGCTTTGGGATACCTCACAGTGTGTCAGATTACTAGAGTCTATATCTTTGATTATGGACAATATTCTGCTGATTTTTCAGGGTAAGATGAAAATTTGATTCAGTGACCTCTTCTATCTGTTCTAACAGAGTGGTTGAAAAGTACAGACTGCAGTTTCACTTAGTACCTCCGACGGAGGTCTGTTGAACATGTGTAATACCGTGGATGTCACAGAGACCCCTGTGCTTCTCGATAGCCTTATATAAACCTTCTAAACATAGAGCAGTTAGACTCTTCATGTGGCATTTTTGGCATTCAAAGTGGCTTCCAATTCTAATAGGAATTGCCGCAAGCATTTATAAGCATTGAAAGGCAGCCCCCCGGCCCCCACATCTGGAGAAATGGTCCAGAGGTTAAGAGCACCGACTGTTCTTCCAGAGGACCTGGATTCAATTCCCAACACCCACATGGCAGCTTACAACTGTCTGTAATTCAGTTCCAGGGGATCTGACACAGACATAAATGCAGGCAAAACACCAATGCACATAAAAAGAAATAAATTTAAAAAAAGAAAGTCAGCCCCCTCCAAGCTATATTCTTGCTACTTAGCTTTCTTATTCCCTCCCTTTCTCTCTCCCTCCCTCCCTCCCTCTGGCTTTTGTTTCTCCAGAGGGGATTATTTCCTTCTTGGCACTGGACAGGTTTCATTCTCTTGTAAGGAGACTGAAGGATTGTTAGGAGAGAAACCCAGCCTCTCACCCCTAAGCTAACCAGCTCCTGTCTTTGTAAAGAAGCATGTCCTGCCATGTGAGGCCCAGGTGGGCAGCAGACTTCACACTTGACATCAATGCCTCTTGGTTTTCTCCATTGTCCTAGAAAGGGTGTGTCTTCTTCAGTTTTTCACCTCTGGGCAGTATCAAAATGAATAAAGTGACCAATTTAATGATAAGCAAGTTAGAAAAAAATTGATAAAATCTCTGTAGAAAAAAATTAACAATAGAAATTGACCAAATTATTTGAGAAAAAATTACAAGGGAGAATTTTAGAGGATAAAGTATCTTTTTCTTCTCAGTGAGAGTAAAGTAGATTTTAAAACATAGGCTTGGATGAAAGCAAGTTGTGTCCCAAAATAACAAAACCAAGCCAAAACAGATGAAGAAAAGAAAGAAAGATACGGCATCAGATTAGGAAGTGAGTCAAGTGGAATTGAAATCCACACCTGGAATGGGAGGGTAGCGAACAGACCAGCCACCCATCTTTTTTTT
>LOEQ01001053.1:65179-77947 GCA_001685075.1 Bramus lutescens
GTCTGCCTCTGCCTTCCAAGTGCTGGGATTAAAGGCATGCGCCACCACTGCCTGTCTAGCCACCCATCTTTAACAACAGATGTTCTTAAAGAAAAATTGCAGGGAAGAATTAGCACCTAGTTGGCTCCCTGTGAGTAGAGGAAAGTGGGCCAGGTCACATGTCGTCATGGTGGGATGAAGTTGGGAGCTACCTGTAAAACTATCAGATTATGTAGAAAGCAGACCCCTGCTAGAATAGCCACCCAAAGCTAACCATGTCATCCAGTGACTTTTCACCCTGAGCTAAGGAGCCCCAGGATCCAGGCTCTGTGTGCTGGTCCCATGGGTGTCAAGCAGTGGGGACCCTGGATCCTCCAGTCTTGTACTACTCACACCTGCTGTGGGTTTTTCTGGTGTATATTTATATTCACTCGAGATAACATTTCTTGTATTTTTTTTAAATATCCGCACTTTAGCATAACCAAACTGAATTGATTGCATCACCGTGCATGTTGGCACTGTGACACTCCTGTGGGACTCATCATCCCAGGACCCTCACAGTTCTCCTTCAGATTGATCTTAGCCATTATCTTTTTCCTCTCAGTCATCTGCTGCTCTCTAGCCCCTTCCGTAATGTCTTTCTCTGCTAGCCACACAGAGGGCCTTGTCAGAACAAGTGTGTCATCACAGCAGATTAACGTGAAGGTTCATTCTCACGGTACAGCCCTCTGTGGAGGCGGGCCTTTGCTTCACGTTCCTTCTGGCACCACCTCCTACCAGGGCTCTATAACCTTCTGATTTGGTTGTGGGTGGGGATTAATGATCCAGATCAGAGAGAGCTCATGTCGGCTTATAGTCTATTAGCCTAAACTACTACATGGGCCCACAAGCTAGATAACAGTTTCTAGGAAGAACTTAATAGATTCTTTTTTCAAAGTTATTTATGATTTGACTTTAGCAGTATTTTGTTGAAGTTTATAATTTAATTATTTTGATATAATTTTAAATGTTTATAGGGGAAGAAAAAACAGTTTAGCATTTTAAAAATAGACTACCTGTTTATAATAATCCCAATGTTAGCCATTGGGAGGAATCCTTTGACTATTATTGGTGAATTGATAGAGATTAGGTACAGAGGCGCAACTGTGCCAAAGAAGTTGCTCTTTTAAAGTAGCCATAAGAGAAAAAGAGCCAGCTTTTGGGCAGTGCTCCCCCTTCAGGAGGTGGGGATCTTCAGGTGTAGGACATCTAGGTGTAAGCAGATTTTTCTTTGGGCCTCCAGCTCACAAAAAATGATGTGCATACTTCTTATTAGTTATAAAAGCTCAGCCGATAGCTTAGGCTTGTTTCTAACTAACTCTTATAACTTAAATTAGCCCATATTTTTATTGATCTATGTTCTACCATTTTTTTTTAAACCTCTATCCCATTTTCTGTGTCCTACTCATTCCGTGTCTGTCTGGCTTCTCCTGGTGACTCTGCCTTCTTCCCAGCATCCTCTCTGCCCCCAAATCCTGCCTTGCTATTGGCCGTTTAGCTTTTTATTAAACCAGTCCCAGTGAAATAACTTGACACAGTGTCAAGGATTATTCCATAACAGAAAGGGACAGAGAAGTCCGTCCTGTGAAGCAGATTAGGACAAGTGTCATTGTTCTTCAGAGTGTCGATGTCTAGATAGAGCACAGGAAGGGAGGCCCGGGACCTTGCTGAATTGTGTAAATCTCCTGAATGAGACAGATTTACTTGCTTGAGGCATGGGAGAACTGAGATACATAGAGAGATGGGGGAGGGGAGAGGGAGAGAGAGGGAATGAAGGGAATAAAGAGAGAAAGGGAGGGGAGAGAGAGAGAAAGAGGGGTAAGGGAGAGAGAGAGGCGTAAGGGAGAGAGAGAGAGACTGAGTCCATCAGAGAGAGAGAGAGAGAGAGAGAGAGAGAGAGAGAGAGAGAGAGACTGTCCTCGTATAACTTTAGGATCAGGATTTCTTTAGATAAAGACTGTCTTTTCACTAGAAGTTTCTAGTTGCAGAAAAGTTAGAATGTCCCTGAAGTTGTGAGGTCTGACCTCAGCTATAAAAAAGTGATACAAGAAAAGCACAAAATGATTAGTCTTCCTATCAGAAATAACTTTTTAAATGTAACAAACAAAAAAAAGATTCTGTTTCAAAAGCAACTGTGAAGTGTCCAGGAATCTGTCTAAGAAGAAATGGGCTGGGCCCTGTGAAGACAGCATAAAACTTTACTCAGGGGTATGAGCTTGAGAAACAGCTTGCTCGTGTATAGATAGTGTTGGAATGCACGCAGTTGGAATAACAAAAGTTATGTTTTATAGTTGATATAACAAAAGTTGTATTTTATAGTTGATATAACAAAAATTATATTTTATAGTTGCTATAACAAAAGTTGTATTTATAGTTGATATAACAGAAGTTATATTTTGTCATGGTTAATGTCATCACCCAAAGTTCACACTCTGAGTTCCTAACTATGTCCTAAGCCTGTCTCCCCAAGGCTGCTCACCTGTGCTGCTCAGCTTAGCTGAAGGTCAGGTCCAGTCTTTAACAGTCGTCTCTGATTCAAAGGTCCGGGTCCTGGGAGACTCTCCTGAGAGCAGGTCAAAGTGGGGTCTCTCCAGATGTGCAGAGCAGAGTGCTGTTCCTGATCACTGCTTATGGACTGTCCAGTGGGCATCATGGGGTCTAGGACCATGTCTGGTTATCTTGAGCAAGTGATGTCACTGGGTTCTGGTTGTTGGGTGCAGCCTTGGGTGTAAGAGGCTTCCTAAGCTATTTTCACATGTCTAAAAGGCCTTTTTAGTAAAAAAAAAAGTTCTGAAATGCTTGTTACAGATAGGATAGTCAAATCCAGTAATTCTTCTCAAGGTAACCCATGGCCTTAATGCAGTATTTGCCTTAATCTGAGCATGGTGGACCAAGGTTGTAACCCCAATGACCTAGGAGATAGAGGCAGGGGGATGGTCACAGATTTGAGTTCAGCATAGTCTGTCTACACAGCAGGTTCCAGGCCAGCTAGAATACAGTGAGACCTTAAGAAGCCAACTCACAATGAAACAAAGTCAAAAGAATACTGCTCAAGGGCAGTGACCATCATACACAAACAGCAAGGAGGTAAGTCAAGGAACTGGGATAGAGACTAGAAATAAGAATACAGAGCAGTGCCGCTAGCAAGATGGCTTGGAGGATAAAGGTGCTTGCCCTCAAGGCTGAAGGCCTGAGTTTCTCAGGACCCCCAGGGTAGAACAAGAGGGTCTCCTGGGAGTTGTCCTCTCGCGTGACTCCCATGCCCTTCACCCTAAAGATATAAATAAAACGTCATGTGCATAATAGCTATGGTGGGATCATAACTCAGGGGAGACATCCTGGCTCCTTTCTTCAAGTCACTTCTAGACACTTGTGGTACAGCAAATACAATAAGCCCTTTGCCTCTTGTGACTAAATAAATGGCAGGGAGCGAGAGCTGCCTTCTCCCTGGAATTGGATCTGTCTTGCCAAGGGATTGCTCGGGGTGTCCACTACTAGGCAAACACAGAAGGGTTCATGTAGAGTAATTACCATTCAAATCAAGGCTGTGTCTTACAGCTAGGCATATAATAGCAGCTGCTCAGTGGGCGTGGCCTGCCAGCTGGCCTGTATTCCCCCCCTTTGGCTGTGGAGGCCTACTGAGCATGCGTGATGCATTTGGTAGGGGCTTTTGTAGGAGCCAGTTCTTAAAGCAAAGGCAGAGACGGACATAGCATAAAAACTGCAGGTGTGGTTGTCGTTTCTGTCTCTCCATCCTGAGCAGCCTTATTTGAGTCCAGAGTCTAATTTTAGGCATGTTTTTATGTTCTGCGAAATGAGTCATGAAGGCCGCTAGCTGTTCTTTATAATCCTCCCCACACAGTGCCCGGTAACTGTGTGTAAATAGGGCGATATGAAATAGTCAACCACCCAAGGCTTTGCACCTTCCTGTTCTGGTGGTTTTTTCCTGTGGGAGTGTCTCCAGACCCTTGACCTACATTTGACTACAGGAAGCATCCTGTTTCACTGCTAGTGCCAGTCATGTCACCACAGGAGCTGTGGGGACTCAGTTGTCCTGAGTGCTGCAGCTGATTTAGTTGATTTTCATGGCAGCATGGTCAAACATGACAGAAAGACCTATTTTCCTTGGGTCTGCAGAGCAAGCCCAGGCTCCTCAGTGATTTCTTCCTCAGTGCNCACCTCTGCTTGTTCAAACCCCAAATGAAATGATTGGGGCAGTTCTCCTCGGCTCTCTGTACCCAAATATCACTCATTAACGTATCTGCTGTAACTCCCCTTTATCTTTATACATGGGAGCTGTGCCCCAAACCACAGGGGACACCACAAGCCACAGGCAGTAGTAATCCTATTTGTATGGTTTGTCTACACACACGTAGCCACGTTGAACTTACACACCACAGAAAGAACTAGTTTCCCTTTGGCATAGCTGAACGGTGGCGCTTACACCTCAAGGCCCTTACACCTCAGGGCTTCTCAAACACAGGCGCTGGGGGCTGTGATATTTGATCTGAAGGCGGAGACGGCTGCTGGAGGGGTAATGGGTGGCAGCAGATGCCGCAGGGTGGGCTGGAGAGTGATTTGTGGTTGTGCTAGGACAGAGTGGCACCCACAAGATGTCTTCACGCCACAGCAACATAAAATGTAAAACAAGGGAGTGTTTCCAAAGATCTCCATTTTATATGTTCAGACTATGGTTGACTATAGACAATGGGAACCATGGAAGGTAAACAGGGTGTGAGTGTGAGTGAGTGTGTGTGTGTGTGTGTGTGTGTGTGTGTGACCGCTGTGTATGTGCAGTAGTATGTCTCTTAGTCTTCAGAAACAGCACTTCCCATTTGATTCTTGTGTCCTTTCGACATCTCATGCTCGAAGTGGTCCCAGGGATTTTGTAGGTGACACTGTGACCGTGTGATGGTGAGAGAGGTTTGGTTTTCGGTAGAATGTGCTGTGTCTCCGGTGCTGTGTAAAGTATTGGTGATGTTACGTCACTTAATCTACACAGGGTCATTGTCCTCCCTACTTTGTAGTCAGTCACTGCGGTCGACGGCAGTCGGGATTTATGAGCTTAAATTTTTTGTCACCTTTTGTTAGTGTGTGCATGTGTACGCGTGTGTCTGGTGTGTGTTTACGTGTGTGTGCACGTGTTGAAGAGTACAGCTTGCAGGAATCTGTTCTCACCTTCCATGTGGGACCTGGGTATTGAACTCACGTAATTAGGCTTGGTGGCAGGCACCTTTACTCAGTGAGCCAGTTTATTGGCCCCTTTTTGAGCTTTGATCCACATATCCAGCTGCTTTGTTCCCCACATCCCTACCCATTGACCAGTCAGCGTCTTGCATAAACACACTCAACATGGGCGACTCAACCTCTCACCTGTTGTTCCTGTGTCCCTTCCCCAGCAGCCCGGCAGCCCGAACTCTCTAGTTAGTTACCCTTGTCAGAAACCGTGGTGGTATTAGACCTCAAACCTTGCCTCAAATACACCAAATTGCTGCTGGCTTTAGAACGCACATAGGATTCACTGCAGTCTGCCTGTGCTGGCCTTGGTCTGAGCCACCTCCTCTCTTCCCCACATCACCTGCTTTCTTGTCCCCACTTCCGTACTTGACGGTCTTTGCTCGACCTACTCAGAGTCGAAAGTGTTCCACAGAAAACCAGGTCAGCTCTTGACCCCAAACGTTCCAGTCCTTCTATCTGTTAGGTCAAAGCCATAGCCCTTGAAGAAGCTGCCTTCTGCCCTGTCCTGTCCTCCACATGCCGGCCTCCTCGCTGCACTTCCAAGGCCAGTCACACGTCTGTCTTCAGGCTGTAACCTTGTTCTTTCCTCTGAATGTCCTTACCCTAGGCCATCATTCCGATGTCATCGCCATTCATATGTCACCTTGGGGTGTTTGCTAGCTCTCATCTGTACCCCCCTCCATTTTCCTGTGCAGCACTTGGCAGATTGTGATCTGTTCATCTCTCTCCAGTAAGTCCTGCGACAGCAAGGATGCATTGTTCATTGTGTCTCCAGCGGGGTCAAAGCTTGGACCTAGAACAAGGCTTGGTGCTTTGTAGATGCCCATTAAGTGCTATTTTTCAGAGCAAGACAATCCGTAAATCATTAGGTGACTGAGACCATGTGTGCCTTAACTGGGCTCACATCCCACAGGCATTTGGTGTTGGGCAGGTGGGACTTGTCTGGTCTCCATGGGTCTTGTGGATAAAGAGTCTTGTTTGTGTAAAGGTGATATGAGTGCAGGGACATAGAGGCTTGTCTCTGTTGTTAGTACCAAGGCCTGGTAGCAAGTGGGTGCTTGTAGTTACTGGGACAATAATAGACAAGCATCGTTTGAGTTCAGCCGTAGCCACTTCCGAGATAATGAGACCGTGCTGAACGTGCATGTTTATTTTAAGCCTGCCTTCTCTATTAGCATCAGCTATAGTTGAGAATTACTTTAGGATAAAACCAAATTATTCTGTTCTCATTCTTTGTAGAGAAATGGGTACTTATAAAATTTCTCATCGTTTTTATATCAGAAAGTCTAGAGGTTTTGGTTTTGTGTTTTTATGCCTTTGTTCAGAGGCTGGAGAGATGGTGCAGAGGCTAAGAGCACCTGCTGTCCTTGCAGAGGACCCAGGTTCAGTTCCTAGTATCTACATGGTAGCACACTGCCATCTTTAACTCCAGTTCCACGGATCTTACGCCCCCTTCTGGAACCACACACATATATTCATGCAGACAAATGCTCATACATATAAGACTTATTGTATTAAAGAAAGTCTTTTATCTTATAAAAAGTCTTTTTTTAAAAATCCCTTAGTTCAGAGGAGTATCTTTGTGTAGCCAGAACTGTCCCGTCAATTACGTATTTACCTGAGTATTGGTGGTCTGTTTTCCTCCCTTCTGGCAGTCTCACTGCCGACACAGTGATTTGTCACTTACAAGATAAAGGAGGTCCCATCCAGGCCCTGACCTCTCCCTTGGCACCCTAGGGCTGCTTCCCTGCCTATTCCAGGATAGACAGGTTCTTTACCCACAGCCTGGCAGGCTAAGTCAGATTCTGGGACACGAGGAGAGATTAGGTATTGGGGAATGCCCTTTGCTACAAAATCAACAGTTAAAAACTGTCACTACTTGCTGCTCTGAAGGGATGTTCATAAAATGTACGCTGTGGAGGGAAACATCTCCTCTCTGATACAGTGTTGATACGCTGGTTTCTCCAATGGTATTTTTTCTGTAAGGCAGACACTGCCTGGAGAGGGTGTAGGTTTTGTCTTCTCTCCATTCCATGCTTCCACTCCCATCGTCCCTCTGGTCTCCCAGATGCACTCATTTCCGTGGTGAGTTTGTCTACCTCTGCCCCTCTCCAGATTCCTAACTCTCTCTGATCCATTCATCCCTTCTGGCATTTCTGGCAAGCCCTCTTTTGAATCTTCATCCTCAGCACCCTCCTCTGCAGTCTGTACCGACACCTTCTGTCTGTAGTCCTATGTTCACTATGCGCCTGGGAGCAGGTTGAGCCAGAGGCAGTGGACTGCCACTCCCAAAAACCAAAGGCCACACATGGGGTGGATGGTCACCAGTGGTACTGGGGGGAAGTCGGAGTTCTCTCTTTGGGAGTCTTTATCTTGTTAATAAAAGAATTTAGATACAATCTGAGAGGGACACTCAGGGATGGTTTTGTTATTATGTATTATTATGGTTTGAGAGAAAAGCAGCAGGATGTGTGCTATGGGCAGAGGTTCAGCCAGCCTGTGTTTGAATGAACAGAGAGGAGAGGTTTAATAGGAGCTGCCCCGTGGATCTTTGGAGCAAAGTGGCTGAGGCTTGGGAAGGGCAGCAAAGCTGTCTCTGTAGAGTGGCTCCGGGAAGAATGGCTCGAATAGGGCAGGGGCGGGCAGCATTTGGATCTGGCATCTGCTCCTCACCTTCTTCCCTCCTTTGCTAAGATATGTAACCCTTGGAGTTGGCTATGCACCTAAGCCTGGTTCAGCCTCCCAGACCAGGATGTGGTTCTGTGATGTTCAGAATCCTTGCACCACATGGAGAAGTTTCATGAAGGCTGCATATGCTCAGTGGGTACTATAAGGACATCATAGTCACAAACACATACTGCATCTCTCAGACGTAGTATATATGATAACTGTGGCTGACTATGCCACTGTATTGGTATTACAGAAATTTAGCTTATTTTATCAATTTTTTTTAGTTACATGTGCGTGGAGATTCGAGTTTAGAACTGGATGGCATTTTACAATTCCCTATGAGAAGAATCAAGCAGGTTGAGAACAATGAGTGTCCCCCCACCCCCAAGGAGATGTAAATCTCAGGGCATTTGTATAATCCTCAAGGACATGAAGGATGCCCTGTATGCAGAACAACCTGGGGGATTAGGCCGGCTGAGCAATGATTTCCTGGGTAACCTTAAGAATTAGCTTTTAAGGGAGCCGAGAGACCTCTTTCCCTCTCAAGCACAAGGAATTGGAGAGCAGCCCTCATCTGACCTTGCCCCTCGGAACTTGAACTCTCCAGGGCACAGCATCCAGAGTGAGATGTGGAAAGCAAAGCGTGGTGCCCCCCTGTGCTTGCCCTGGGAGGCAGCGCATCTGCTGGGAGAGCGTGGAACCTTCTTACCCCTCAAGACCAGCTGGCCCTGGCCGCCCCGTGAGGGTGATTCCTCCGTGGGGTCCTTTGGGAGGCTTTGGGAAGACAATGTGTAGAGTCCTAGCTCTCTCAGCATGCGGAGCACACTCTGCCTGTTGGCAAATGTAACTTCTGAGTTTATTGTCATTTTAGGAAGTTAAACGACCATCTGAAAGTTGGTGCTGTGAGGGGTGGGGTGTGCTGTAGGGGTGAGGTGTAACAGTGAGGGGTGGTGTAGTGTAATGCAGGGAGAGATAGAGTTTAATGCAGTGAGCTGGTGGGCTGTAATGTAGGAGTGGGGTGGACCGCAGGGTGGGTATAATGCAGTATAGTTTTTATTTGGCTGATTCGGTTTTCCTCTACAAGTTAGCCTTTCAGTGAGAATTCTTACAAGGCGTAGGGGAAACGCTGCTGTTTCTTATAATATGTATAAGGCAATTTCTTCTTTAGCAGAGAGCAGGCTTCTGGGTTCTGGGTGGCTGGCATCAACATGCCCTGCTTTCAGCATGGAAATGGCATCTTGCTCCTTTCTTCTTGTCTCCCTCTTGCTGTTTAGCTCTGCTCCTCTTACCCTTCTCATCCAAACTCATTTAGCTTTTGCTCATCTGCCCCTTTCTCAGGCATCCTCTGTTCTCTTTGATGTTCAGCCTTGGGCAGCAGGCCCAGGGGATGCTGGGGGAGGCACTTAGTCACAACCTGGCCGCATCTGGAGTCCTTGCACTTCTGACCCACAGGCTCTCATCTTAGGATGCATAAGTTGGAGACTGCCTCACAGAAGATTGTTTTCAGGCATAGGGCCCTCCTTTTACTCACTTTTAACGCCACAAAGAAAGAAAACCTTGATTTCTTCTCTCTTGCACTTTTTGAAGACAGGAAACCCCAGAGTTGTTAGCTCTTAAACCACCTACCACGAGTTTTTGATATGATAGAAACTTGAGGTTTTATTGTCAGGTAATCAGGGTCGAGCCTGTTTCCTGTGTCGTGCATGTTGTCGTGACATCCTCCGTTTAAAATATCTGCTTTTGTCTCGTCACAGCCCGATGATGATCATTACGCAGAAGATCACTAGTCTGGCTTTCGAGATTCATGACGGTAAGAGTCTGGAAGTTAATTTTTCATCACTGCAAAGAACCCTATTTGAATAATCTTTGGTGTGAGACATTACCCTAACTCTGAAGGGGAAGAAAGGGAGAGACAGTGTTGTTTAAGGTTATTAAGTTTGTGCTTCACCGCCAGTTCCATGTTTTCTCTTGATTTTTAATTCAATTCTATGATAAAAAGCAAAAATAGTCATATGATCCATATAATGGACCTTTGGTTTCAGTCAAGTTTGATTCCTAATTTTGTCTTACATTTATATTGAAATTTGTATGTTTCTACAATTCTATCACTTTGTGTTCACACCCATATGCACACGTTTTCAGACTTATAATACACATATGTATCCATTTTATATGTTTTAATAAGCGGATATGGGAAATGTCAGCAATCAAGACTCCTTGGGGTGTTGACTGGGTTCCTCAGAACAAGGAGGGACAACTCTCTGAGCAGAGTTGTCTGTCTGTCCCTGCATGTGTGTCCCCCTAATCCTGTACTCCCCCTCCCCCAGCTCAGTCCCCACTTGTGAGCAAGGCACAGCCTTGATAGTTCTGGGGTAAGGGCCCGGGAGGACTTGTCCTCCTCTCCCCTTTTACTTCTGACAAGCAAAGTTGCCCACTGCTTTGTTTTCTGGGGACATGAACAGAAGGGACAGATTTCCTTCACAGTCACTGGTCCATGTCTAATCCCCCATGTGTTTGGCCACTAGAGGTGGCGGCATGTACATGGGGTTGCTGAGGAGACCTACCCTCCACATCTTCTGTTCCTGGTTTGGGTTTCTCATCTCCATGTTTGTAGCCAGGCCCACACTGGAGGGCCTTTTTATGCATGGCACTCCGTGGACGTGTCCTGTAGTCCTTGCTGGTCCTGTAGTACTGAAGTGGATGCTGTGGATGTGGTAGATCAGAGCACCCAGTTGTCTTTAGGTGCTGAGACCCACTTGTCACACAGACCGACAGGTCCCGCCTGGGGTGAGTATGGAGGAACATGTCTAGAAGCCCCTGCTGGCAATGTATGTTAAACTCGGAACCAAAAGGACAGACAGCAGGGCCCTATTTTGTTATCTGGTCTTTGGAATAGATTTAGCAAGTAGGTTTTGATGAGCCTTGCCAGCTTCGCATGGGATTCTTCCTGGGAACTGGAGCATCTCATCCTACCAGACGTCCTCCTGCAGAGCAGCTACCCTCTACCTTATGCTTCAGGGCTAGACCAGCTCTTCCAGCCTCCTGTTTCCTTTAGAGACTCTCACAGGAGAGGACCTGCTTGTCTGGATTGAGAACTCTAAACCTGTGCCTCGCATGGTTTCAGCATGCGGTGTTGCCCTGGCTACGGTTTGTTCTGATGAAGATTCTAAACAGTGAATAACAGAAGTACTTGGGGTGAGGTTTAGAAGAAGCCAGGAGCAAGCTTCCCACAGTGGCGTCAGAGACAGAGCACTGGCTATCTCCAGCTGCAAGGATGGGAACACCTGTAATGTATCTTCTGCCAGGAAATTCCTTAGACCTAGGACCCAGAGTGCTTGTCGTGAGCGAGGCAAGCTGACATCAGTGCCTAGCAGTTGCAAATTCCTGGTGGGAAAGCGGATGTTGAGAGTAAACCGTGTTGGCACAAACAGTTGTGGCATAAGGAACATTTGTCTTGGTGTAGGTACTGTGTGCCTGCCAAGCTCCAGGCACCAGCAATGGGTCATGCTAGCAGGCAGGACCTGCTGAGGAAGGGCAACAGCTGCCGTCCGTGTGAACTCCTGGCAGTGGGTATGGACCTCTCCCATGGCAAGATTTTTAGCTGNAGTCCAGTGGCTGTATTCATACCACCAGCTTCAGGAAGTGGATGTTTTATCTCAGATAACTTCTAGGCGTGGTGTTGAGACATCTTGCTCCCCTTACAGAATGCAGCCTCCTCCCCTGCTGTTCTAGTTTTAAGTCCTATACGAGAGACCCGTGAGGTGTCAGTGCTGAAGGATGGCACAGCCTGGCACTGTGTTGGTCATGACAACTGATATGTGCCCTGGCAGGCAGGGGGAGGATGGGTTTTTTTTGTCATTGTTTGTTTTGTTTTGTTGATAAAGCCTAGCTGGGTGTTTGTACCTGATAAGGGAATATAAGAGTCTGATTTCTATCTTAGGCTGAACTATAGGCATTTGTATCTTTTTTTAAATGTTTTTTTTTTTTTTAAGACACGGTTTCTCTGTGGAACAGCCCTGGCTGTCTTGAAACTAGCTCTGTAGACCAGGCTGGCCTCTGCCTCCCAAATGCTAAGATTAAAAGCATGTACCATAACACACTGCCCAACATATTAATTTGTCTTAGCTTCAAACATGATATCTTAATTTAATGTTTTAGAAGATCTTCTATTTCTGAGTACCCAAAGTTTGAGCCTTTCTCTGAGGAGAAAGGCTGGGCTTGTATATGTAGACAAAATTATCATATAAATATGGTTTGCTTTATGTTACATGTTTATTTTCCTTGGTTGGTTTGCATTTTAAAATGATAATAGCCTCCTGGGTCAGCATACTGGCAGAGAAACCCCACACTACACTAAACACTTAGAAGTGCTACAGAAGACTTAGAAAGGGGCCAGGGAGATGGCTCACTGGGTCAAAGCTTGGGGACCTGAGTTCAAATCCCTGGAGTCCACCAAAAACTCGGCATGGCAGCACACACCTGTAACTCCAGTGATGGTGGTGCTGGAGACAGGAGGATCCTTGGGCCTTGCTGGATGGCCAGTCTAGCCAAAATGATATGTCGGTTCACTTAGATGTCCCGGCCAGCCGGTCGGTTATTCCATGAGAATCCGGGGGTGGGGGGGAACCTCATGAAAAACCAATGGGAGTGAGAGAGGGAGAGGCCAAGCGTATAAAGAGAGACAAAGTCGGTTTGAATTCCATCAAGGTCTCAGTTTATTAAGTACAGGTTCATAGCTTATATAGTCTTCCAACAAGGAATTTGGCAGAGCAGGCGGAAGGGGGGAGAGAGGCACAGAGACTTGGCTAGCAGGCGGGGTTATCTAAAATTAAACTTTAACTT
>LOEQ01001053.1:83526-97908 GCA_001685075.1 Bramus lutescens
CTCTCTCTCTCTCTCTCTCTCTCTCTCTCTGTGTGTGTTTGTGTTTGGCAGAGGGGAGAGCAATGCCGTTTGAGTTAAGTGGCCATGGTGGTGAGGGGAATTCCAGAAAGAGTCTGAACTAGAAGAGGCTACTTAGGTTCTGGCGAGCCTGTGAAAGAGAAGGGAAAAGGAAAAAGTTGAGCTTTTATCAGAAAGCTGGATAGATCCAACAGAACCTCACAGTGGCTGGGGACGGGAATTCTGGGAATGGAAAGTATGGTGTCTAATTAAAGGGCTACTCGTCTGCCTGGCTCTTTAGTGTGGCCTAAGGTGAGCCTTCCTTCCTAGCATGGTGCCTTGTTCATGTGATTGACTTGCCCAACTGGTTAACTCTCTGTTGGGTTTGGTAGCTTGGAATGTCAAGTCTCTTCCCAGGCCAGAGATTTCATCCTTTTGACCAGGAGGAACCGGTTTTCCCTTTGTGGGCCTTTATTGTTCCTGTGTCATTGCCCCCTCTGAAGAGGTAACCATAAAATCTTTTGGGAGAAGGGATAAAATGGAGCTGATAACCCATTTCACCATGGAAGTCAAGAGCTCTAGTTCCAATGCTGACCAGAGCAGTCATTTACTGGCTGGCTGGCGTTCTCGCCCCCGACACTGTGTGCAGCTCCAGGCAGGGCTGTTGGCTCCTGAGGAGGTGGGGATCCCGGGCTGTCTTTCATCATTCCTGGCCAGAGACCTGCTGTGGAAATGCTGAGACCCAAGGACGTTTCTGAACCGCTTTCTTTGAGTCCCTGCCCTGAGCTGCCTGTCCAGTGCCTGGCTCCTGTCTTATGGCGCATAGGTGTCTGCGGCCCTGCCCACCTTCGCATGTTGGTGCTGGAGACTTGAACGTAGACTCCTGCTGTACACATCTTCATGATTACCCACTGAGCCATCTCTGTCTCCAGAGATCCTCTGAGTGGGCTTGGGATTGTTTTTAGTATTTTGTTTTAACCTCTCCCCTGGTTAAAACCAACCAAACAACAAAACAATGCTTTCCTGTATAACTTTGACCACAGCATCCTTCTCTGAAAGAGCTTGGAGTGCCACACCATTACCTCAGTTTACCTACTCCTCATCTTGTTCTGGGGCTTCTTTTTGTGGGTCAGGGTGACTTCAGACTTGCCAACCTCCAGCACCCCTCCCAGGACGAGTCTGATAGGTGTGTGCCGCCACACCCAGCCGCTCCCTCTTCAATTTTAACTGCCCACCTAAAATTCTAGACCTCTGCCCTGCCCTGCTTTCTTCACGCTGCCTATACTGTGTGTGTGTTTTTTTTCCTTCAGTCCTCTACCAACCCAAGTATAAGGACCTAAGGTTAAGAGCTTAGTCTCCTAAATAGCCAGTAATTCTCGCCCCAGGAGACATTTGAGCATGCCAGGAGACATTTCTGGTCGTCAGAGCTCATAAGGACTGACAGCTAGTAGGTAAAGGGCAAACATCTTCCAGGTGCAGCAAAGAAATATTGACCCTCAGCCAGGAGAGGCTAAGCCTGCCCGACCAACCTAAGGTGACACACAGTTGATGTCAATGGGTAGAGAAAAATCAGCAAGTCTTTCACATGGCAAGTAAAACAGTGGACTTAGGTAGTACAGTGACCTACTCCAGCACCTCGCACTGTTGGATTGACAATAGAGCCAACACTCTCTTCAGTGAATTTCATGACTGAGAAGAGCCTTGTCTCGTGGGTGCCACCGTGTGAACCCAGCTCTTAGGACCTGGAGGCAGAGGGATGCATGGTCAAGGTGCCATCCTCTGCTGTGCAGTAGAGTTTGCGTCAGTCTGTGCGACTTCCTGCTTCCATAAAAACAAAGAAACAAATGAAATAGAGACTGAAAAAGTTAGTTCCAGGCCTGCAGTTTACACCCGTGATCCCAGCCTCTAGGAGCCTGAATGAAAAGGCCAACCAGAACCACAGAGCGAGACACTGGGCTACACAGCAAGACTGTCTCAGACAACAAAAATGGGCTGGAGAGATGGCTCGGCCCTGAGCTCTTACTGCTCCTGCAGAGGACCTGGGTTCAGCTTCACATGGTGGCTCACAGCTGCCTGTAACTCCAGTTCCAGAGGATCTGACGCTCTCCTCTGGCCTCCTCTGATTCCTAAAAGCTTGTGGTCTACATTAGTTCATCACAGGCACGTGTGCATGCACGCACGCATGTACACACACACACGATAAACAAACAAACAAATAAATATTTCCTAAGGCCACATTGAAAAAAAACCCACATACACCATTACCACCCCAAAGAGGGAGAGAGAGAGAAAAGAAAAAGATTGGAAAAAAATAGATGGACTTTCCAATTAGAACAGGGAGTCCTGCACTGATTTTTAGATCCCTTCTAAATAATGGTAATTCCTGGTATACCGGGAATATCCTCTTGCTTGTCCTCTTTGCCCACAGGCTGTTTTCCCAAGGAGACCGCTCATGGTGTGCAGAGAGGAAAGAGGTCCTCCAACCTGTCACTTGGGTTGTTGCTGTGCCCAGGTGTAGTGCTCTTCCATCTCCAGTGGATGAACTCCAGAGCTCACTAATCAGCAACCCCTGCGCCCTTTGGACAGGCCTTGAGGCAAAGGACTAGAACTATTTTGACACATCCTTGTCTCCTCTTTTCCTCGGGTCCATCAACTGACCCCACAGGAGCACTGCCGGAAGCCACACAACACGCTGCTCCCAGAGCCTCCGGGGTGTTGTCGTCTGCTGTGGTCCCTNCTTGCCCGGTCTTTGTGGCTCCACTGTGTTCACACACCGGGTCAGAGTGGTGCATTTGAAACGCGACCTTTAAAACCTGACTGTAGTTCTCCATCACGTTCAGAACGAGTCCACAGATTCTCCTGTGGCTTGCAAGGCCTTACCTTACTTAGCAGTCTCTCCTTCTGTCTGTGTCCACGTGACATGTTGTCAGCCGCGCTATCACTGTCTGCATCACGCCTGCTTCAGGGTCTCTCCTTGCCTGTGTTCGTACAGCTCTCACTTCTGTTTAGCTTCTGCCTAGCCAAGCTTCACCAAAGAGGCTTCTCTGACTTCTTAATGTAAAGAGACCCCCTTTCTCTTTGTGGCACTTAGCTTCTCTGAAGATTACATATATTATTATAAAATTATATTTCTGCATATATAATATCTATGCGCATATATCTTTTGTATATATGAAGTCTATTTTAGTCTGTGTTTTTCAACTGGAGTATAAGCTCCATGCATGCAGGATTCCTTTTTGGTGATTCCTCTGTCTGGAGACCCGGGAGCCTGTTGTCCACATAATGGGGGCACAGCATTTGTTGAATGAACAGGCAAGTAAGAAACAAGCGATGATTCCTTCTGCCCCATCACGGCCATATTATGCTCTTTTGTTATGAGAAACCTAAATGAAAACCCTCTGTAGTTGTGTCTAAAGATCTGTATGAAAGCCTCCACTGTTCTGTTTCATTTCTATAAGATATATCTTAACAGAGAGCAACTTAGGGAAGGGAGGAGATTTATTTATTTGGTCCACAATTCCAGATTGTAGTCCATCTTAGTTGTGATTTTTATTACTGTGATAAAACACCATGACCAAAGCAATCAATCAGGGAGGGAAGGGTTCGTTTTTAGCTTACAAATGTCAGGTCATGCTCCATCACTGAAGGATGCCAAGACAGGAACACAAGGAAGGGCAGGAACCTGGTGGCAGGAGCTGATTGAAAGGTCATGGAGGAGTGCTGCTTACTGACTTGTTCTTTGTGGCTTGTTCAGCCTGCTCATACACCCAGGGGTAGCCCTCCTCACAGTGGACTATGTCCTCCCAGATCAATTGCTAGTTAAGAAAATATCCTCCTAGATCGTCAACAGGTCAGTTTCATGGAAGGGTGTTCTCACCTGTGGTTCCCTCTTCTCAGATAACTCTAGCTTGCCTGACATCAACGAAAGGAAAATCAAACCTGGGCCCAGGCCACCATAGCAGAGATGTCACAGTGGCAGGGGCTTAAAGCAGCTAGTCCTTTCATCCCACAATAAAGGGCAGAGGGAAATAAATGCAATATTGCTCATTCTCAGCCAGCTTCCAGCTGGGCTGCATCATCCAGGACTCCCTTCCTAGGGAGCAGCGCTCCCCATGATGGGCTGGGTCTTCCTGCTTAAACTAGCAATCAACGTGACCCCTCTCATAGGCCAACGGGATCTACAAAACTCTTTGTGGAGAGTCTCTTTCCAGGTGAGTGTAGGCTGTGTCAAGTTGAAACTTTGAAACAAAGTGGTACACCTATCCAAAAATACTGTTGAGAACTACCCTGTCCCACCTCCTGTATGCTTCATGAGAACTAAGGTGTCTTTTCTTTTGGAAATGGTAATGGTAGTGAGCACATGACCGCCGTTCCGGTGTCTCGTCCCTGGAAGCGTCTGTCACACCTCACAAGCATTGTCTTCTCGTTGCAGGCGCATGCCAAGTCCCCTGGAGTATGTAAGTTATACCTGCAACTTCATGGGTATCCTGGCAGGCCCTCTCTGCTCTTACAAAGACTACATTACTTTCATTGAAGGCAGGCCATCCCACGTGTCACAGTCCAGTGAGAATGGAAAAGAAGAGCAGCAACATGAAAGAGCAGACCCGTCTCCAAATGTAAGGACGCAAGAGTCATCTGGAGCTCTACGCTCTGTAGCTTGTTCTTGTCTCTGGTTTTCTGAAAAAGTCTAAAGTTTCCATTCATTGTCATTCATCCGTTGATTGATTTCTTTCTTTTTTCCTTTCTTCCTGTGTGTGTATGTGTATGTGAGAGTGCCTATGCATGCATGTGGTATGTTCTTAGGCATTGAATCCAGAGCCTTGCCGAGGACTGCATTGCTAATATATTAAGGCAAATAATAATTCTGCCACTGAATTGCATCTCTCTTTTTTTAAATTATGTATCTGAGTGTGTACTATGTGTAGCTGGGAACCCATAGGGGTCAGAAGAAGATATAGGATCCCCTGGAGCTGAAGTTACAGGCAGTTGTGAGCTGTCTGAGGTGGGTTCTGGGAACCGGACTCTGGTCCTTTGGAGCAACAGAACTAGTAACCACAGAGCACAGATATTTCTTTATAACTGTCTTTCAGGAAAAACAATTTTTATCCTCTACCTAGTTGTGATGTCTAGTAGAGGCAAAGTCATGGTTGAAGGACAAATGTAAGTAGCTCTATAAGGGGCTGAAGAGACGGCTTGGTTGTTTAGAGCACTTGTTGCTCTTGCAGAAGACCTGAGTTCGATGCCCAGCACCAACATGGTGGCTCACAACAATGCATAATAACTCCAGTTTCAGAGTACCTGATACTCTCTTCTGATCTCTGTGAGCACCAGGCACACACACAGTGCACATGCAAGCGTGCAGGTAAATATTTATACACATAAAACAAATAAATTTAAACTCTTTTTTTTTTTAAAGAAAGAAAACAAATTCATTAGTGAAAGTAATGCTGTCAAATGGTGGGTCTTACGTGGCGACCCCTCACCAACTTCTGTCTTCCTGCTCCACCACTGGAAACACTGGCAGTTCCTTTCCTGCCTGAGTTCTCTTCCTAATGATGCTAGTCAAAATCTTGCTCATGGGTCTGGGGAGTGCTTTTAAAGCACTTTCACAAGTGTGGGGACCATAGTCTGGATTCCCAGAACCCATGTAATGGTAGGGTGTCACTACCTGGATGTAATTCCATCCTTGGGAGGCAGACATAGGGGATCCCCAGAGCAAGCTGACTAGTAAGGTTAGTTGTGTCAGGGAGTGCTGGATTTGTTTGAGAGGCCGTCTTGGTGATTGAGGTTAATGAGGTTGGAGATTTTTCTGTGAGGATCTGAAATGTCCAGGGCAAGGCGGCTCCTGATTTTTGATCACGAGCACTAGGGTTTCTGTCTGGTGGCAGTGCGTAAAAAGTGCAAACAGAGTCCTATGAGGTTGTGACTCTTGCCTACCCCTTCCAGGCAGCAGTTATTGAGAAGCTCCTAGTCTGTGGACTCTCTTTATTATTTCACTTGACCGTCTCCAACATGCTGCCCGTGGAGTACAACATCGATGAGCACTTCCAGGCCACCGCATCGTGGCCGGCCAAAGCCACCTATCTGTATGTCTCTCTTTTGGCTGCCAGACCTAAGTACTACTTTGCATGGACCTTAGGTAAGTAGTGTGTAGACTTGCTTCCATGCTGAAGTATATCTCGTAGATCTCAGGCAGTGTCCTTGGTCTTCGTTTGTTTGTTTGGCTTGGTTTGGATTTTTTCTGTGACTATGCCTTATTTTACCTGCTGGCCTCAAACTACTGATGCAAGCAATCCCCCTGCTTCAGCCTTGCTCTAGTAGCTAAACTCACAAGCATTCCACTGCTTCCAGCTCAAGAGTGCCCTCTTGAGGATGTATAGTTAAGGACCAAGTAGAACAGTCAGTCATTTTGCATAAGAAACAAACCCCCCGAAGTTCATGAGCAAGGCCCATTTTGCTATAAGATAAAAGTCAATGGGCAGCTGAGGTCATAGCAGATACTTCTCTATTATTAGTGTTAGCCTGTTGTGCTCTAGATTCTGCAAGCTTGATTGAATACTAACATGCATGGCATAGTTCCCATCTTCAGGGTACCTATACTTTAGCATGATTTCATTACACTTATTATTATGACACCATTAGATTTGGTTTATTGACCAGAACTTCACCAGTAAAGTGTGCAAAATCACATCAGTTCATGAACGGGTCTCTGACACCCTCCAGGTGGAACAAGTAGTAGAGAACAGAG
Source organism: Bramus lutescens (assembly GCA_001685075.1). Lineage (NCBI taxonomy): Eukaryota > Metazoa > Chordata > Mammalia > Rodentia > Cricetidae > Bramus > Bramus lutescens. Next base: position 90,272 of record LOEQ01001053.1, read on the forward strand.
TGCTGTGCCTTTAAGACTGAAGAGGAGTGGAAGGGCCCAGGCCAAGTGGTATGCTGGGGACTCAATGGAAAAGAGGGGTCTGGGGAGGAGAGAATCCTCCCTCAAGCCCTCCCCTGTACCGCTGCACAAGCCTCAGGAGGCTCCAGGTGATGATGTTATGAACTTTATCCGTGCTTGTGTTCAGCAGCTGCATGTTATCGCTGCACAAATCTTCTGGAATGTAGCAATGAACTCCTAAAGCTCCTGTCCCCACGCCCCATGGAGGAGGGTGGACTGAGGTGAATTGGAGCTTGGTTTATATGTCATTGGCCCTACTAGTTAAGTCACAGGCCTCTTTATTCTTAAGACTGTGCCCTGTTTACTGTGTGATACTCAATGAACGTGTGGATACTGCAAAGAGCACATCACAGGAAGGCTGAGTAGTTGGTGCCTGGCATTTGGCTGCTGCCTTTATTTTATTATAGTGAAATGTAGTTTGGAACCAGAGTTCATATTTTCAGTCTTCCATGCAGAAACGCATCAGGAAAAGTGACTTTAGTCTGTTAATTTAATTGTAATAACAGATAATGTCACCTTGTGAGAATTTGTTTTGAGACAGGGTCTCCCTGTGCATCTCGGGTTGACCTCCATCTCCAGGTTCTTCCTGAGAAGTTTGCACTATTATGCCTGGTCTGTTGTGGGTTTAAACTAATAATTCCTTAATATTTTTTTTGTTCTAGCCAAATTTAAACCCTAATACTAAGTGAGGTTCCTTAAGATCCACATATGCCCATTTAAATACTCATTTAACCCGAGGGAGGCTCTGATATTCCAAACAAACTTTTTTTTTCTTGTTTTTGTTTTGCTTTTTCGAGACAGAGTTTCTCTGTAGCTTTGGATCCTGTCCTGGACCTAGCTCTTGTAGACCAGGCTGACCTCGAACTCACAGAGATCCGCACACCCACCTGCCTCTGCCTCCCAAGTGCTGGGATTAAAAGCATGTGCCACCACTACCCGGCCCAAAGCAACTTTGTATTTTTTTTTTTAATTGTTGCTGTTGTAGTTGGTGGAATGCTCTTTGGGTAAAGGCACTTGTTACCAGCCTAAATAACCTGTGTTCAGTCCCAGGGACCCATATGTTGGAAGGAGAGATCCAACTCCTGAAAACTGTTCTCTGACCCCCACACATGCACTGTGGTGTGTGAGCTCCTGCACACTTACACACACACACACACACACACACACACACAACAAGAAAACAAATAAATATAGGTTTGAGCCATTGGTTTAATTAAACCTCTAGCTGCAGGAATATGGGTTTTCTGTACCCATTTGGATTCGTTGGCAGCCTTGTGTGAGGGGCAGATCTTTATCTTTAATCCTGCTAACCTGCACATTACCATATCAATGGGCTCACTGTAAAGGCTCCAATGTATTATTTGGTCCTTGAACTTGACAGAAAGGTAAAGCTCTATTGCTTACTCCCCCATCCCCAAGTTGTAATTTTTTGTTTAATCAAATGAGTAATACAGAATAAACAATTTAAGGGTAGGGTCCGTGTCTATGAAAGTGTGTTGTTTTGCTGCATTTTGATGGGTTTCTGCTAGTTTGGTCAAGACCCAGATGGTATGAATTAGAAACACTTCAAGTTGGTTGGGAAGGACCCACTTAAGGCAGAAACTTCTATCTTGAGCAGATTTGTAAGCAGAGACGCTGATGGAGTGTCACAGCGAAAGGGTTGGAAAGTTCTGCAGACAGAATGGGTTCTGGGAGCCAAGAAGGAAAGAAACAAAGACGTTAGCGCCCCCCCCCATGTCTTCCTGTTTATAATAAAGGCCAAATTGAACGTGCTGAGCTTGGGGTAGCAGATTCCCAGCAGTGCCTAGATGGCTAAGCTCACTTCACCCTATTCTAGTGTGTCTCCTCCTGCTTTACGCCTGGTGTTTTGCTAACTAACAAGCTGTCCTTAATAGGGTCATTGTGTGTGATAGTTTCTAACCTGTCTTAAAAATGAGGATAAGACAGGCCTGGAGAGAGGGCTCAATTGTTAAGAATGTTTGCTGCCAGGCGGTGGTGGTGCACACTTTTAATTCCAGCCCTCGAGAGGAGGCAGAGGCAGGTAGGTCTCTGTGAGTTTAAGGCCAGCCTGCTCTACAGAGTGAGTTTCAGGACAACCAGGACAATATAGAGAGACTTTGTCTCAAAAATAAAAACAAAAACAGCAACAGCAAACTACATGCTGCTCTTCCAGAGGACCTGAGTTTGGTTGCTTATAACCACCTTTAACTCCGGCTCCAGGGGATCCAATGTCCTTCCCTGGCCTCCATGGACACCCGTGTACACGTAGCACACACAAAGAGAGAAACACAGACACACATACACATATAGGCATTTAAAAACTAGAATAAACTGTGGACTATGGTTGTATCTCACCAGGAAAGGGCTTGCCTAGAAGGTTCAAGACCCAGGGTTCAATCTCTTCAATACTACTAATTCAAAAGCCTACTTCTACTGTTTGAGAGTAAGACATTGTCCATACCTCCTGGGAAAACAGTAGATGGGGGCGGAGTGATGGCTCAACAGATCAGAGCATTTGTTGCTCTTGCACAGGAGCCGGATTCACTTTCCAGCCCCAATGTGGTGGCTCACAAACATCTGCAACTCCAGTTCCAGGGGATCTCACACCCTCTCTGGCCTCCAAGGGCACCAGGCATGTACATGGTACATACAACATGCATGCAGGCAAAACACCCAGACACATGAAAATAAAATAAATCTTTAAAAACAAAACAAACGTGTGTGCGTATATATANTTTTAATTCTTTACTTTGTGACAGCCGACGCCATTAACAACGCTGCAGGCTTTGGGTTCAGAGGGTACGACAGGAACGGAGTGGCTCGTTGGGACTTAATTTCCAATTTGAGAATTCAGCAAATAGAGGTTAGTAAATGATTAAGACATTAGTTATGTGACTGTTTAAACGCCACAGTTTGCTTTCCTCGGTTATTGTGTGCCGTCCCAAGAGTGGCGCTAATGGGTATTGACCACAGAAACACCCAGACTTTGTTTTTTTGGAATAGAATGAAGAGTTTATTTGGGCTTCCAGAAGGTTAGAGTCAATAATGATGGAGTAGGATGCAGAGAGCTCACATCTTGAACTGCAGGCACAGCGTGGAGAGTGATCTAGAAGTGGTGTGAGCTTTTAGACTGCTTCAGGCCACCTCCCGTGACACGCTTCCTCTAACAGGACACACCTCCTGAACCTCCCCAACAGCACCGTCAGCTGGGAGTCAAGTCTTCACATGCACGAGACTGGATTATTACTTATTTCTATACAGAGATTCACGGCTGGGCAAGGTGCTGTGGACAAGTGCCTGTCGAGTGCTCCGCACTCCGCATTAAACTGGATACTCCCACCGCCCCTTCAGAGCTATAGAGGAGATGGAAAGGATGTCAAAGGCAAATGACAGGGAGGAGGATCATGAAATATTACCCCGATTTTCACCCCATATTTACTAATGGGGGACTCCCCCCCGGGAGGGGTGCAGTGACTTACGGGTCCTCGGGAAGTTATAGGAAGTGCTCAAAAGCAGGTTCTGACTTGGAAGGTGCAGGCATAAGGTGTCTGTGAATCTGTAGTCCGTCCTAGGGGAAGGGGAGTGGGAGATGACCAGGTGAGCCCCTGGAGGAAGAGTAGGGTGAGAAAAGGCAAGCTTTCACTGGCAGCATGTGAAGGTACTGGAGATGCTAGAGATGCTGAAGCCTTGCCAAACACAACCTAGGAAGCTCCCAGCACCTACAGGACAGCTCACAGCCAGTTCTGACTCTAATCCCAGGGGATCTGGTGCCGTCTTCTGCCATCCAGAAGCACTACATGCACATGGTGCACAGATGCGCAGGCAAAATGCACATAAAATAATTAACAGATAGATAGATAGATAGATAGATAGATAGATAGATAGATAGATAGATACAGGGGAGGGGAAGGAAACGGGTGGTTGCTGAGGTAAGATGGAGGTGTTGGTATTTATTGATTCTTTAGCGTCATGCTGAGGGACTCCCCCCCCCATAGAGACCAATAGTTTTCCATGTTTTCATGCTTATATGTAAAAATGGTAAGGTTTTTCCATACCTTGAGAACCAGGTGTTATCCTCTTGGGTACCTGAGCCGTCACCTTCTTGGGACAGAGAAACATTGGTTCCCCAAGGGAGGATATAATGACCACTGCTAAATGCCCCCAGATGTTAATGCAATGGGGGCTTAGGAGCAGCCCCCCGTTATGATTTCATTAACAATTCTGAATGGAGGGGAGCACAAAGGGTAAGTGACACAGATCTGTGGAACTGTAGCCCTCCGATGTGAGAGATTCAGAAACTTTTGTGGAAGATGTTACTGTATTAGAACGGTGTTGAGGAAGGAACCAATGCTGTGCCTTCTTTACCAAATGATTTTTAGCTTTAATTTCATAGAACAACACTAAAGCATTATTATGTAGACTTACAACTTCATTATTTTGATGGCCAAAGGAAAAGGTCCCTTTGTTTTTCAGATGTCAACAAGCTTCAAGATGTTCCTCGACAACTGGAATATCCAGACAGCTCTTTGGCTCAAAAGGTATGTTCCTTAAAGAGTCACCCTTGGGCATGCTCTGGCATCAGGGACTTGGGGTTGAGCTTGCTGACTTGGCATTCTTCATTGCCTGTGTGTTGAATGCCATTGTGGTTGTGGTCTTGGTTTTACCCAAGATATGCCATTAGCATCCAACAGAGCCAGGCACTATCCATCAAATCAGAGCTGCTTAGAACTGAGTCACAAACATCCCTGTGTTGATGTCCCCTCATCCTGGGCCAGGCTCTGCAGATGTCTGTGGTAGCCAGTGTTCTCTGTAGCTAACTGCTCTTGTGTATTGGAGATTTGATATTAGAAACAAACACAGGCCTGTTGGTGGTGGCACACGCCTTTAAACCCAGCACTTGGGAGGCAAAGGCAGGCAGATCTCTTGAGTTCAAGGCCAGCCTGGTCTATAGAGCTAGTTCAAGGAAACCCGGTCTCGAAAACCCAACAGAACAGAGAAGTATATAACTTACCCTGGATTTCTGGAACGGACTCAATAGCTCTTTATATGTTGGGCCTGGGACACACACGTATAGAACCAAAAGACCCAACAATATCCTTAAAATTATAGCTGGAGGCTGCAGAGGTGGCTCAGCAGTTAAGAGCTTTTGTTGTTCATACAGAGGACCCGAGTTCAACTCTCACTACCTACCAGGTGATTTATAACTATATGTGTGTGTGTGTGTGTGTATGTATGTATGTGTATGTGTATACATATATATGTATACACACACACACACATAGACACACACACATATATACCTGTGAAAAGGAGGTAAGAACAAAGTTTATGCCTGTAAGTGACTGAGCTAGTGCCCAGGAGGAATGCTGCTTGTTTTCCCGGCTCCCCTAACTGTGTCAGGTCAGAGAAGGACCCTGTGGGCTCTGCAGACTCATCTCTGCTCACTCTTGCCTCTCCATGATGTCTAGGGTGTGTTATGAACGAGCGACCTTCAGTCCGACAACCCAGACGTTCTTTCTCTCCGCCATTTGGCACGGGGTCTACCCAGGATACTATCTGACATTCCTAACAGGAACGTTAATGACGTTAGCAGCGCGGGCTGTAAGTATCACATTTTGTTTTATAATTCTGTGAGTGGATCTTTGTTTCTTTGGCTGTGATCAGCGTCATCTGCCCAGGAAAAAAGTTAAAGACGTGTGACTATCCTTGGAAACAAGTGTTCACCGCGTACCTCGAGCTTCCTATGTACCAGGAGAAGCTGTGCACCTAGCATGTGGGGAAGTGCTTAAAATACATCATATGGCTTATGATGTTTTCTGAATGAGGGAGAAAACAAAGATGGCTAGAATGGGTAGGTCTGAGCCGGTTGGTGGCTACATACGCCTTTAGTCCCATCACTTGGGAGGCAGAGGCAGGTGGATGGATCTCTGTGAGTCTGAGGCCAACCCAGTCTATAGACTGAGTTCCAGAACAGCCAAGGCTGTTGAACAGTGGAACCCTGTCTCGAAAAACAACAAACAGCAAACAAAAACAAAACGAAAACCAACCAAACCAAAAAGAATGAGTAGGTCTGTTCTTCTCACCACTCCTAGAGATGGGGTAGGTGGTTCCCAGTGGGAGACATTGAGGATATATCGCCATCCTGCAGAGTACTTGCTGGGGGAGAACCTGGAATGGTTTGGGGCAACAATTGAGATAGCTTCACACTATGGGAAAGAAAAGGAGGACAAATCGGTGTAAGTATTTGAAAGTTAACTATAGGGAAGTAATGTGTCAAAAAGTATGTTTAAACAAGCTCATTCTAGTGCCTTGTGGGTAAAATGGCTTCCTCTAAGAAGCCAGCAGATGCTCATTTTGCTGTACCCGAGGGAGTAGTGGAAAGAGTAGCATGGGGCTGTGAACATTCTGGTAGTCAGTATACTAAGTGGAGCATAGTGGGGGAAAGATTGTGTCTTAGGCATGGGGCACAGCATTGGGAAAGTTCAAAAGCCGTGTTGTGTTTTGGAAATGACGGGTAAGTACCATTAAAGCAGAGAGTTCCTGGGTATGTCAATAGCAGATAGTTCTGGGTAGGCGCAAGGAAGAAAAGAGGCAGGCCATGGTATCTCCTCACCAGCCCAGAAGCTTGGACCTCTTCCGCCCCCAGCATCAGGGAGTGAGGGGAGGTGTGTTTCTGTTTTGTTTTCTTGGGGTGCTGAAGAGTGTACCTTGGGCCCCGCAATACAGAAAAGCACTGTAGCACTGGCCTACATCCCCAGCCAGCTAAGGTTTCGAACCCTGGGGTGAAATGGTGCAGTCATGCTGGAGGAGGTGGGCTCGGGATCAGGCAGATGGATAGAGAGAGTGAGGCAAGAGGCTGTAAGGCGAGGATTGGGTTCGAGCCCCCGAGAAGCATACCCGTTCATGACCTCAGTTCTGAGGATCTCATCTGGCTTTGTTTGTGACCAAGGCCGTGCTTCAACTGAGGAGATGTTGTGACACCTGAGACAAACAGAAGAAAAATATGAAGCATATGGTAGAAGTGGGAAATCTGGTTTGATTAGGTTTATACATTTCAAAAGTGCAACTTTGAACTGTTTAGTAAGAAGCTGGGAATGTGGCTGGGTGTGCTTGCCTAGAATTCACAAGTCTCCAACCCTGCAGCCAACAAACAAACAACAAACCTTTTTGGGAAGACCTTCCCAGCTTTCCTCAGCGAGCCGTGTGTGTGGTCTCTGTTTCTGTGCCCGCTTTTCTGATGAGAACGGAGCACATAGATCCTTCTGGTCTTGCACACACTCAGAGGCTCAACAAGAGTACAGCTGCCTCATTCACCTAGTGAGAGGAGGAACTGGAGACCCAGCGGAGGCACGCATGGTCTCTGATTTACCCAGCACTACTTAAAGAACTCTGTCTGTGTCCTTTGGTAACTCTCTTAGGAAGCTTCACTTTAAATAAGTTTACAGCCACAGAGGGCTCCTCCAGGTCCTCTGCACAGCCCACCATTGGCTCGCTCGCTCCTTGATGGGCGTGGTTTACCGGTAAATTAGGATCAACCAGACCAGTTCAATATAACAGATTTAGTTTAATAATTGGAAAAC
>LOEQ01001053.1:139283-155588 GCA_001685075.1 Bramus lutescens
AGGCAGTGTTTAAATGAATACAGTTTCCGTGTAATTATTTCGGGTAAAGCTAGCTGGGAGCCGGGCCGCAGCCCACTGCTCCTATCACTACAATGTTAATTCTGCTGGTATTTATTAGTAAATTTGTGTTGTAAATGTCCGTCTAAAATACTTTCTTCTTCCTCCATCCTCGTATGTACCTGTGTTTCCCAGCAGTACAGTGTCTACCCAATCATTTGGGCAGCAGGCAGAGGCCATGCTGACATAGTGCATCTCCTGCTGCAGAATGGCGCCAAAGTCAATTGCTCTGACAAGGTGAGTTAGAGTCTCTCACGTGGAGTGTCCACGTTATAAACGTCTCTGATATATCTTAGTTTTGTATTCTAACATTTTTATAGATGGAAAGCTTATAGATGGGTCCTCTGAGTTATGGACTAAGTGTTCTCTTGATGTTTATTACATTAAATTCATTATTCTCAAAAGATATAGATAGTGGACTTGTGTTTTCATTGTTTGAAGTTTTCTATTATATATAGCTCTTCTTCCTCCTTTCAATCTTACCTACTTTGTGTGAAAATGATCTTAAAATTTAAGTTTGATTCTCTGTTTCTCTTATGCTTAGATTTCTAGAGCTAGTGGTGTGGTGATTGTAAATAATGGTTGCAAGTTTCGTTTGAAGTGTGGAAGGAAGGGCAGTGAAGGGCTTTTAAGAGGGAAGGCTGCTGGGAAAGTTGGTGTCTCAGTTAGATCACTATCGCTGTGATGAAACACCGTGACTAAAGAGCAAGACTCCTCCACATCACAGTCCATCATCAAGAAGTCAGGACAAGAACTCAGCAGGGCAGGAGACCCGAGGCAGGAGCTGATGCAGAGGCCATAGAGGGGTGCTGCTTACTCGCTGGCTCACCATGGCTTGCTCAGCCTGCTTTCTTATAAAACCCAGGACCAGCAGCTGAATGATGACCCCACCCACCATGGGCTGGACCCTCCCCCAGTGATCACTAAATGAGACAGTGCCTTACAGCTGGATCTCAAGGAGGCATTTCTTCAGCTGAGATTCTTTCCTCTGATGACTCTATAGCTCGTGTCAAGTTGACACACACAATTATCCACGACAGTTGATTAGCCAAGGAAAGCCTGAACTGTCAGGACCAGAGACCTAAGGGGAAGGGAGGACCAGGACGGGAGGATGATAGGAGAGGAAACAGTTGGGTGATGTGATGAAAAAGAGGGAGATAGGATCTGAAGTGTATGTGAAGGGAGCCTGGTCCTCAGGAGGGTATGCTGAGACTGTGGGAAACGTGTACACGAAAGGATTCTATTTGGGGAGAAAGATCAGAATTTGAACTTGAGAAGAAGGTAGTAGAGTTATTGAGGTGGTTGAGCACTAACTGAAAAGCCACTGTGGAGCAGACAGGAAGCAAGGTAAAGAAATTCCTACTAGAGAGCTGCATTTCTTTGTAAAAATAGTATTGAGATGTCTGTTCCTTAGGGTCAGGACGAGTTGGGTAGTGAGAAGGAAGAGAAAGGACAGACGCTCTAGCATTTACTCTCGCGTGTCATTCTCTGAGAAGGTAACACGTGCAGTGATGGAAGAGAGGAAGGACAGACGTTCTGGCATATACTCTCATGTGTCATTCTCTGAGAAGGGACCAAATGAGATGGGTGCTTGAGGGTTGAGAACTTATGTCTGATTCATAAAACTAAGGCCGTCTTGATGAGTAGTAGTAAGTGTGCATGTCTCTTATCCTTAAGGATACTTAGGATATTGTGTTGTGGGGCTAGAGAAGGTGCTTCAGGAAGACAACATGTTACCTACAAGGTAGGAGGCTGGGAACACTACGGATGGAGGAGTGAAATTTGAGCGTTTTTCCTGCATCTCTTACCCATCTCTTTCAGCCTGTTCTGTTCTCCTCACACCCCTCCTCCTATTGGTCAGTGTCTGCTCCCACTTGCTGTACTCAAGCCCTTGATTGTCTGCCACAAGGACCCAATCTCTCAAGGGTTCTCAGGGGTACAGTTCCCAAGAGTGTGGCTGATGTCTTTTAAGTAAAAGCAAAAATTTATAGTCACACTATCTACATTGTACATACTTACAGTCATACAGACTAGTAGCTTCTTACTGTATTGGCAATGCAGAATAATAGGGTTTTTTTTGCACTGTTGAACAGGCTGTCAGGGTTTATTTAATATTTATAACTGTGTTCAAGTTTTCAAGGACATAAAGGGCACTTTGGGTATTTTCACCTATTGATTGGACAGCATTCTTTTATGCCTGGTTATTAGTTCTTGATGCTTTCTGGTCATGTTCCATGAAAGGTGCTTATAACAGTTTGTGGGTTGCAGTAGCCAAGGATACACATTGATTGGGTTATGGCTAAGAGTGCAGATCTGAAAGCTCAGTGGTTTGATGGTTATTTCTCTCCCTATTTTTTGGTCATTTGGTTTTTGAGGCAGGGTTTCTCTGTTTAACCCTGCATAGCCGGGAACGCCTCTGTAGACCGAGCTGGTTTTGAACTCAGAAATTCACCTGCTTCGGTCGCCCAAATCCTAGGATTAAAGGTGTGTGTTAGCACCTCTCGGCTTTTTCTACCTCTTGATAACTTTGTTACTTTGGCCCTGTTTTGGGCCTCACTTTCTTGTGTGAAAATGTGGTCCTATGAACTGGGCTCACTCTGTGATAAAGACTGTGTGCTTTAACTATGTGATGTTGTCTGAGCTAGCACTAAGCTGCTAATTTTTAGACTGTTAGACTTCATATTATATCATATAATATAGAAAGCTGTGAATGCCTTTTAAAAATTAAGGACTATGACAATGGTGGAAAATTATCTTGATTAGAAAAGTTAAAGTTGATTAAAAGACATTTCATACAAAATGAGTAACTACTCGGGACAAAAGAATGAGGGGTATAGGTTTTTATATAGGACTGAAATTATACTGGTATAAATACTTATCTAAGAATACTCAAAGTATAGCTTTATTACAAGCTGCTCTCTTTTAGTACAAGACTGAAAGTAACTCTGAATTCGCTGTCTGATTTAACAGTATGGAACAACCCCTTTGGTGTGGGCTGCCCGAAAGGGTCATTTGGAATGTGTGAAGCATTTGTTGGCCATGGGAGCTGATGTTGATCAAGAAGGAGCCGTAAGTACATCTCCTTTCGTAGCCCTTCTAGTAGAGTGACGTTTTTGCTTTAAGGGAATAAGTTAAGCAAGTACAAGCCTAGAAAAAATTCCCAGGAGTTGTTTTTGTTTTTAATTTTGAGATAGAACTTTACTGTGTAGTCCAGACTTTCCTGCCTTTGCTGCCAAGTGCTGGCATTTCTTAAGTGCCATTGACTTTAGAAATAAGCATGTTATGATAGGAAAAACATATATTTGCCTTTGAGGATCTGTTGCTAATATACATAAATTTTGGGAAACTAAAACCATGAAGAAAATTTTCAGTAATCTTATAAACTGAAAAATTCTTCAGATCAAGTTGTTACCCCCCCTTTTTCACATCATCCTTGTGCAGAGGCCATGCGAATATTCTGTCTCATTCCAAGTTTAGTATATGTGCTTCCGAAGTGAGCACCCCACTTTTTTCTTTTTTAATGTTTGAAAATTTTTTGATAGAGTTTCATTATGTATCCTGGCTGACCTGGAACTTGCAATGTAGATCTGACTGACCTTGAACTCACAGAGATCCTCCTACCTCTGCCTCTTGAACTAGGACAAAAGGCATGTGCCACCATGCCAAGCTGGTTTTTAATTGCAATTGTGGGAAGCCATCATGCTCTATTAAAATGCCTTTCCTTAAAGTGATGTTAGACTCCGGGGGATCTTTACTGTAAGGTGTTGTTCCTGTCTAATAAACAGGTTAAGAACATGTGAGCTGTTAAGGTTGAAGATTGGTCGAGTCTAACTGACTACCAGTTATTAATTCATTATTGAGCACCAGTTGTGTACCTCATTTGTGTCAAGAGTGCCAGAGAGCCATGAGGAGCCTCACAAATAGCTTTCCCTTAGAGGTTCCAAGAATGTTTCAGGAGCTAATGTTTGTGTAGCAAGCACTTTTAAAGTATGGAGGACTTCTACCTCTGTGATTATTATATTTTGTGGACAACTCATGATGCAATCTGAGAGGAGATAACACCAAACCTTTGGACACCTGCATCCAAGTTAAACTCATGCTGGACTTCCTAGAGCATTGGTGTCCAGTGTGTCCTCTCTTCCATGATGGCCTTCTAGGCACTGTTCATTCTGCTTGAGCCTCAGCAGGTCCCATGTCCACTGGCCTCTCTCCCAGGCTGTCGAGTAGATGAACAGCCTGCTACTGTGATAATTTGATGACCACCAATTCTGTTTTACTATGTAAGAAGGGTGGTTAGTATTTTATAGGACTACATAGAATATGTTAACACACTTTAAGTACCATTAAAGATCATTTGTTACACTTTTATTGAGATGTGCTTTTAATTCATCACTTGCAGTTTTTCTTAAACATTTTATTATAAAGAACTCTTAGTTTCAAGTTTGATCCACTTTACTTTGGATTATTTAAATTGGAAAATGTTGAATTTTGGGCTGGAGAGATGGCTCAGCGGTTAAGAGCATTGCCTGCTCTTCCAAAGGTCCTGAGTTCAATTCCCAGCAACCGCATCTCACAACCATCTGTAATGAGGTCTGGTGCTATCTTCTGGCCTGCAGGCAATATACAAAGACAGAATATTGTATACATAATAAATAAATAAATATTTAAAAAAATAATTTAAAAAATGTTGAATTTTGAGTCCTTCTCTAAACTTTGTTGCATCTGTGAAAGAGTTTGTCCTCAGTAAGTGAGTCCATTGTCACTGGAAGACCTGAATCTCTGGAAAGTCTAATGATGCAACAGAAATAATATATTTTTGAAGACTGAAAATACGGACTGACTCAGTGGTTAAAGTGCTTGCTGCTAAGCCTGGTGAACTGCATTTTGTCCTTGGGATCCCCATGGTACTCCTATGACTTGATCTCCATGAGTTCACATATATGTATGCCTGTGTACATGAACAGCAAAAAAAATGTAAAGAACAATTTTCATTAAAAACCTGAACATATGCCTCCTGCCACTTTTGGTATATATCTGGTTATTTATATTGGCATCTTGTTAGAAATAACTTCTAAAAATTTAATAATTTGTTTATTTACTTATTGGAAGGGGGCACATGTATGACACTGCACATGTGTGTTCAGAGAACAACTTGTGAAAATTGGTTCTCTCCTCCACCACATGGGTCCCAAGGATCAGACTGAGGTCATCCGGTTTGACAGCAGTCACCTTCTTGCTCGTCCTATCAGAAATAACTTTTAATGGCTGGAGGATCATTATAGTGGTAGAGCCCTTTCCTAGCATGCTCTAGGCCTGGGCCATAGGCTGGCACCACCAACTGTTAAAACTGGCTTATATTTTTGAAATTTTTGAGTATGTGCCTGTGTTTGCCTGTGGAGTGTGAGTGCTTGCAGAAGCCAGAAGAGGGCATCAGATTTCCTGAAGCTAAACTTAACAGCTGTTTGTGAGTCACCCAGTGTGGGTGCTGGGACTCAAACTCTGGAAGAGCAGCAGATACGCTTAACCGCTGAGCCATCTCGCTGGCTCCTCAACTGTTAATATTGGAAAACAGTTTTCTGATTATTGTATACACAATATGTTTTCTAGAATATGCTAATTTCTTTGTTTTTCTTTGAAGAATTCAATGACTGCACTTATTGTGGCAGTGAAAGGCGGTTACACACAGTCAGTGAAAGAGATTTTGAAGAGGAATCCGAATGTCAACCTGACTGATAAGGATGGAAATACAGCTTTGATGATTGCATCAAAGGAAGGACACATAGAGATTGTACAGGACCTGCTGGATGCTGGGACATACGTGAACATACCTGACCGGGTAGGGAACCTACCTCAGCTTGTCTGTGGAGGTGAAGTAGATGGAACATTCGTTAGTGGTTCCTTCTCATCAAATGTCTTTACATATGACATGAGCTTGTTTTAAGAGAAGTTTTTATTTCTACTTTTGAAACTAATAAATTAAAATTTCCAGTCTTGTTAAAGACCTTGTTTATTTTTGTCGAATAAATTTGTTACAGGAAACGTTATACATACTGTTAATTTGTAACTCTCTTTGATGAATATCCCTGTAGGTATTTTTCATGACTGGTGTTATTCATTGTCCCAGGACTTAAATGCTGCTGCCTTATGCTTAAGATTTTTTTTTTATCTTGCCTGACTTCTTTCTTGAACATATATATTCAGAACTCTCCATGTGAATGCATATTTAGTAAGCTTTTAAAACTTATGGCAAAATAAAATGGAAGTGGGATTGTTTTTATTTTTAAATACCTTGAACCATTTTCCCCTCAGTTTTCTCCATCTCAGCAAATGGTTCTACTCTGCTATACCTTTTCTTTACCTACCTCACACAGTTCTGCTGACTCTCAGAAAACTTACCCTCCCTGGCCTAAGCCATGCTCTCATGTTATTAAAATGAATCATAACATACTCCTCTATTGCCTCTGCTTTATGTCTGTGTGCTGTTGAATGCATGCATGTAACATACTCCTCTATTGCCTCTGCTGTATGTCTGCATGCTGTTGAATGCATGCATGTAACATACTCCTCTATTGCCTCTGCTGTATGTCTGCATGCTGTTGAATGCATGTGCTCCTTTGTTGAAGCCATACATGGCTTTCTCTTGCACTTTGGATGCATACTACATTTTTAGTTTACAGACCCCGCACAACACTGTTCTTGTCCTTATTTTCTGTCACATTCCCCCATTTAGGAGGTTGCAGTCCTGTTAAGTCCCTTCTCTTGTTTGTCCTGCTGTGGGGTACAGCCATGTGCACTTGCTGTGTTCTCAGGCTAGAATGCTGTCCACACATGTGGCTCCTGCTTGTCATTTTACCTCTATTTACATCTAAAGTAAAACGTGCCCCAGCAATGCTGAAGCATACATGGGCAGCCTGTTTATTTTGGGTTTCATGGTCTGAGTTGATGAGGATGACTGACCAGCTCTCTTCCTCAAGGAATAGGTTCCACCGAGATACGCACTTGGATGGCTGGATTCAGAGTCCAGAACACTAACCATTACACCATGGGAGCTGTTGCCTACTTATATCTACCTAGTCTGGAAAGGTCATCTTTAGCTATCCAGTCTAAAGGGGCTACCCAGTTACTTTTGATCAGATATGCTATCCTATTTGTGTAGTGTTTGCCTTGGTGTATTTATTTTATTTTATGTTGTCTTTCTTTGTGAGACTGTAAATTTTCATAGAGCTGGGACATTGTCTATCTTGTTTCCAGTGCTTAGAATGGTACCTGGCACACTGGAACAGAGAAATGGGTTCCTTACCAGTTTACTGGTTCTCACCCACACCATCACTTACATTCTTCACTAGAACTAGTCTGCCTTGGGTTTATTTAAGTTGTTAGTGGGGCAGCAAAGATACTACACCACAGTGCTGAACCTGTAACCCTCAGGGAATAGTTGACTCGCAGCCATTGGGCCCTCAGAACCAAAACAGGCAACCGCTCATGGGCTTACTTAACACAAAAGTCTACAACTGATCTACTGTTTAGCAACACAATAAGATGCTTGAGCCCATGGCATTTAAATTAGTGTTTCAAGTAGTGGGAAGCTGTAATTCTGAATGATTGTTGCTGGTTGAATGTCATCTGAGGAAGTGTGCTTGTGAGGTATTTGACTGGTTCAGTTCTTGTGCAGGAGGGTAAAATAGTCTGTTTGCTCTTAGCTTATGGCTGCCCACTGGCTGTATCCACACACACCGGTCTGGGAGCCAGCCAGCCCTTGCTGTCCTTTAGAGACATAGAGTATGCCAGCTCTACGCTCCCAGTCTAGAACCTGATGCTTTTATGATGTGATAGTATTTGAAGGGAATTTATTATGTAATATCTAAACTGCCAGCCAGTGTCTTGTGATTACACTTATATGTGTGATGGGAAATTATCTTCAAAGAGACTAAATTCTATCTAAGTAATTTGTCTTTTTAAGTTTCCGTCATGGGATTTCATGAGTCCTTACTCTAAGGACTAATGCCCTCTCTCTTACTCAGGGGGTTGCTAATATCAGATAGTATCAGTTAATTAAAAATCTCACTTTAGTGATACTCTTTTTCAAAGAGGTTTTTAGAAGAAATCTATTATATTAATAAATGAGTAACCTTAATTTCAGAACTGTGTTTGTTTACTGACGGACCTTGTTTTCTGCCCTTGTAGAGTGGGGATACTGTATTGATTGGCGCTGTTAGAGGTGGTCATGTTGAAATTGTTCGAGCACTTCTCCAAAAATATGCTGACATAGACATCAGAGGGCAGGTATGTGCGCCCAGACTGCGGGCACCATAGACACGTGTGTCAAGTGATCAGGATGTCTCTCCTCTTCCTTTTTTTGGAGATAAATGTATGTCCTAGGCATTGACTGTGTGTTATTGTTGTTTTTATGCTTTAGTGACTCTATTCTAAGTTCCAGAATTAATGTCCTCTTTAATTCATATACAAGTAAAAAAGTTCCATACCATTCTAGGCTTTGTAGTGAAAACCTGCCTCAAAAATAAAAAAGGGGGCTAGAGGTGGTTTACTGGTTAAAGGTGCTTGCTGCTTTTGGAGAGGACTGGGGTTCAGTTCCCAGCACCCATTTTGGGTGGCCTACAGCTTGTGTTAATCCAGCTTCAAGGGATCTGACCCCCACTTCTGATCTCTGAGCTTCCATATAAGTATGTGGGTACGTGTGCACACACGCACACATACATACACACACATGCACATACACACAATTTTTTAAAATTCAAGTGAGCATTGATGTAGAGAAAGAGGAAACAAAGGAAAGCCTTTACAAGCAGGTGGGATAGGAGCTACTTTTGACGATGGACTGAGTTTCAGCAGGTAGGAGGAAGGCAGTGGTTTTCCGGGAAGCACAGTGGTGACTGTGTGATAAAACTCGAGAATGGGGAGTGAAAAGACTGCTGTAGCTACAGAACATCAGCCTGCTGCTGAGGACAGAGAGAGAAGGAGTGCTGGAGATGTGTGAGTGGCACTACTGGCTGGGCAGCCCGGACACAATTTCTTAGACTAGGGACTTTTAGGAACAGGTTGGCATAGGAAATCTAGTGAGGCAGCTACAGGAGTTGTTGTCTCAGTAAAGGTGAATTTTCACTAGACGATTCCTGGATCACCTGTTTTAGGCCACTGATTACTCGTCTGTCTGTCTCGTGCATCTATTTTAATCAGTTTTGATGGATCTGTGTGAATCAAAGAAACCAGATTGGTTGCTAAAGAATCTTTTCAGGACAGTATAGGGTACCGGTGGATCTAGGTTAAGAAAACTACAGATAATAATGCCTGCATTTGTAAAAAACACATTCCTACTGTCTTCAGAAGTGCTGGACAGATGTATTATCTGGCAATCTAGATGGAATTACCTGGGCCAGCATGTTTAATAATGACTTGTCCAAAGTAGCAGAGTTCAGCTGTCGGTGACCTCTAACCCATTTTATATTCCTGAAATCTGACTGCATCACACAAGTGTATTTTAGGGCTATGGATGTGACACAATGATCTAGTGCCTGCTTAGAATTTGTGGCCCTGGGCTCTACCCCCACAGCGCAGAAACAAAACAGAAGCACAATTTAGCAGCTCTGTGGCTTGCTCCTTCTTACTTAAGTAATACTAAGTCTGTCTAGGATTCTTTCATGAAGAATTTCTCAGAAGTTAATCCTAGAAATCATGTAGATTGATATTACTTCCCACCTCTTTACATCCACAAAGAGCAGTTTTCTAATACTGCTTCTTCCATGATTTTCTCTGATCATACAGGACAATAAGACTGCATTGTACTGGGCTGTTGAGAAGGGAAATGCGACAATGGTGAGAGATATTCTGCAGTGCAACCCTGACACTGAGATATGCACTAAGGTACAGATGCCATTCCGGTCTGTTAGCTGGATGACTTCAGAGTTGCAGTGTTGATGCCCTGTGTCAGAAAGCATGCTGTCAGCTAGTCACAGCTGCGTTCTTTGTACTCTGTTTGGAATGCAGAACACATTTGCTTTAAACCTCTGTGAGCCGTGCTTGGTTTCCCACATTAGCCATTTTAGCTTCACTCATCATGTGATACTGTACAAGACTTTGGTGGTTGTAGTTAGCTGTGTGTGCAAGTGTTCATGATGAAAATATATTTGTAATTCTGGTATGAAGTTAAAAATGCCTTAGGAATATAGTTATTTCCTACAAGTCACTGGCTGGGGAAGGGAAAGCACCAAATATGGGATTACTGATGTAAAGGAAGCCCTGTTTTTTAAACCTCGTCTGTGCCCACAGGATGGCGAGACACCTCTGATAAAGGCCACCAAGATGAGGAATATTGAAGTGGTGGAGCTGCTGCTGGATAAGGGAGCTAAGGTGTCTGCCGTGGACAAGGTAAGAACGTCTGTGTGGAGTGCCTGTGGAGAGATGGTGCACTGACCTGCATGTCGTGTGTGTGTGTGTGTGTGTGTGTGTGTGTGTGTGTTTGTGATGAGGTGACTAGCTGGGATTGCACACAGGGCATTTTGATTCTGTTCAAACATCATTTTGTGGAGCAAGTAGGCTTAGTGTGTTTGTTATCTTCTCCTTCTGTGGCTCATAACCAGCTAAGGGAGCTGACCTTGGTCACCACCTGAGGAGGACATCTCAGGGATAGCTTACCACAAGTCTACAGCGAATGCAGAAGAGTTGTGGGATGGTGTGTTTCCCAAGTAGACTGTAGACTCACATTGATGGTCCAGTTGCCAGCACAACATGAGGCAGTTTAAAAAACTGCCCGTATCTCCAGCTCTGGGAGATCTAATGTCTTCCTGTTTTTCTGAGGACACATTCACATGCACATATTCATACACAGATACATAAATAAAAATAAAAAAGATACTTTTTTTAATTAGGAAGGGCATAAAGTTTAAAAAAGGCTTTGAAATTGAAACTTCTACTGGATGCAGTGTTTCATGCCTTTAATCCCAGTTCTCAGGAGGCAGAGGTAGGCAGATCTCTGTGAGTTTGAGGCCAGCCAGACCCATGTAGAGAATTTCAAGGCCAGCCAGACTAGGAAAAGCATAGAATTGTTATATTGCCTATTTGTGGACACCTTACTGTCATCACCTCCTTTCTTGTTGTGCCACTTACTCAGCTGACTCTGTGTCTCTACTTTGGGATAAGAAACACATTGAAGTTCCCTATATAGAGGTGTCATGGGGTCCACTGTTTATAAGTGGCTGCTTGTGTCATTAATGAGTTCCTGAGGATTCTGTCTAGAGTCCATTTGTGTGTTGCTGTGGGAGACTGAGTCAGCACATACTTATGGACAGTTGCTCACAGGCCACTCTGTTCTGGGAATTGTTGTGCTTTCCCTCTTGGGCATGGACAAAGAGGAGGCTGTAGGAGCTCTCTGTGATGCTGCAGGTAGAATCCAGGGCCTTTGCACCTACGAAGTGAAGTGCTACCCCACTGATCAGGGCCACTGTCCCTTTAGTATTTGAAGTGAAGCTTATGTGAGTTTTGAACTGTCTTTTCATGTACTATTTCACAAAAATAAACTGTGAAATAAAGATGTTTAACCTAGCTATTGTTGCTCTGTGTTCATTTTTAGTATATTTGTGGGTTTGCTTGTGTTTTCCAGAGATTTTGTGTTCTGGGGATGTTTAGCCCTCTCCTGACCTCTCACAGGTTTGAGAGTGTGGAATGAAGTTGAGTGGTTCGGATGTGTTGAGTTTGAGGACTGATAGGCAGTCGGGGGCTGTGACCAGCAGCCACTGGGAAGTGTGGGATGAAAAGCTGACAAGACCCCCAGGATGGGTATGGGAACTTGGAGGGTTAGTGCAGGGCTGGTGAGTGCACGATAGCAGTGAAGATCGAAGTGTAAAGAAAAATGAATGAAGGTGGTCAAAGTTGGCCCCTTAGAGCGTGTGTCATGCTCTTAGTTTTATAACTATTCTTGGTTATCAAGTTTCTTCCTTTATGTCATTAGCTATATATACCATTTTATATAGAAGCATTTATCAGAACTATTTTTTCTTCTGTTTTTGTGTCTTCAAAAGTACCCAGTACATAAAGTGTTTTACATTTGCTCAGTTCAGCAGTTATTGTACCACATGCACAACACAGGAAGAAAACCTAGAGAGGAATGTGAGACAGACAGTTTGGATAATGTCCTTCCCTGGGAGCCATGGTAAAGGCACACAGGTCTTTTGTTTATTGTCTCAGAGTGGTCAGGGTAGAAGAGAGCTGGGATGTAATTTCTAGGTTTTACATCATCAGTTGTCTTCAAGGGATGGCTTGTGAAGTAATAGACTGGAAAGATCCTTCACAAGTAGGAGGTTTTCTTAGTGTGGGATGTGAGTATGCCCATGTTTACAGAGTCTCGTAGGAGGTGGTCAGCCAATGGCAGGGAGTGAAAAGTGAAGAGATGGAGATACTGTACTGGATGGAGGACAGATATGACACAATGGAGAACATAGATTCATGGGATCTAAGCACTCCATAACAGCAGATGCTTGACAAAGGTGGCAGGAACTGATGGGGTTGATCACGATGGGTGAGAACTGGCGTGGAAGCTGGTAGAAGAAAGCTGTGAGCTAGAATATGAACTAGTGGGAGGAAAATGGTTGACATCCTTGGACAGTGACTGTTCTGATGGAAAGAAAGGTGTTGAGGAATGGGTCCTGGCCTGGGAGGCATGCATGGCAAAGGCTGCTGCTGCTCTTTAAGTGAAAGAAGAAGCTGCATTCTAGAAACCAGGAGGGAGATATTTCTGAGAAGCACTTGTTGAAAGGTAGGGAAAGAAACTGTGAAGAACACAGAGATCCAAATTCATGTTATATTTGCACCATTTATGAGAAACATAAAACCTCCAGATTGTCTGCTTTGTAGAGGCATGGAAAGTGTTGTTCAGAGCTGGCCCTGAGAACAAGGAAGTACAGCTTGTGCTGCCATTTTACAGAAAGGTGACACGCCCCTGCATGTTGCTATCCGAGGGAGGAGCCGGAGACTGGCAGAACTTCTTTTACGGAACCCCAAAGATGGGCGGCTACTTTACAGGCCCAACAAAGCAGGCGAGACTCCCTACAACATAGACTGCAGCCACCAGAAAAGCATTTTAACTCAAATATTTGGAGCCAGTAAGTAATGGGTTTTGTCCTTGACTAAGCCTGTGCATGCACAATTGTATGTTGTGTCTGTATGTGTGTATCTTTGTATGCATGTGCCTGTGTGTGTGCATGTATGTATGTGCATTTATCTGTGTGTCTGTGTACATTTGTGTTTTGCTGGAAGTTGAACCCTGGGCCCTGTCAATACTAGGCAAAAAGCTTTATCACTGAGCAACTCAACACTCCTACTTGAGTTTTTAAATAATGAACTTCCAGTAAAATTATATGGAAAAGAAACGATCCAGCACACCTGCCCCCCAAAAAAAGATTTTCAAGGTTTTTATTAGATTTACTCATTTTATCTGTGAGTATTTTGCCTACATGTATATATGTGTCTCCTTTTAAAAACTGTCTGGGCTGGTGAGGTGTCCTCAAAGGGTAAACACTCCTGCTGCTCAAGCCTGGCAACCTGAGCCTGATTCCTGGAGCTCAAGTTGCAGGTGGAAGACCAGAGCTGATTCCACTGAGTTGTCCTCTGACCAACCTCTTCCATGGTCATAATAATGAACACTTTTTAGCTATTCTTTCACTGTAAAAAAGATTTTTAAAAATTTATTTATGTGTATGTTTCTGTGTCTGTGAATGTATGTCATGTGTGTGTGCACACATGCCCGTAGAGACCAAAAGAGGATGTTGGATCCCCTGGAACTAGAGTTACAGGCATTTTGAACTGTTCGGTGTGGATGCTGGGAACCAAACTTGTGTCATCAGAAAGAGCAGGAGACCCAATTAACCACTAAGACATCTGTCCAGCTCCTCTTACGTCTTCTTGATTTTCCATCTTTAAAAATAATCTCACAGTTGTTTTTGTTTGTTCGTTTGTTTGGATTGCCTTAATTTATTGGTATCTGAGTCGTTAAATCTTTCTGTCAAGAATTATTACTTGTTTATATATTCTTCATTAATATTTTATAATATATTAATGTACTATTAATACTTTATAATACACTATTTTTTTGAAAGTATCTCTAGAGTTGAAATGTCTCTTGAACTTTTCTCCCACCTGTAGTTCTGAGGATTGAACCCAAGGCTCATACATGCTAGCAGTGCTCTACTGCAGAGCTGTAGGGCTGCGTCCCCAGCCCTGGAATAATGGTTAAGTCATAGAGAAAAAAAGCATTGTGTCTATTTCACTAGTGTTTTTTTTCCCCTTAGCTGTACTTCAAAATGATGTATCTTATCATTAAGTAATAGGTATATTATAAAAGATACATTATGTTCTTCAAAATGCAGTGTTTGTGTAGGAATCTCTGGAGCTGTTTTAATAGACTTAAATGTTCAAGATAAGCTCCCCCTCACCAATAAACAGTAGGTTAGAATTGGTGTTCCTTCATAGTGATACCACTGTTTAATGTAAGGATGTGCTGTGCTTCTCATTCCAGGACACTTGTCTCCTACGGAAACAGACGGTGACATGCTTGGTTATGATTTGTATAGCAGCGCCCTGGCGGATATTCTCAGTGAGCCTACCATGCAGCCACCCATTTGTGTGGGGTTGTACGCACAGTGGGGAAGTGGGAAGTCTTTCTTACTCAAGAAACTAGAAGGTAAAGAAATGCTTCCATGAAGTCCTTGTAGACAGCATTTTTCTGGGCTCTGAGGGTGATTGCCCCGTCACAGCATTTGCCTGGGTGGTTGACATTTCACTTCCTCTAGTCCATCCTCCCATGAGTTTTCTTCTTAAAACAGGTCCAGTTGTGGGCCAGCATCCAATGCAACCCTTGGTAGTGCTTGGGTAGTGAAGTGGGTTTTTCACACACTTGTCAATTTGCAGGCCTGTGCTGCAGTCAGGACCAAGTGCCCTTGCTAATAATCCCGGCCTTTCCCTCTGTTAGAAGCCTCCTCCCCAGTCCTAACACATGTACCTTTGGTACTTCAAGGGCAGGCGTCAATGTGCGTATAAACATGACCTCAAATTTTGTAGAAAGAATGACTGTGGTTCTCGTTATATTTGATGTACCTTTGAGAACTGCGGTGGGAGGATGAGGGGGTCGGAGAGGAATGGAGGTGATGTGTAGTTTGAACACGGAATACTGTTTCTGTTTTTGCATATGGGAAGGAACAATATATTATTTAGTACAAACCACAAAAACTGGTATCAGTAAAACCTTGACAGATGAGAATAATGGACATAAGAGTTTAATGCATCTTCAGGACTATGGGGAAGGAAGGGTGAGTATGCAGTAGGGGATGGGATATGTAGGTTGGTTGAAGGAAAATGTTGGTTTAAATGATTATGCAACAACAGTATTAGCTAGGGCACTTCAGTGTCTAAGTTCAAGTTTCTATTAAACAGGAAAGAATGAGTTAAAAGTTACATTTAAGCAAAATAAGTAACACTACACATGACTTTTCTTTCAGATGAAATGAAGACTTTTGCAGGACAGCAGATCGAGCCCCTTTTCCAGTTCTCGTGGCTCATAGTGTTCCTCACCCTGATGCTATGTGGGGGAGTGGGCCTAGTGTTTGCTTTTACAGTTGATACAAATCTCGCCATAGCAGTTTCATTGAGTTTCCTGGCTCTTTTATATATATTCTTCAGTAAGTCTTTGCTTTTCTACATCTTCTTAAAAATGGAGAATAGCATTGAGTGCAAGTTACTTAAAACATCTGTTTCTTATCAATCTACTTGATTTTCATTTTTTTCCTATTTATTTACTTTATTTTTTAATTCAATCTTTTCTAATTTGCCTAGCTATCCCCATTATAATTGGCTGCAAAAAAAATGATCTTTTTGCTATTTATAAGTTGGTTTAGAATACTAGTGTTCACGTCTAGCTGGCGTAGCTTTAGGAACCAGTGTACTTCTTGCTAATACTAAAGCAGGACTAGCTCACAGGCATGCTGTCTGTTACAGCATTAATGACTCTCATTACACTGCAGTAGATCTTGCTGAAAAGAAGGCTCCGTGGCCATTGATGGCCGACTTTTGGACATTTTGACTATTTGCTATGATTTTTCTGAAATCAAGCTAGAATCACTGTTTCATGACACACACCTTTAATCCCAGCAGAGGCAGGTGGATCTCTGTGAGTATGAGACCTGCCCTGTCTACAGAGTAAGTTCCAGGCCAGCCAGGGCTACACAGAGAAACCCTGTCTCAAAA
>LOEQ01001053.1:155606-177244 GCA_001685075.1 Bramus lutescens
GCCAGGCTGTGGTAGCACACACCTTTAGTCCCAGCACTCGGGAGGCAGAGGCAGGAAGATTTCTGTATTTCTGTGAGTTCGAGGCTAGCCTGACCTACAAGAGCTAGTTCCAAGACAACCTCCAAAGCTACAGAGAAATCCTGTCTCAAAAAACCGAAAAAAAAAAAAGCAAGGGCATAGATTTGTTCCTGAGGAAAGTGGCGGCTTTAACAGTTGCAAATATGACACACTCAGCCCCTTTGCATCTGAGTTACCCACTGACTTAAGGCTTGGCTTTCCCTTTGGATTCACAGTAAGTATTTTATTTTCCAGTCTTATACACTGCCAGATTCCTCGAGGAAGAATAGTTAAGAATTAATATGGACAGTCGCAGTTACACAGTCACAATTACCCAGGGTTAGCTCCCCTTTACTTGAGAGTTGACTGTGAGAAAACAAGCAGCCTGACCAATTCAAACTGTCAATTTCAGTCGTCATTTACTTTGGGGGACGGCAGGAAGGAGAGAGCTGGAACTGGGCCTGGGCCCTCAGTACCAGACTGGCAAGACACATTGGCTACCTGGAACTCCTCTTCAGACTGATGTTTGTGAACCCACCTGAGCTGCCAGAGCAAACTACAAAGGCTTTGCCTGTGAGGTGAGGTGGTCCTCTTGACAGGAAGAACTTTTAATAAGGATGAACAAGAGATTTAAAAGAATTTTAGAAGCCATCCTATTCTAGAAAATATTGGTACCTTACTCTTTCTGATGAAAACAAAACAAAACAAAAGCCTGCCTCAGTACCTTAGAGACATTGTATAGTGTATCCCCTTCCCATAAATGAGGTCACTTTCCCACAAGAACGCTGTCTATTTTCATGGTGTTTTATTTGTACAGAAACCCTCCCTCTTCCTTGATACCTGTTACATGCTTGTGCTTTTTCTGGGACAGTGCCAGGGTTTACACCAGGGCTTCCCTGAGTAACCCTCCATAATGGAGCCGCATTCACTGCAAGTCTTCACTACCATCCTTGCCAACTCCTTGGAAAGGTGCAGGTCTTCCAGGAGGAGTTTCTGTAGGAAGAGGTCAAGGCCAAGGAAGGGCCTGGCTTCTCTTGAAGGAGTAGAAACACCTGGGAACCCTGCTCATGCTGAGCTGCTCTTTCCTCATCTCTGCATAGATGTGTGTCTGAAATTACTGCACATCTCAAGTAGGAAGTTAGGAGAAAAGTGTGAAAGGGGAGGACACTTAAGGAATAAAGGAAAAGTGTAAGGTTCTTGATAAAAGTAAGTTTGTCTGTTTCTTCAGCTAGAAACTAAAGAGGAAAATGCTTCCATAGGGGTTAACAAAAAGACTTAAAAGCCTGTTAAAAGGTAAATAAGTTTTAAATTATAATAAGATAAAATATATATGATTTCAGATGAAAGCAAGTCATTCTAACCATCAAAACTATGATAGGAATATAGGTGAGAAAAATAAAGGCTAAAAAATACAAGCAAGGCCAGCTCTCTTTATCCTTGGGTTCTGTATTGGTAGATGCAATTAACTGTGGACTACCAATACTTTTAAAAATTGCGCCTGGATAAGCATGTGCAAGCTTCTTCTTGATGCCATTAAAGAATGCAGCATAGCAGCTGTTTACATAGCGTCTGCATTGTATTAGACATCATACATAATCCAGACATGGTTTAAAGTAGAGTGAAGTATGTGCGTCTTGTGTTTTATATGACAGACTTATACTGATCCTAGACCCAGCTGTCTGTGAATACTGAGGGACTTTTGCAATTAGCATATAAATTTAAGTATTAAAAAGATTTGAAATTGAGAAGTCTTAAGATATTTGGGGTTGGAGAAATGGCTCGGTGGTTAAGAGTGCTTATTGCTCTTTTGAGTTTTGTTTCTACACCTACAATAGGTGATTCACAAAAACCTGTAACTCCAGCCCCAGGGGATCTGATGCTCTCTTCTGGTCTCCACAGGCGCCTATACACATGTGTATATGAGCACACACATATGCACACACATACACATACATGCATGCTAAAAATGAAGTAAATAACTTTTTTAACGGATGAAAAGTTTAAAGCAAAGTATACAATTACAATGTAGATTAACACAATTGGAGGAAATTTTTACAGAAAATTAAAATAGTTTAAATTAATAAGATGGTAGTTTTGAAGAAGTTAGAGCAACTAAACCAGTGTCAGTTAAGACTACATAATACAGTGCTGTGTCCTTCCAGACTGTAAGTTTGAAACATACTTCATCACTGGGTTGAGGTGAGAATTTAATTTAGAGATGGAAGGAAAGAATGAATTAATGCAGAAATTAATATTTCAGAGACTAAAGATGTCAGTGTCAATTGATTTGAAGAACAACTGTAAAAAGAATATTTTACAGTTATTTCTAAATCGTTGGTATATGTTAATGCTATAAATAAAATAAGACATTAGAAAAGTTTGTTTAATCTTATTATTTTTAGGATGTATGGATTTTTATTGTATGTGCATGGGTGTTTTGCCTCATGTGAACTGCACATGTGGTGCCTGTGGAGTTTAGAAGAGGGGGTCAGAGTTCCTGGAGCTGGAGTTACACATGGTTGCGAGCTGCCTCGTGCGTGCTGGGAACCAAACCTCTCAAAGACCAGCAAGCATTCTTAAGCACTGAGTCTCTAGCAGAAAACTCGCTTTTAAATGGTATTACTGGGCTTGAATTCTCTGTAGTGAAGGCTCTCGCTTGCTCCACTCTCTGGCTGGTGTTCGAGCACTTTCTCTTTTGCCTCCTTTCCTTCAGGAGGTGAAGCTCTGCCATCACTCTCCCCTTTCCCATTGTCCACTCATTGATAAATTGGTGTCTTCCTCAGAGAACCTCCAGCATGCTCAGGGTAGAAGATGGGCAATCCCAAGTTCTTCTTCACTCCCTCAAAACTTGAAAGGCAATATTTGTAAAGAACATAAAGAAAATATAGACTAAACGGGGACTGGAGAGATGGCTCAGTGGTTAAGAACACTGGCTGCTCTTCCAGAGAACCTGGGTTCAAGTCCCAGCACCTACATGGTGTTCACAGTCATCTGTAGGACCAGTTCTAAGGGATTAGACTTCCTCCTCTGGCTTCCGTGGGCACCAGGCACACTTGTGGTGCACAGATAAGCATGCAGGCACACACTCATTCACATACAATTAAAATTGTTTTAAAAAGAGGAAACAGGTACTGTCTTTTTAAAAAAGAAAGAAAATATAGACTAAATAATAGAGGAGGCGTACGTATGTTAGACGTTTCTGCATCAGATAGCTGAGTAACTTCTCTGTTTGGTCTCGCCCCAAGGTTTTTGTTTACCGACTACAACAGACTCTCCAGTGTAGGTGGAGAAACTTCCTTGGCTGAAATGATCGCTACACTCTCAGATGCTTGTGAGAGAGAGTTCGGCTTTTTGGCTACCAGGCTTTTTCGAGTATTC
This sequence comes from Bramus lutescens, assembly GCA_001685075.1. Lineage (NCBI taxonomy): Eukaryota > Metazoa > Chordata > Mammalia > Rodentia > Cricetidae > Bramus > Bramus lutescens. The sequence continues at coordinate 159,042 of LOEQ01001053.1, forward strand.
AAGACTGAAGATACTCAGGGTAGGACTCCTTCCTCCCCTCCCTTCCCATTCCTTCCTGGTGTGTTTCTTGGGTGAGGAAAGTAGTAAATGTTCATTTTCCTTCATGAGACCATGAATTGAACCTCTTGACCATAAATATCATGGTATTTTGGGTATGTGATATGGCATTAATTGTCAATGCTATTTGTTCTATTTCAGGTAAAAAGAAATGGAAAAAAACTTGCTGTCTCCCATCGTTTATCATCTTTCTTTTCATCGTGGGCTGCATTATTGCTGGAATTACTCTTCTGGCTGTATTCAGAATTGACCCCAAACATCTGACAGTGAATGCTGTCCTCATATCAATTGCATCTATCGTGGGGTTGGCCTTCATGCTGAACTGCCGGACATGGTGGCAAGTGCTGGACTCTCTCCTGAATTCTCAACGAAAACGCCTCCACAGTGCTGCCTCCAAACTGCATAAATTGAAAAGTGAAGGGTTCATGAAAGTGAGTACTCACCATTCGGAAACTGAGGTGGGAATATGCTGCCATTGCCCTGCTCACTGGGCATGCTCTTGGTATATCAAAGGGTTATATGTAAGCTGTATTGTTGTTTTGGTTTTTTCTTTGTTAACTGTTAGGGACTAAACCTGTGAATACTAGGCAAGTATCTTACCACTCAGCTACATTTTGTTTGTAACTGAGTTTGTTTTATTTAGTTTAGTTTAATTTTTTTTATGTTTATAGGAAAATTTATACACCCATATATCTTGTGCTGCCACACACACACCTGTCATCAGAGTGCCACAGTTGCTCTTGTTGATGAATCTGCAGTAGGCCTTCATAGTCAGACTCCTTGTCCACAGTTTATGCTAGGTTCAGTCTTGGTGCTGTACATTTTGGGGGTTTGCATAATTATTTAATAATATACCTATGATAAGCCCCTGCCTCAGCTCAGCCCTCTGTCTCTCCCAACCCCAGTCAAACACTGATGTCAGTAGTCTTTTCTAGGATGTCATGTAGTATGTGGTCTTTCACATTGGCTTCTTTGACCTAATAATAGACATGTATGTTCCCTTCCATACCTTAAAATGTTACTACTTTCTAGGCCTGGATAATATTGTTATAAATATCTGTGTTCAGGTTTTTGTGTAGATGATAGTTTTTTAGCTCTTTTGAGTAAATACCAAGGATTGCAATTCCTGGCCCTTATGGTATGAGTGTATTTAGCTTTGTTAAAAACTCGATGCCACCACAGAGCTGAGAGTAATGAATAATCAGTAGGTCTTTTGGGTGGAATTCAAGTCCAATTCTTTTGTCATTCAGAGTCTGTGATTTTGGCAAGCATGTCTCCGAACCCATTCAGTCCTTCGTAAGTTCCTATCACAGTGTTTCCTCATGACATGTCAGCCAATACACCAAAACCCTTACCACAGTTTTTTAGTGGAACTACTGCTGGCAGCAAGAACTTTGGATTTCTCCTCCTCTTGTTGGATGGCTTTCTCTTGTGCTTTTAAAGAAACTTATTTCATCTTCTTGTATCTTCTGTGCTTTGTGCAGGTCCTGAAGTGCGAAGTGGAGTTGATGGCCAGGATGGCAAAAACCATTGACAGCTTCACTCAGAATCAGACAAGGCTGGTGGTCATCATCGATGGTCTGGATGCCTGTGAACAGGACAAGGTCCTTCAGATGCTGGACACTGTACGTCTCCCTGTCTCCAAACTTGTCACTGTGGCTATGTAGGATGCACGACTTCACAAAATATCTCAACTGTGATGGAAACTGTACTTCTTATTTAAAAACACTGGTTTCCTCTAATGACTTTCTCTTTTGTAAAAAGAAATAATTTTTTTTGTTTTTCGAGACAGGGTTTCTCTGTAGCTTTGGAGCCTTTCCTGGAACTAGCTCTTGTAGGCCAGGCTAGCCTTGAACTCACAGAAATACAGAAATCTGTCTGCCTCTGCCTCCCGAGTGCTGGGACTAAAGGTGTGTGCTACCACAGCCTGGCTATTTTTTTTTAATTATTTTTTTGAGGCAGGGTTTCTCTGTGTGTTCCTGGCTGGCCTGGAACTCACTCTGTAGACCAGGCAGGCCTCAAACTCACTAGAGATCTGTTTGCCTCTGCCTCCCAAGTGCTGGGAAAACAAACTAATTTGTTAGTGTAGAAATACTGTAAAAATAAATGTTTAATCAGGAACGTGTTTAAATAATCTCAGCGTGATGATGGCTTAGAAAAAAAAAAAAACAAAACAAACAAAGAAGCAAACATGTGGAGTATCTCTCAGTGGCACGTGTGGCTCAGCAGACAGTCATGCTTGTATTCTGAGATGACAGAGGGAGTCTACGAATTTATAATCTTGTGCTAGGAAGCAGAACACAGTAATCTAAGGTGTGTTATAAACAACAGTGGCAAACTGCAGAGATATGTGCACCCAGGACTTCACATGTATTCACAGAAAATTCCTTTGGTGTAGGCTGCAGCTATCTGAAAAGGATATTAACTGTTCTCTTTGTTGTTTTTGTTGGAGGTGGATGATAGCACCAACACTAAGATTGAGCCACCTATAAAAAGTGTTTTTATAAGAAATAAATTTTTATGAAAAATGAATGATATTCAGAAAACATAGCACCAAAGGATAGAACAGGTTTATTTATTTATTTATTTATTTTTCTCTCCCCTAAAATAGATTTTCCCTGCATAATACTGGCTGTCCTGGAACTTGCCCTATAGAGCAGGCTGGCCTCAGATTCAGAGATCTGCCTCTGTCTCCCAAGTGCTGGCATTAAAGGTGTACACCACCACTGCCCAGCTAAGGATAGTACAGATTTTAAGAAGATATTATTTTGTATAATCTTAAAATTTGTGTCATCTTCATGCCTTTCTTCTACCACAGGTCCGAGTTCTGTTTTCAAAAGGCCCCTTTATTGCCATTTTTGCAAGTGATCCACATATTATTATAAAGGCCATCAACCAGAACCTGAACAGTGTGCTTCGTGATTCAAATATAAATGGACATGACTATATGCGCAATATAGTTCATCTACCAGTTTTTCTTAATAGTCGAGGGCTTAGCAATGCAAGAAAATTTCTTGTAACTTCAGCAACAAATGGGGACATTTCATGCCCAGATACCACAGGTAGGTATCAAATCCTAAAGTCCTTGGGCTAGTGGTAGTCTTAAAGGTTTTATGGTCTCTTTTTACCTTGAACGATGATGTCGCTATTTTACATCTCTTTAATATCACATGAAACAACATTATACACATGGTGCTTTAATTAGTGACTTCCCTATTGCTGTGATGGAATGCCATGAGTAGGGCAACTTATAGAAGGAAGAGTTTATTTGGGCCATGGTCCCCGAGTAGTGAGAGTCCAGCACCATCATGGCGGGGAAGCATGGCAGCAGGCACGGCAGCTGGAGTAGCAAGTTATGAGTTCACATCTTAAACTGTAAGCAGGAAACAGAGTAAATGCAAAATGGCATGCCTCTTTAAACTCAAAGCCTACCTCCAGAGGCACATTCCCTCCAGTGCCGTCAGCTGAGGACAAGTGTTCTGCGGGACTGTCTTTTAAACCACCAGGGTGATGTCTCCATGTGTTCTTCCAGGGGTGCAAGATGATGCTGACAGAAGAGTCTCACAGAACAGCCTTGGGGAGATGACAAAGCTTGGGAGCAAAACAGCTCTCAACAGAAGGGTAAGGTGCCATCTGTGCCATCAAACTTAATAATGTGATTGATTTTTCCTTACAGTGTTGGGGACTGGACCTTGAGCAGGCTAGGTATGTGTTTTGCCCTTTGGCTATACTCTGATTGTGTTTTGTTAGCAGTTATTCAGATTAAGTTAATCCTCCTAACACTTTTCTGTAGTCACAATGTTAAGGTCTTGAAACCAACATTAGTGCTGAGCCTCCTTCCCACTTCAGCTGTCTCAGAGCTCCTGTACCTGGAGCAGCAAGGACCTTGAGCTGGTGGGGTCTCTGTCCTCTAGCCTCTTCCCAGGTCAAGTGTTGGCACTGCCCAGTGACTGATGAGACTTCACAGTCCAGCAAATGATTGTGCCCTAGCGTTTGTTCCTGAGCAGGTACAACCTCTACCTTTATCTTCTTAGGTCCTTCCTCCTTGCCCTGCGTTTACAAGGTCTGTATTGTAGTCTTCACACCCATCTATGGTTCTGGGACCTTCCCAGTCTCCGTGGGTTTCTGATCCACCCATCTTATTCGTAGTTGTGTTTATCTAGGTTTATAAAGTGAGAAGATGTCCACCTACAGGGAAGCTTTGCTGATAGTGCTGCTTAGGGGTGACTGATACGGGATTATACTAGCATTGTCTTTTTTTTTCTGATTTGCTACCATTTGGACATGACTTTTTAAACCTTGTGTCTTTGGTTTTGTGCCCACATGCTTTACAGATGTGAATTCAAAGTTAGTATGAATGACAGTTGACGTAGTCAGGGAAATATGTGTTTCAGTATTTTGAATTTCTCTCCTAGGTGTTCAGGTCCTTGGGTACCTGTGATTGCATCCACCTACCCTACACTTCAGGACTCGAGGCTATGCCTCTGTTGTGTCTGTTCTTGTCTTAGGAGATGGGATTTTATCCACTCCAGCCCACCCTGCAGAGTACCTTTCACTCTTTGAGGAGCTGTGAGGAAAGTTAAGAGTGGCTGTGCTGGGAGAAATTGTGTAACACTTTAAAACAGCCTACAAATAGAGATGCTGGGTCCCTAGAACTATGCGGGAGCTTACTTTATTGTCTTAGGGTTCCTTTAGTATAGAGGCTTTCTGGAGTCTGACTGGGATTCTCTTTATGGAGTTCTGCTCACCTCTCATCTTGACATTAAGCTTTCCCTAACTGCCCAGCTCTCAGTGGGCATGCATCCATGTGTTGCTGCCAACTCTACCTTGTAACTTCTCTGTAAGCTTCTGCCTCAGAAGTAGTTGTACTTGATTAGCACATAACCTTCCTTTTTGGTTAATATGGCGAATTGTGCTATTTTTTTTTTTTCCGAGATAGGGTTTCTCTGTAGCTTTGGAGGCTGTCCTGGCACTAGCTCTGTAGACGAGGCTGACCTCACAGAGATCCATATGCTTCTGCCTCCAGAGCCCTGGGTTTAAAGGCCTGTGTCACTGCCTGGCTGAATTCTGCTATTCTTACCCAGAGTTGACTCTGCAGCCCCTTTTGTTATTCTTATCATATGCACACATTAACTCTCTTACTGGTGGTGTTCTGTTTCAGGATACTTACCGCAGAAGACAGATGCAGAGGACCATCACCCGGCAGATGTCCTTTGATCTCACGAAGCTGCTTGTCACGGAGGATTGGTTCAGTGACATCAGTCCTCAGACCATGAGACGATTACTCAATATTGTTTCTGTGACAGGTGACTTTCGTTTCTTGTGCTATATTTAGAGGTAGTAGGCACTAAACTCAGGGCTTGCATGAGCTCGGTGAGTGTTCTGCTATCTGTCAGTGTCCTCACCTGTCACCACAGTAAACTTCAGCGCTAACAGAGCATGCTGCCATCACCTTTGTTTTTATTAAGTGGATGTCAATAGTAGTTGACAATCAGATGTCATTTGGAAATTTATTTTAAGATTTCATGATCTTAAAAGTCTTTTGCTTTATATTTAGGGTAAGTTTATACTAATTTATGTTACAGCACAAATTAATTGTGTTGAAATTCAGATTTTTATATACTACTATGTTGTTTTACTTTTTATATGATATTTTGAATAAAATGTAATAAAATGTAGATTATTAGTCAGATGGTGGTGGTACACACCTTTAATCCTGCACTTGGGAGGCAGAAGCAAGTAGATCGCTGAGTTCTTGGCCATCTTGCTCTACAGAGTGGGTTCTAGGACCGCCAGAGCTACACAGAGAAACCCTATCTCAAAAAATAATTGAGATTATTGCTGTGACCGAATTATTTGTGTGGATGCTGCTCTTTGCTATGTTAAGACTCATTAGCATTAGGATAGTCTTAGATATACTTGTAATGTAACTTATAGAATGTATTTCTTTCCTTGCATGATATTGCTTGATACTTTCTGATATTTCTTAGTGTTGTCTGTCAACTGGAATTGTACTCTAAGTTTAAGACTCATGACATAAACTGTATTACAGGTAGAGTTGTACCTAACATAGCATTTTTCTAGCTTAATCCCTTTAGGTGAGACTCCAACCTTCTTATGCTGGTTGGACAGTGGAACTGTTTCCTGATATCAATAACACTGATACATCCTGTCGTCCTTCGTGCCCAGAGTTGAAACAGTCAACAAGACAGTACACTTCTCACTTAAATTCTTCCTCTCCTTGGGACTTCTCCTGCCCCCCACCCTGCCCCTACTCTCAGCAAAGCTCCTTGATAGTTCACTGCCCTCTCTCATACCACTCTCCCACCAATCCTTTCAAACTCCCCCAGTGCCCTTCTTCTCAGGACTTCCCCCAAAGTTGCACTTCAAGTTCCCCAGTGGCTTCCACATGAATCTTGCAGTGGCCAGGTCCCAGTCCTTGTCTGGACCCCACAAGCAGCTATGACAACGTGTTGGTTGCTTCTTTAAGTGCTTCTTTCCTTTGGTGTGCAGAGTGCTACACTTACTGGATTTTCCTCCTAGCTGTTGTTAGTTAGGCTGCTCTTACTGGGCTGCGCTTGACTACAGTTCCTGAAGCTCAACTTTCTATCTTTACCAGTTGTTGTAACTTGGTCTGCAATGGTTCAGTATGAACAGTAGGTTTTCTTACTCCCTTAAGTTTTAGCTTAGGTGTCAGTTTTTCCATGAGACCTTCTGCATCTCATATGACATGGCTCCTCTTTCTGCTCTCCCTGCTTCATCCTGCTCCACAGAAAGCTGTCTTCTAACATTGTTGCTTCCTCTCCCTTACTCTCTGGGATGGGAGAGCCTCATTCGAGAGTTTTTTGTCTGATTTGTTTACCTGCTGTACCCACTACAGCATCTGCAATTGATTGTTAATGAAATTAGAACTACACCTTACATACATACTTCTTGTAAGAAACACTCAAAGCAAAAGGAAGAACAAGTCAAAGGCTGTGAGGTGGGATTTCAAGAACAGCTGGAGTGCAAGCCTTTGTAAGGAGCTGGCACGGGAGAACCGTGGGAAGTGGTGTAAAGAATCGCAGCTCCTTCGAGGCCTTCTGGCTCTAAAATCCACAGGAAGGAATTTAGATTGTTTACACATCTTTAGGTACTAGAAACAGATCCGAGTTCATATCTTTAAGTAATTGATGCTAAAGCCAAGCTTAGCGGCACAGACTCAAAATCTTAGCTACTCACAAGACTGAGGCAGAAGGATCTCAAGTTCATGGCCAGCCTGGGCAACATAGTGAGTTGGATGTGGAGGTTTTACATCTATAATCCTAGCACACTGGAAGTGGAGGCAGGAGGATCAGGAAGCCAAGGCCACCTGGGCTACATGAGACCCTATATTTAAAAAGATAAAAACTTAACCTTCTACAGAAGTATATTATCAAGCTTATTTTAGTGTTCAGCTTTTCATTTTTGCTGCTCCTCACAAAAAGACCTATTTAGTTAGATGCTCATAGTTATTTCATAGGTTTGTTTGCTTATTGGATTTATTGCCTGTGCCACTGAGTCAGTGCTTCTTAGGAAGGCTGTGGCCATATCATCTATTTTGTTCTGGGCTTTACCCCAGCGTCAGTGTTTATGATGAGTCTATGGCATGCATAGCTGGCAAACATGGTGACTTAGCTCATTCCCATCTAGCAAAGTAGACCCCACCTCCCCGGAAACTCCATGATGAAAATTCAGAGAGTGAGGGTGTGAGGCAGGGGGAGAATTGGATGAGGAGCCATCATCTATATGATGACAGTCTGGGGAAAGAGAATTGCCGTTAGAGTCTGTCAGACAAGTAGATGCAAGTCCAGGTACTGAACTGATGATGGTGTATAAAACTGGGTGTTTTCAGTTAAGAACCAAGCCTCAGTTTGTAGTCCTGTCAAGTCAAGGTGAAGGTGATGGTGGAAAGAAGCCTTGACTCTGAAGGCTTGAGGATTGCAATTGTCCACAAGTGTACATACCCTGAGATAGAGAGCTGAATTAGTCCTCTGAACACCCTGCAAACAGGGTCATTTTATTCAGTGTATAACATACAAGTTTCAGATACCTGTACCTGGGTTGGTAGTTAGTAACACCATCTAAGTAAGGAAGAATGGAGGTCAATGACGTCATAAAGCAAAGATGCACAGTGTGTTTGGGCTCCCTTGGGGTCCAGAGAAAAGTCGTTAGCAGTTGTACTTCAGAGCATTGAGGACTACCATGGTGTTTCATTTTGTTTTTTGGTTTATTTTTTGAGACAGGCTTTCACTGTGTAGCCCAGGCTAGCTTCAGACTTGTCGTATCCTACTTCAGCCTGCAGTGCCAGGATTACCGTGTCTGCCACCATGCCCTCTGAATCTTTGTAATCTGGATCTTAGAAACCATACAAATACTAGTTTAGGTCTGTATTATAACCAAAGAGCAAAATTTTCAAATTTGAAAGATCAGTTGCTTGTAACTATACTAAACCTTCTACTTAGGATGTCTACTAAGTTTTAAATGTTTATCTATTCGTTAAAGGGCGGTTACTAAGAGCCAATCAGATTACTTTCAACTGGGACAGGCTAGCCAGCTGGATCAACCTTACCGAGCAGTGGCCCTACCGGACATCGTGGCTCATACTGTATCTGGAAGAGACTGAAGGTGTCCCTGATCAGATGACGTTAAAGACCATCTATGAGAGGTATTTGGTTTCACTTCTTTGCCCTTAACTTCAGCTTGAGTTGAGTTTTAAAACACAAATAATGCTTACAGAATCTCTACTTGTAAGTTGAGTCCCGCTGCCTGGGTCCCCTGCTGTTCTGGAGCTGTCTTAGCACAGCTGCTGTCCTCTGAGCTTGGTGCTCTGCTTGTGCTCGTCATCTTTACCGCTGTGTACAGTTTTGAGAGTTACTGGCCCTTATAAAGTCTCAAGGCCAAATGATTTTGCTTGCCAGAACACTTACAGTAGCTTCAAGGCCCAGTTTCTAGTCTAATAAAATAATAAACTAATTCTTAGAAAAAGATAGCTTGCAGAAACTATGTAAAGTTTTATAGAATTTAATATAATTGAAACTGTTTAAAAATATAAATAAAATATTAATATAGTTCATAATTTATAACCTTTAGGAGTTTGGATAATTTTTATTCCCTTAAAGTATTGTTAGTATATTATTTTTTGTGGTGTGTGTGTTTGTTTTTTAGTTTTTGGTTTCTTTTTTTTTTTTTTTCAAGACAGGGTTTCTCTGTAGCTTTGGAGCCTATCCTGAAACTGGCTCTTGTAGAGCAGGCTGCTCTTGAACTCACAGAGATCCACCAGCCTCTGCCTCCCGAGTGCTTAAATTAAAGGCATGCACCACCACCACCCAGCTAGTTTTTGGTTTCTTGAGACAGGGTTTCTCTGTGTAGCCCTGGCTGTCCTGGAACTCACTCTGTAGACCAGGCTGGCCTCAAACTCTTAGAGACCCACCCGCCCCTTCCTCCTGAATACTAGGATTAAAGGTGTGTGCTGCCAATACCTCATCTTATCGTGAGGTCATGAGTGGACTTGTCCTTGCTTGTTAAAACACTAAACTTTATTTCCTGAGTAAACTTGTCTGTTTTGACTCAGGAGTTAGGTAATTGTGAATGTTTGCTAGATGAACAGTTATTAGAGTTAATATGGAGCCTTTAGAACGTTTTCTTGCAAGGAAGATAGAGATTCTGAAAGTTAAATAACTTCCCAGGTTACCTAGTCTCATGCAACAGAGCTGGCATTTTAGTTTGGGTCACTCTGACTCCGTATGCCACTCATTCTGAGCACTCCATGGTGTTAACTCTTTTCATTCCCACAGTTCTGAGATCTGTACATTATTCTCATTCTGCATACTAGAAAACTGAACTCAGTGGAGATCAGTCACTTGGCCAAAGGTCAGTGCATTGCAGTGCTGGGATTTAAAGTAAGGCTCCACACCCGTGCTCTCTGTGTGCTGGTAGGTCACCTTTCATTGTGTCTGTGAGACTCCACACACATGCTCTTGCGTGTGCTGGTAGGGTCACCTTTCATTGTGTCTGTGAGGCTCTACATCCATGCTCTCACGTGTGCCTGCACAATGCGTGGAACTGGATTCCTGTCGGAACACCCTGGAGTTTATCATAGAATCAAAGGGCTAATGTTTGTTTATGGAACCAAGGGTTGAAATTTTGACCTTTTTGCATTATTTTTTTAAGAGAATATTGCAAGTTACTGAAGTTAGTATATGAGATTTCCTATGTTTTCTTTTTAACTTCACTAGCAGCTAATCCAGAAAAAGCAGATAATTGCTATTTTTCTTGTAAATTGTGTTTGCTTTCTTATAAACATGAGTTTTCTGTTTAAAATTAATTATTGGTTAGCTACTGCCTCTTCAGTCTCTCGTTTTTAGAGAGGGTATTCATGTTAGTCTTCAGTTTTGACATGGAATGGGCTTTAGATGAGTCTCCTTACCTGCTGTGATTGAGACTGCATGGAAGTATACTGTATCTCAGGATCGTAGACACTATGACCACAATCCAGGAAGTCTGTAGATTCCCAGTACTTGGTCTTCTGCACACTCTATGACAAGGATGGGAAGAGTGAAAAAAAAAAGTCCCCAGGCAACAGAAGTATGAGAATATAAAATGAAACAGAGATTAAAAAGGCATTTGGAAAAAAAAAAAGGTCTCTGATTCAGGTCAGTACAACGAAGATCAGGTCTCTGTGGCCCTGCCTGCGCTGCACTGTTGTCATTTGGATCCATGTCTCCCTGAAACTCCCAGAGCCTTGTGCTTGGTGGTCACATATTCTACCTCTAATCCACATCAGCCCAACTTGTTTTCCTTAAGGAGCCAAGATTAGTAGGTGTTTTGGAGCTTAGTTGTTTTCTTTGAGCTTCTTCTGTTCATCCTAGTTGACTTCTTAGTGTGACTTTTTCCTGAGAGCCAAAGCTTTCGTAGTTGTTCTTTACGCTCTTGTGTGTTCTAGGGGTGGGTGGGTGAGCAGAGGGAGAGATGGAAAAGCATGTTGTGTCCTTGAAGGATGTACATACATTTGATTGTCTTTTCTATTTAAAAATACTTTCAAACTTAAGCAATTTTGCAAGAATAAGAGTATTACAAAGAACACCCACATCCACCCTTCGCCAGGCTCCTCTCTTCACATTGACTCCGTTTGCACCATCAGTCTCATCCACATCTTCTTCTGAGTGCCTGCTTCCCTTTATGTTTTATATATCTGTATACAAATGTAAGCTGAGTGGGGAACTTATATACACCATGTAATTGCCCCTAAATGCTTGAGATTTGGGGGCTTATATTCTGATTGAAAGTAAAGCTTACATATTTAAAACAAGTGGAGAGGTGCGAGAGAAGATGGCTTAAACAACTTGTCAGTTAAGTCATTTTCAGGGTGGGAAAAAATGTATTATTAGAAAACCACTGCTCTTTGTTGAGGGATTGTTGCTTGGTATTTTCTTTTTCATTCCTTTTTAGGGAAGAAAGATTTATTTTTGGTTCATGTATAGTCTGTTGTGCAGTATGAACATGGAGGACTAGAACTGTTCACAGAGTGCTGACCAGAAGGCGGGGAGAGCATCTACATTTGCAGGCTTGCTTCTCTCCCCACCATTTATCCTGCCCGGGCCTGCAGCCTGTATGTGCTGCTGCCTTCACTCTGCGTCCAACCCTGCCAACCTGATACTTGACAGATCTTTTCAAATCGTAACCTTCCACCTCAACCTGTCTTCATTATTTGAAATGCATTCCATCCAATCTGTCCCCACAGTCTTAACATTTCCAGTATTGTTCAGTTGTTGAAGTTCAGTGTCTCATCTGAGACCCAAGACAGACTTTTAGCTGTGGATCCCTGCAATACCTAAAAGAAAACGATGTATTTCCAAATTACAGTGGCAGAGTAAAGATCTCCCTTCTCAAAGGAAGGAAGGGAGGGGCTTGGAAATCAGGCTTAGGTCAAAACTTAACCCAGGCAGCAAATATTAGATCACGTAGTTCTGTGTCAGGCCACTGAGGTGTGTGCTGTCGTGATGTGAGGTCCAACAGCTCAGCGTTCTTGTCTCTATAGTTTTCTGTTGGTAGGCCCGTGGCCTTTGTGTGGTTCGCTCTGCTCACTGCCTGCAGCTTTCCTCAACAGATGCTCCATGGTCCTGGGTATCTGACTTCCTGAGTCACTCTTGTGCCTTTGACTTTACCTTCACACTTTATACATTGCTTCTAGGGCTGCCTGCATTCACACCAACCCTCTCCCCTTCTGCCTGTGTTCGTAGGCGTTTTCTGGAAATCTTTACTTAGTTTCCATGACCCTGTAACATTTGCATTCTCTATGTCTGCAAAGCCAGCATCAGATAGATGACACCAAAATGTGCAGAACACTCAGTTTCCTTGTAGTGTCCCCATCTCTTCAGCAGCCACATTTCCTTGCTTCAGAACCATCCATGTGCTGCTTTCATGAAACTAAGGTTTTTAAATCCTTCTGCTCCAGTGTTGCTCTCAATTCTTCCTGTAAATAGGACTAAAAGTAGCTGGTAATATTTCCTCTGCAAGATTACTTAGTCCATCCCTTTAAACTCAGCCTCTCCTAAAGTCTTAGGGTGTGAACAAAACAGACAGGACTTGGGGTCAGAGGGATAGCCCTTGCAGAGGACCTGGGCTCGGTTCCCAAAACCCTCTTCTGACCTCTGTGGGCACCAGGCACATAACTACATACAGGCAAAACAATCAGATACGTAAGTCTTAAAGTCTCTTTTAATGTAGACAGGATTTTTGCTAGAGTGTGGTATACATGGCCTTTTTGGCCTGTTTCCAGTACAGTCTTTTGCAGCTGCATCCCGATGAACTGTGCTTACTGTTCTTGGTTCCATCAATGTTCTGGTTTCTTAAACTCCTCCAGTAATCACTCACAAACTCTGCTTAGAGCGTCCTGAAGCTACTCTAGCCTACATCTCCCAATTCTCCAGATTCTTCCTGCAAACCAGGTCAGAGGCTTCTGAACCACATCTCAGGAATGCCACGGCAGCCACCCCACTTGTCTGGCTCTAGGAACACCACAACAGCCACCCAATTTGTCTGGTACTCTGAATGCCACGGCAGCCACCCCAGTTGTCTGGTACTAGGAACACCACAGCAGCCACCCAACTTGTCTGGTACTAGGAATGCCACAGCAGCCACCCCACTTGTCTGGTACTGGGAAACACCACAGCAGCCACCCCACTTGTCTGGTACTATGAATGCCATAGCGATCACCCCACTTGTCTGGTACTCATTTTCTATGCTAATCAGGCTTTCGAGCATGTGACTATAGCTTATGAGAGACAGCATGCATTTAGCTCATGATTTCAAAGGTCTGTCATGGTGGGGAGAGCCTGGGTGAGCAGAGCTGCTCTCTTTGGGGCAGCTAAGTGACAGAGAAACATTGCCTGTGCTTTGCTTGAAACTTTAAGTTTGCATTAAGATCCCACCATCAGAACCTCATAGGTAGTTTTGAAATCTTTTCATTTTGAAATTAAAATATGTCTTGTAGACAATAGTGAATACTTAACATGTAGTTTAGAGATAATAGCAATTATTGTACCCTTTTATGAAAAATAGACTATTGTGTAAGAATTATTTTTAGAGGGAAAAGTAAGTTTTTAATCATATAATGGATATAAATTGGAGTGAATTTTTCTAGGGGAATATTTTTGATCACATCAGTATAGGATAATGCATAATAAAGTAAAATGAGGCTATGTCAACCTTCTGTGATTAAACAGCCTATTGCTTTAGACCTCAGACCTGGATGGTCTTGCCATCTGAGGGTGGACTGGTCAGAGTGACTCTGAGGCGCTCTTCTTTTTTAAGAAATAAATACACCTGTAATTACAGAGAATGTTTATAGTCATCCAACAAAGAGAAAAAGAGTATAGAAAGCAATCTGAAAACTCATAAGGGCTTTTACTTGAAATAATTAAATAAAATAATTTAATGAAGAACTATAGGAAGACAGTTTGATCAACATATTGGAAATCCATCTATTAGAACATGTTCAACAATTTAGTTGTCTGTTCCTACTTACCCGTAGCTGAGCTCTTCGGTGCTTGTGATTTGAATAATAAAAAGTTTTATTTTCAGCTGACAGAAAGCAGCAGTGTATAATTAATATTTATTTATTTTATTAAAGAAATCTGATTTAGTAAAAACAATCAGAAAATAGTATTTTTAATGCTAGTAGTAAATTTTCTTTTAACCACAAAAAGCCTCATTTATTTTTATAGCAGTCTGATGACACATCTGCTTGCTTTATTCAGCTGAAAAAGAAAATGTTGGTTCTTGGTGTTTTCTAAAATTGCTTTGTTAAATTATTTTCTAAATTGTTCAACTTTTAACAAATGACATTTGATACTTACACTGGAAAGCAATTTCAGCTAATTTAGTAGATCCCTCTCTAAACCATTGGAACATTAAGATGACATACTGTTCATTCAAGATTATTTTAATTGGTACAATTATTGTAATTTTCTTGCAATTATGTGTTGAGCTAAAAGCTTTTGTCTAGATCATTTGAGGGTTTTTTGTTAACATACATTTAGTAAGAAGAAAGAGTGTTAAATAAAAACTGTAGATAAAAATTTTTCTGTCTACATTCTATTGCAGCATTTTAGACAATCATTGAAATATTTTAGTATAAAAGTATTTCTGGTATTTTAGGCACTTAAAGCAATGATGGAGGCTTTTAAAAGATCAATTTAAGTAGTTTTCACGAAGATAATGTTCTAAATTCCTGTTTTGACACTACTCAAGCAGTATTTTACTCAAGAAGATATAGTCAGAAGAACTTCTGTAAGAGGTGGCATCGTTTTGCTAGTCGTGGATTTTAAAGGTGAGCTGAATAGATTCTGAGGGAGTTTAAGGATAATGGTCATTCTTGTCTCATAGAAACAGCTGTTTGCTGAATGACCTTGGACATTAACATGCAGTCTTTATGGATCTATCTGATATCTTTAAGTTATTTAGTCATATTTTAGCAAATATCATGTCTTATATCCCTTTTTGCTATTAACCAAAGCTTTCAAAATTTGAATTGATTGCATCTAAACATCTCTAGTCCTCTCAGAGCCCTCCAGTTTCATTCATGTTTCCTTCATTTCCGTTTTCATCTGTCATCACTTGGGTGAATTTGTAAGTCTTTTTTCTTTACGTGTGATTGTCCTTAAATTATGACTTTGAGTAGCAAAGTCCCCCAGTTATACAAAATATGACATTTGTACTGACACTATCTTAATTTGAAAATCCTAGGAATATCTATTCAAAACATTGTTTCATGGATGCCATTAAGATTTTTTATAGCTTTAAATCTTAATAAGATTCTATATTTTTGATATGGTATGACTTCTTGGAGATTTTGATGTTGCCATCATTCAGAATTCATATCTTCTGTACAATTATTTCTATAAGCACATGCCATGTATATTCCCAACACACACTTGCTTAGAATCCAAAGTTAAATATACAGTGTCTTTGTTTGTGAAAGAGATCAATCTAGTATTTGCAAAATTCACCTGATAATTTTTCCATATAAGAGAGAAAACTAAGTTGGCTTGCATTGGAATAACAATTCTGTGGCTATAACAGAAGTTGTACTTTAGATAAAATAAGTAATATCAATAGGGTGGTAATTTAATATGAAAAGTAAGCCTGCAAATTGTATGATGAGGTAGAATGTTGACAGTGGTACATGAATTTCTGATTTTATATTGCTCATTTGTATTCTTGATAGAAGGTGATTGGTAAATCCAGATTCTTTTGGAGAGGGAGGAGGTTGAGACACGGTTTCTCTGTATAGTCCTGGCTCTCCTGGAACTAGCTGGATTGGACATACAGTCCACCATGCTCAACAAGCATTTTGTTTTTTACATTTGGTTCAGTGTGGGTATGGGGTGGGCATGCTCAGTCCCTGGTTCACCATGTGAACACCCGGGACCTTCTGAGTGGGGAGCATGCTCAGGCCCTGGGTACACCTTGTTCCTTTATGACCCAAGCTTTCTTAACTTACTTGGCTTTGACTTTGTTTTGTTTTTGTTCTTCTTTTTGAGACGGAGTTTCTCTGTGTATCTCTGGCTATCCTGGAATTCACTCTGTAGAGCAGGATGCCTTCAAACTCGGAGATCCACCTTTCTCTGCCTCGGACTCCTGAGTGCTGGGATTAAAGGCATGCACCACCACTGCCCAGTTGTTAAGTTCAGATTCTTAATGATAAATAAAAGTGAAGGGCAGAATTTTTAAAAGATGCATTTATTTTTGTTTTATGTATTTAGGTGTTTTGCCTGAATGTATGTCTGGGCAACACGTGTGCAGTGCCCTCAGGAGCCAGAATACCCGGGACTGGAATTACATTTGGTTGTGAGCCACCATGTGGGTGCAGAGAACCAAACCCGGGTTTGGAGTAGCCAATGTTCTTGCTGAACTCTCTCCATCCTGGCAGATTTTTTAAAAACTGAAGGAGATTAACTAGGCAGATTGGACCCTTCTTGAATTTTTCTGTTTTGTTTCTGATTTGATTTGTTATTGTTACCAGGTTTGTAGCCAGTCCAAGGGTGTTAGAAAAATTACTGAAAAAAAAAACAACAAAAAACAAACAAAACCTAAAGTTCATTGTTTTTCAGGAAATTGTTTATTGTTTTTTTCTTCTGAGACAAGGTCTCACTGGCTGGCATGGAATGTGCGCGCAGACCAGGCTGGCCTTGAACTCACAGAGAGATGCCTGCTGGGAAATAGTTCATGAAAGCCAGGTAGGGACACACTACTGTAGAATACCCATGTGGAAAGCTGGCAGAGATCTCTATTGCAGGGAGTCCTACACATGAGCAAAATGCAAATTGATTAGCAACAATCCGGTGGAGAGGATGAAAGGAGATGTGGTAGGAGGTGAGGAGAAGTGCCGGCTGTGGGTGGGTGTGACAGTCCTCATTGAGGTGACAGCTGTGACAGATAGCCAAGTAGATGCCAAGAGGTTAGAGGATCTCTAGTACTGCTAGTCAGGTAGGTGGTAGAACAACTAATGGAGTAATATTGAATTTGATTTATGGACTTTGGGTGCCAAAGAGACAGCTTAGTGGTTGAGAGCACCTACTCTTCCAGAGTACCTGGGCTCCTGCTTTTTGGGAGTCTTATGGTTATAAGTTAGTGCCAGTCCCAGGAGACCCAGCGCCCCCCTTCTGGCCTTTCCTGACATCAGGCACACAAGTGATATACAGACAAAATGTGCAGGCAAAACATCCATCCACATAAAAACAAACGAACAAACAAATAAATGAATACAATTTTAAGAAGTCATAGGCTTTGAGGAACACAGTGGGCCCTAAGGCGAAGGGAAAATAACTGGCCAAAATTCTCTGTAGGCCTCGGGTTTGTACCGGAGTTCAAAAATTGTCAGCACACCTCTCCAGCCGTTCTGCTTTCTCATTTGACCTTACACTTTCCTACCTGCTCTTTTTCTTCTCACCCTCTTCATTCTTCTGGTCTTGTAAATGTAGCTAGTGTAGGAAACCTGTTCTGCAACATCCATACCCATTTCAGGTTCTTTATGTCCCTCATATTGGCTTGTTCCTTCACAGGCACTGCATGGGATTCTGGCACCGAGGTTTGCTTTCCTCTTCTTCAGTATTCATTTCCTCCTTATGACGATAAACTCCACAGATTACAACTTCTTTACACATTGCCGAATCATTTTCACATATGAGGTACAGAGTAGGCTGCCGTGTTTCCAAGAGTGGGGAAATCTGATTATGTGCTTGGACTGAGGAAGGCGCAGGTTCCTGGAGGTATCAGAGATCCAGCAAAGTCTTGCTTTATCTTAAGGCTGGGACCCTCCAGATGTTCCATTGGTTCTGAATGCAGGCTTCATACAGGAAGGTGGACCCTGTGCCAGGCTTATTGTAAGGTTGAAGCCCGTTATGGCTGATGACTACATACTTCATCTACAATTCGGTGGCTTCTCCCATTTGGCACATGGCACTGAAATCACAGCAGCATTTCTGTAGCCTGTAACCAAGTTTATGTTTCTAGGCTCTTATGTTTGTAAGCCATTGGCAAAGCTGTGTAACATGAGGGCCAGCTTGTTTGGGTATCTGTCCTGCCCGGTACCCCACAGCTGGCAAGCCCCAAAGAAAATCACA
>LOEQ01001053.1:177303-188638 GCA_001685075.1 Bramus lutescens
TAGCTTATATTAACCCATTATTCTTATCTATATTAGTCATGTGGCTCAGTACCTTTTTCAGTGGGGCAGCTTACGTCTTGCTTCTTTGGTGGCCTGGGCAGGAATGGAGGAATGGGCTTCCTCCTTTCCAGCATTCTGTTCTCATTGCCCCACCTCTACTTCCTGTCTGGTTGACCCACCTATACTTCCTGCCTGGCCAATCAGTGTTTTATTAAAATACATGATTGACAGAATACAGACAATTCTCCCACACCAAAGCTGTGAGTTGTAGACTTTTTGCACTTCACACTTTGAGAGAGTCTTTCCTAATACAAGTCTCTTCTTAAAGCTAATCACCACTGTCCCTTTAAAGTCAGGTATGGCACATGTTTGTAATCCCAGCACTCAGGAGGCAAAGGCAGGAGGATTGCTGTGAGTTCAAGGCCAGCCTGAACTACATAGCAAGACTGTATAACTTAGGTGACTCCATTTTGTTATGCTAATTATTTTGAGTCTATTAGGCCATTAACAGTTATTCACAGATGTGCACTGGATGTGCCCTAAGGAAAGCACTACCTACTGTAGTGTCTGAGTTACTTTTGGGATGTGCCATACAGTGTGCTGGGCACTTTGCCCAGCATCCCATGCTGAGCTCTGCATAACCATGGAAAGCAGAGAGCAGGAGTTACAAACCCTGAGCCGCATCTGGAGTTTCTCCAGCCTGTTTGCAGACAGTCTGCTGTAGCTGCAGGAAACAGTTGTGGGTCTGAGATGGAAACACAGTTTTCAGATGTATTTTAATTTCTCAGTGATATGCATATGAATATTTAGAATATATATGTAGGAATGTTACCCAGATACAAACTTTCTAGAACATGAAATGTATATTTCCTATTATTTTAAAAATTACAGAAACCTCACATAAATAAATACTCAGTTCTGATTGTGTTTGGTAACTGCAGAAGTTCAGACATGGGAAGCTGCAGAAAGTTGTCTATTTTTTTAAGGCATTGTTTAAGCTTTTACACTTTTATGTTCATTAAGTGGCTGTAAGCTTTTTCTAAGTAGGTTTTTCTTTAGCTTTTTTTTTTTTCCTGAGAGACATAGAGATGGGGAGAGAGGACAGAGAGGAAAGAGTGAGGCTCAGACTCCTAGGGCCCATCATGTGCACTGGACTGCTGAGCTGTTCCTCCAGGTCTTGTTTTGTTTCTGATAGGATAAAGCTGATTTTTTTTTTCAAGATAAGATTTCTCTGTGTAACAGTTTTGACTGTCCTGGAACTATCTCTACAGATCAGGCTGGCTTCAAATTTGCAGAGATCCACCTGCCTCCTGAGTGCTGGGATTAAAGGTGTGCACCACCACCACCCAGCAGATAAAGTTGATTTTAAAATTATTTTCTCATCATAAACTCATGATGTCATTGTCAATTATTTTTCTGGTAGAATGTACCATGATTAATAAAAACCCAGAGACAGATATTGGGGTTCAACCTGAAGATCAGAAAAACAGAACAGCTAACCACTGGCTCTTACCTCTACCTCAGTCTGAAATGGTGAGCCTGCCTCCAGGAATCTTAGAATGAGACTGTATGTGAGAGCTGTCTCTCCCATCTTATATTTCTCTCTAGGGCTGGGACCAAAGGTGTGCACTGCCCAGTTTCTATGGCAAACTAGCGTGACTACTGGGATTAAAGATGTGTGTGTCACAACTGCCTGATCTGTAAGGCAGATCAGTGTAGCTGTTTTACTCTTTGGTCTTCAGGCAAGCTTTATTTATTAAAATAAATAAACAGATGAAATATCACTACAGTAGAGAACTAAGAAATAATCATAAATGCTCCAAAGTCTTGTTAATGTTAATAATGTTATCATGAAACAGGGACATACTAACCAAGACTCCTGGATACAAACGGGAAAGCCAGTGTCTCTGAAACATGCTTTAGTTTAAAATAATTTATGTCAGGTTTACAATTTATCTTGCAGTGTTGGAAATTATGTCATGTATTTTTAAAGAAGTCTAATTATTGAAGGTCCCATGTTTACTAGAGGGCTTAAGATATACATTTTTAAATCAAATAAACTTTAAGGCAAGAAAACTAAAACAAAAAAAACAAAATCAGTATACAGTAACAGTGTTGGCTCCTTTCCATGCTGAAGGGGAGTGGCTAATGGAAGCATCCTGCAGTACTCAGGAAGTCCACAAGATGGGGCTATCTCACTGGAAACTTTATTAGCATGTCTGGCCTTAAGACAAAGTGAACCCCTTTTTACTTTCCCCTTTCCATAGCAGGGGAACGATAGTGTAATGAAAAGTTGAATTTCCAGTCATTTCATTAATTCATTAGTTAATTCATTCCTGTGTGTGAGTGCCATGTAGAGGTCAAGTTAATTTTGGGTGTGTAGTTTAGTGCTCAGGTTTAGTCTGCTGTGAATTTTGCCTCTTACCTCTTTATTGAAACCATCTCATTATCCTAGATTACAATTTGGTCACCTCTGCTGCTGTCGTCTGCTCACTCCCAAGCCAGCATTGTGCAATACACTGACATCAATACTGTGAGACCCTAAATAAAATAGCTTATAGAAACTAGTTTATTCCAATTAAATCTGAATGTTTAAATATTTGAATATTTTAAGCAAGTTAATTAGAATTTTTTGAGGAATCTATGAAAGTGAAGAATTATGTATAATGATTAGAGACTTGGGTTCATTTAAGCATCTCTAGTTAGTTTTATAGCATAACAAGAAAATCCTTCATTGAGGATAGATGAAAATGTCACAAGTTTTTAAACTTCCTTTGTGATGACAATATAGTGTTGTATGTAGTATGTAATTATTGAAGCTTGGCCCTGCTTCTCTAACACAATCCTGTCACTTGGGCCACTGCTTTTAATCTGACTGCTACACCCATGCACTTGGTGGCGTATAGGCTGTGGTAGAGAGTACTTTCTACACCCATGCACTTGGTGGCGTATAGGCTGTGGTAGAGAGTACTTTCTACACTCATGCACTTGGTGGTGTATAGGCTGTGGTAGAGAGTACGTTCTTGTCTAATTTTGTGAACAGGAAGCGGCTTAGATTTTAAACAGTGAAAGAATAGACTAGTGTGCATGAGGCAGAGGAGACGTTTTGTCCCAGAGTCTGCACATAGCTGAGACTGCTGACTGCTCTAAAGGCTGTTAAAGGGGCCTGGGGGAATGGAGCCAATAAATGAGGAGGACAAAAGTCTCATGCAATAGCCAACTGTCTTCAAAGCCTCAGACAGTTTATACTCTGAGGGTTAAGAAGAGTCACGTGAGTGAAGCATCCAATCACAAAAGCAAATTGCATGTGGTGGGCAAGCCACACATGGCAAAACGTGTTTTTCCATAGAGGCATATACACAAATATGATAGCCACTTGTAATGAATAATCTGAAGTAAACTCACTCTTATCTGCTACCTTGGAGGAGCTCAAAAGCACAGTTCAAGAACAATTCCGTGTTTCTGAAGAAACTGAGGTCACCAGATTCTTGTCTTGGTTTCTTGGAGGTTTCCCATAAGCACTCAGAATTCTCCTACGACTCCATTCTTGGACTGTCTTTCTTCAGAACTACAGTACAAAGTCAGGATGGTTTGTGAGCAGACCTGCTCTGCTGCATTCTAGAACAAGTATAATACATAGCAGAGTTCTTCTAGATTAGTTTTTCCATTTTAAAAAATGTATAAGTTTGCTGGGCATGGTGGTTATAGGCCTTTAATCCCAGCGCTCAGGAGGCAGAGGTAGGCAAAATCTGTGAGTTCGAGGCCAGTCTGGTCCAGGTCATTCGGGGCTACATAGAGAGACCCTGCCTCACAAAACAAGTAGATGACAAACTCTAAAACTGAAGGTCCATACCTGGTATTTAGCAGGGTAGGGCTGTGCTGGACATTGAGTTATTCAGCAACAACAGCTGAGGCCAAGCTGTCATTTTAAGGTAGGGGGAGTTGCCACACTGGAGGAAAGGGCTGAGGAAAAAACATTTTGGAGTTACTTTCACATAGGCAGGCTACAGAAGAGGTGCGTTCCTCTTAGAAGTGGTACCTGCACGTGCATCACACACTTTAAAGACTAGAGAGGTGTCATCGGCCTTTGCTAAGTGATAAGATAATCAGGCATTGCACTCCTCTGCAAGGAAGTCTATATCACGTGTCACCTGGGAAGCAATCAGGTTGTTTTACCTTAGTAAATGTCCTGTGCCCGTTGCCTTATACTGGCTGCAGTGTTCATAGTAAGAAATGGTGTTTGAGGGGCTAGAGAGATGGATGGCTCAGTGGTTAAGAGCACTTGCTCCTCTTGCAGAGGACCTGGGTTTGGTTCCCAGCATGGTGGTTCACAGCCACCATGATTCCAATTCCAGGAGATCTGATGACCTTTTCTGACATTGTGTACCAAGTTTGCATGTAATTCATATACATAAACAAGTAAATAAAAAAATAATTTAAAAGGCACAGTATTTGGTTGGAATAGTAAATCATTTCTATTGCACCAATTGAATATATATCAATTATGATAATGTAAAAATATCCTTTCCTCCTTTTCTTATGTTCATATATATGTAATGATATAATATACATATGAATGATTTATATGAAAAATTTCTCAAGTAGTTCTATTAAAGATAATTGCTCATTGGTGAGAAATCATTATTTTTGATTTTGGGTTTCACTTATATTTTTTTGGAGGCGAATTGCTAAAGACTCGTTCCAGTAGTTGAGGCTAGGAGCAGAGTGAGGTAACATAGGCTTCATTTGCTCACCTGGCCACCTTATGTCAATTATGTTTTGTTAAAAACTTTGGATATAGGCAAGAAATTGAGGTAATTATTTTAGTGGTCAGGCTTACTAAATTCATTGTAATTGCTACTTTATAGTACTTCATAATTGCCCAGAAATTTTACAGTTAGGTAGGATGAGTTGTAGTGGCTTCATCTTTCAGATGTGGACACAAGTTCTGGCAGGTTGACCTGTCCCACATCACTAGCAAGAAGGAGATGTGAGTTTCAGTAAGAATTCAGGGTCAGAAGCCTCTAGAGACCACACCATGTCCTAAAGTTGCTGTACTGCTGCCTAACCTCAAATAATGTCAGGCAGCTGAAGTATAGTCATGGCATACTGAAGAAAAGAGTGTAAACTTAATTATTCATACTGGTAGAGGTGGAAAATTAAGTGGTTAGTAGGATAAATATCACATGGTTACATTTGTTGAATTTATGATATAATAAAGAGTACATCAGAAGAACTTTTATTTTTTTTCAGAAAAGAATATTGACAAACTTTACTAAATGTTAAAAGTAGCACATTACTACCACCCTTACAGAAGTAATAAAGACTGCAAATTGAAAATTCAATTGATGACTTAAAATATGCTTTCTTTTTTAGACATATATTTTATTTATTCTTTGAGAATTTTATGCTTACAACTTTTATCATTTTCATATCCCAATCCCTTTTCAACTCCTCTCAGATATCTCCCATTTCCCCTCCCAACTTCATGTTGTTATTTTTTAATCATTAAATCTAATTAGTGCTGCCTTTTTATGTACATGGTTGTGGGGCTGTCCACTCGAACATGGTCAGTTAGAGAACATATCCCTAATGAAAACTGACTTTTCCTCCCTAGGTACATTTTCTTGAGAAAACAGACAGACAAATAAACAAAACTTAAAACTATTAACAAAGGTACTCCTTAAGTATAGTTAAAAAAAATGAACACCTTTACCCCTAAGTCAGAATTAAATAATAATGCCCACTCCTATGGAGAGAGTGTTTTTGTTCCGCCAAAATTCACATATTGTAGCCCAAAGCTGGTGTTTGGAATTAGACATTTGAGACATTGAGAGGTAAATACAGTTAGATAAGGCAGTTAGTGTAGAGTTCTTCTCATTGGGTTAGTGCCCTTGCAAGAGGAGACTAGAGAGCCACTGTTTCCATGTGAGAACAGAACAGAGCGTCTCTCCAAGACTGTTCTCTGCAAACCAAGAAGAAGGCCTGTGCGCCTAAACTCCCCATCTGGTACCTGTGTACCCCTAAATTCCCCATCTGGCTCCTGTGAATCCCTAAACTCCCCATCTGGTACCTGTGGATCCCCAGACTCCCCCATCTAGCATCTGATCTTGCCATCTTTGAGGTGTAGAACTGTGATGTGTTAATGTTTGCTGTTCAATCCTCTCAGTTTGAGGTATTTGGTTCTAACAGCTCAAGCTAAGATGTTCGCTCTCTCTCCTCTCTCTCTCTCTCTCAGAGAGAGAGAGAGAGATTCATGCAACATTCTAGCCAGAGTGACTAGACAAGAAAAATAGAAGGACCCAAGTCATATAGGAATTAATAAAACTATCTCTAATTACACTAATTATCTCTAATTACTATGATCCTGTATAGGGAGTATCCTGAAGAATCTACAGGAGAGCTTCTAGAACTAATAAATCTAGCAGTTTGCAAAATGCAGATTGACACAAAGATCACTTGTGTTTCTGTCCTCATTCTGTGGATAATCTGAAAGGAAATTAAGTGTTTGATCTAACCAAGCCAGTTAAAAGACACGTTCATTGAAAACCACAGCACTGCTAAAGGAAATGGTGGAAGATTAAATAAGTGGGAGGACTCAGTGTGTGCAAACCTGGAAGTTAGGTAACTAGGATAGTGGGGCTGCCTAAAGTTCCTTTCGGAGCTGATGCAAAAGTCTTTCCAAATCCCTGTAACCTTCATTTGCAGAAGCACAGCAATCTTGAAGAAGAGTGGAGTCCAAAGGCCCATACTTTTCCGACTTTAAAACTCACAGCACAACATCAGTGTCAGAAGGATAGCAGTGACACAGAGAGCTCACCAGGCAGCCGGGGGGCAGGGGGTAAGCCCAGACAACTGAGGCTGGCGACGTGTGGGCGAATAGAGAACGTACGTCCTCTCAACAAATGGCTCTTAGACAGTAGTTTCCCATGTGCCAGAAAAGAGCGGGCCTGGACCCTTTCCTCACACCACGCATGAAAAGTAACTCAATATGCTCTGCCTAGTCTTTCTCAAGCACAAAACTGTGTGATTATCAGAAGGGGTAAAACTTAACTTTTATTCAGAAAGGATAGAGTTCTTTAGGAAGAATGTGTGTGTGTGTGTGCATGCACATTTTCTATTTGCTTGACAAATATTTATCAAGCCACTGTGCTATGACAGTATTCTGTGCTAGGCACTAGAGATAAACTAGTGACTAAAACCAAACTTGCCCTCAGCTTTGATGGAAGTGACAGTCTGCGGGGGCGAGGTAGGGAGTAAGAAGTTTCAGAAGATAATTCCACTAAGAGATGCCCACGTGACGTGTACATGTGACATGCAGGAAAGAATAAGGGCTATCTCATGCTGAAGAAGAGGAATGACTGAGAAATCAATGGGTGAAGGCAGGATGGAGGAGTGACTAGGGTTTTGGTTGTTGTTCCACATAAAATAGCTGTCATAAAAATGAGGTTCGTGAGACCGGAGAGATGGCTCAGCATTTAAGGACACTTGCTGATCTTCCAGAGGACTGAAGTGTGGTCCCTAGTACTGTGGCAGTTCATAAACTTCTGTTACTCTAGTTCTAGGAAATCCAAAGCTTCTGGCCTCCATGAGTTTCATATAGCCACATCAGGCACACATACCTATATATAACTTAAAATTATTTTAAAAATGAATTGTGTTGTGGTATCTTTTGTTGTTGACTCTAGCAATACAGTTATTGTTTTTCCCTTCATTGCTAGTGATTGAACCTGGGGCCATGTGGATGCTAAGGAAGCACCCTTCCGCTAAAACATACCCCCAACACCAACTATCCTGTTTTGGGCTGTGTGTTAATATGATGGTCTTCTGGAAGTTAGATCTGTCTCCAGTGTAATACAGCTCCAAGGCAGGCAAGAGTTTAGAAAGACTATTAGGTTGCCTGGCTTGCACAAGCCGTGGGTCTGATCATTGTTGAGTGAGAATTGGGGTTAGTAAATCCCTTATTAAATAATTACATTATTAGATAGCTTCAGAAAAAATATGGTATCTTCTTCGTAAGTTTTATATTCTAGATCTGCTTATACTTTAAGATAGAAAATTTTCCATATAGTTTTGGTTCTTTGAATGGAAGTGACATGAAAGGCTGATGTAATTTCTGCCAAGTACTTAATATGTATCTTCTATAAAGTAGTGTCATTTATAATCAAAATGCTTTAACTTACATGGATGTTGTTGGCATTAACAAGTGCTGTTCCATTAGTGGCATCAAAAGAAACTACATTTAAACTTCCTGGGAGCTCGTCGATGCCTGAGATTATAAAAATGCTTTCTGTGGGCCATTTAACTGCTGACAACTTTAGTTCACATGATTCATAGTGCTGAAAATTTAAATTCACTCTTAATTGAAAAGTGAAGTTATTTAAATTCTTTAAATGCTAACCTTTGGAAAAAATATCTGAAAAATAAAGGCCCATATGATTTTGATGGCGCACTGCCAAAAGATTATCATTTACATAAACGTCTCTTTTAACAGAAGGGCTTAATGCATTGAGCTCAAAAGGTTAGAATAGAGACTTCAATCTGGAAAGCAGCAGTAGCCGTTTGGCTTGTGAACAGCAGCATTGTTCACCATGCTGAGAACACTGTTCGCATTCAGGCTGAAAGCAGCGCTGGCATTAGGATTCGGTTAATTTGTTTCATGTGACTTGTCAGCTGTGTGTTTTTATCTAAATCTTCCTGGCCTCTCTTCTTTTTTGTGTGTAAAACTCTTAGAATAAATGAACTACCTTTTTAACTGTTTCATTTCTGATATTTTTCCACCTTTGCAAATGATACCGTGTGATCATTTTCTAGGTTTTTATTACATGTTAAATGTATTCAATAATCAGTTTAAGTGCGGTTTTACTTTATCAAAAGTAACCCCACCTTAGGGAGCTTTCTGTTTTGTCCATGTGTGAGTGTGTAGCAGTACTTTGTGAAATCCACAAGACAAAATTGCTTGCCTTGTCTTCTCACCAGAGCCCCATTCTTTCCTCGTTTGCTAATTTTGTTCTCTGGATTTTCCCTCGAATGACTTTTAATATCTGGCTACTAGCCAAGTACTGGGTCTCAGCAATAAAATGCTGATCCAATAGAAAAGATGCAGCTGTTGCTAATCTTAGAGTAGGGTTCCATCTCACTTGGGAGGATCAGAAAATGTCCTCTACCCTAAAGTGGAGCCTCGTGCAACCCAAGAGCACATACTCTTGAGTAATTGGCAAGTGCTTTGAAGATGGTGAGCGCCAGGACTTTGAAAGAGCTTCAGGAGGCAGTTAGCATAAGTAAACCCCTGTGCTGAAGCTGTCCAATTTCATGTTTGGAATTTCTGTGTATCCATGAAATTGTTCCCACTGTCAGAAAGGTGAATATGCTGGTCACCTAGGCAGGCCTCTTCCTGGTTCTTTGTAATCCTAAGCTTCACAGGGACTGGGATTGGCCTCCTACACATTGACTGGACTCTTTATTATGAGATTTGTATGTCAATATGGTTCATCCCTTTTATTACTGTGCTGTATCTATGGTATGGACCTTCCTCTACTTCTGTGCCCACTCATCAGTTAGTGGACACCATGGTTACTGCTAGTTTTTTTTGTCTTACTGTTTGAACATTTCCATTCCTTTATCTCTGGCACATCTTCTTATGCACCTCAGATCTGTTTACTACATGGCATTTAGCTGGGAGGAATACCATGCAGAATTTGAACATTTGGCCATTTTTCTTCTTTCAAGACAATTTCTTATTGATCATTGTAATAGTATCTACTAACGGTTTTTAACAACTAAAATTCACTTACTTTTACATTTGAGAATTTCTGCTTAATCCAGAATTGTTGTTTAATTCAATTACGAAAAATATAAAATAAGAGTTCATTATCAGTTACTATATTTAATCAGTTAAGCCTTATTCTTTCTAGACTACCTTCTGTGGTTTTTTTTTATTATACCTATATTTATACAATAAGCTTTCACAATAGAAAGTAATTTTTATAGAGAAGAAAATAACCTATGCTAACACTTTTATGGTTTGTATGATTTATTTTAGAAGGTCCCCCCGCGAAAGAATAGCTATGGTGTCACATTGAAGAGCCCAAGTCTCAGGACCAGCCTCTCCCTTGCTATGTGACATGGGTGGCTGTTAGCTCCCACCTGTGCATTTGTCCCCATATCAGTCAGTGTCTCTCTGGTCCATACCCTGCTCCTGTTCTGACCTTCTTCATTGTCACCCAGCTCATTTTGCAACTATATTATTATTTTTTCTCCTTTAGCTTTATCATCTAAGATATTTTTAAATGAGAACACAGGGTCTGTGTGACATGTACTTTGTGGACAGAAGCAGCAAGTTTAAGGATGCAGAGTCTAATCTGGTAGCAACATTAATGAACTTTCCATTTCTTTCTTTTTGAAGAATATCAAAGAATATTCCAACAACTAAAGATGTTGAGCCACTGCTTGAAATCGATGGAGATATAAGAAATTTTGAAGTGTTTCTGTCTTCAAGGACCCCAGTTCTTGTGGCTCGTGATGTAAAGACTTTTTTGCCTTGCACGGTCAACCTGGATCCCAAACTACGGGAGATCATTGCAGGTAGGTTGGGGTGCAGTTTATTTTTCACTGACGTCCTCAAAACTTTTCATGTTTCTTTTCTTTCCTTTTTTGTTTGTTGGTTTTGTTTTTATTTTTGAGTCGAGGTCTCACTGTGGAGCCCCAGTTGAATTGAGTCATTGCAATTCTCCTGCCTAGGCCTCTGAAGTGCTGGGGCTGCAGGACTGTGCCACCATGCATGGCAGATTTCCTGTTCTACCTTAGCTGGCTAATTTCATCTTGCTTCATGAAAAAGTAAGAAATTTGAACCAAGATGGTGTAAGGACAGGGAGTTCTTTTTCACATACAGTCAGGACTTTCACTTCAGGTGCCACACGTGGTAATTGTCCCTTCATCTGTCTTCTGTTCTTAATAGGGACCTCTGTATAGAGTAGAAAACAAAATCTTTACCTTCACTTTAGGTTTTTCAACCTAATTTATATAAACTGGGACTTAAAAATATTAAGGGTTAATTTATTTTATGGCACTGCTGGAGTTTGAACCCAAGGCCTTGTGTGCACAAGCAAGCACTGTGTCACTGAATATGTCCTTACCCTGTTTTTACTTTTATCTTGAGGTAGGAGCTCACTAAATTGCCCGAACTGGCCCTAAACTTTTGACCTTCCTCTTATAGCCTCCTGAACGCAGATCTACAGCCCATACTGCAGATCCGGTGTGAATTCTGACTTTAGAGCCCATACTGCAGATCCGGTGTGCATTCTGACTTTAGAGCCCATACTGCAGATCCGGTGTG
>LOEQ01001053.1:198112-225064 GCA_001685075.1 Bramus lutescens
ACTGCATACCACAGGTGCCCACCACCCTCAGAGACTGTGTGTACCACAGGTGTCCACCACCATCAGAGACTGTGTACCACAAGTACCCACCACCCTCAGAGACTGTGCATACCACAGGTGCCCACCACCCTCAGAGACTGTGCATACCACAGGTACCCACCATCCTCAGAGACTGTGAGTACCACAGGTGCCCATCTCCCTCAGAGACTGTACATATCACAGGTGCCCACCCCCTCAAAAACTGTGCGTACCACAGGTACCCACCCCCCTCAGAGACTCCCTGCAGTAGTGTCAACCAGCTGAATATTATGCACCCTTTTAACAGTACTTAAGAAGTGGATTTTCATTATTCTTTTTGAATTAGAAGGAAATGCTAGTTTTTTCCCTTTTATTAAATATAACCCAAATTGTATTTTCTTTCTGCATGGAAATCTTTAAGCCATATTTCAGTTAATTTTTTCTCTGAATGTCAAGTAAATGGAGTGAAATATTTCATAGATGGTGCTACAGTAATATTTAAGTCCTAGGTATAGTTAAAAAGGTTAAAAAGCAAGAACTGAAGGGGTGGATCAGTGGTTGAGAGTACTGACTGCCCCTTTGGAGGAGCCAGGTCAAGTTCCAGCCAGTACCACACAGCTGCTCACCTCCTATAGATGACTCCAGTCCCAGGGGATCCACCACCCTCTTCTGGCCTCCATGGGCACTGCAAGCATATGATATCCATATATATAAAAATAAATAAATGTAAAATATTTTTTAAGTTAAAAAGCAGGCAAACATGTTAGTGGTGTTTTTTTTCTTCCTTTTTATTTAAAGTGTCCTTACACTGTAGTGTTAAGCTTTATCTATCGTCTTTGACATTTCTATTTCTCCAGTCATGTGAAGAGTAAGTTACCTAGTGATCAAAATAACATAACACAGGAGGAAGAAGAGCCAAGTTTCATTTCCAGCTAATTAACAGTTTCTAATTGCATTTCCTGCTTGGGGGTACCTTAGAGTAGATCATCAATGCACTGACTGGTCTGATACCCGTGCACACCCCTATGGAGATGTGCATAGAGAGCACCTTCTAAAAGCTTATTTGTAGTAGGTAGAAGAGGTCCCCTGTGGACTCCAGATACTGACCGTGTTCAAAGACCTGTGTCTGAGGGAAGGCTAGCAGAGCCTTGCTCTTGCTCACTAAAACAGTGTGGTCAGTTACTTTGTTTAAATTTATCAGTCATCTGATTTTAAAGCTTTTAAAAATATAGCTCACTAATTTTTTAAGTTCATAAGAATAAGTAAGAGCAATGTTTGTTTTCTTGGAAATAGAGTTCTTAGAATTCTACAGTATGGCAATCAAAGAATGTGGGTTTTTTTTCTTTTTTACATTCCTGATTTGTTGGGCTGTAAGTTTCAAGACATCTTTTGAACAGACAATTGAGGCTTCTGTTAGGATCAACACTCATATTTAATGGTGTATTTCTGAACAATAACTGTCCTTCGAGGTAGTCTAAATAATTAAACCTTATAATTTTTTGACAGTTTTAAGCTTATATGTTGGAAGAATATTAGCTTTTCATGGGAAATGTGATTTACCTAGTTTTCTTGTTGAATGTGTGATGCATGATTTATTCTTTTAATGGAAAAAATAAGTTTTAATAGTGCAACTTTAAAATTTCTAAATATCTACTAATGCCATAAAACTGGTTTTTGTATGTTTCTCACTCGGTGCTGCTGATACCAAAGTTTATTCAGAGTGGAGGGAAATAAGATGCTTGGTGTGGGCTGTTTCTGTGTGTAATGTGTGTGTTTTGATGGTTTATTTTACATTCGTGGCCTTCACTCTGTTTCCTTCCTTCCTTAAAGCCATGTGACTCTGGGTTTAACAGACAGAGACAGGTACAGAAACTCCTGTGACATCTCACTTACCTTAGCAGGCTGTTAGACAGTCATCGGCTACTTCGTTCTGGGCTGTTTATAGATCTCTGCGCATTCTGTGTCTTGGATTCATTTCTGTAGTTGCTTTCAGCCTCTGCATGGCAGTCACTGCGACTAATCAGTTTTCAGCTTATTTAATAAATTGACTGAAGATGTGATATCAGAGTATACTGTTAACCTACTGACACCAGAAAGCAAAACCGCCACCTCAGGTAACTAGTATTTTCATAGCTTTGCTTTGAACTGGAGAAATTCTGATGTAGATGCATCTTCAACTGTCTAATAGTTTAAACAAGCTAATGTGTGCTGCATTGAGTTTTCCAAATAAGAAAGATAAATAAATAAATTCCCATTTAGAAAACCAGTCTGCTGGTTGATCTGTTCTGGATTACACAGGTGGATTTCAAATGAGAATGCACTGTAAATGTTGAAGGACTAGCATTTGGGTTCCTTGTTTCCTCTCAAAATAATATACTTGGTTTCTACTAAGAATTTGGCAACTTAACAAAATTTTTATATTAATCTTACTTTTATGATATCTCCATTCAAAATTTATTATTTTGGTTATAAAACTCATTTGATTTAAAAGTAATTTAACTATACATTATTACTTTATGAAAGACTTGGAAAATGATTAACATTTATCCTTCATTCAAAGAAACTATTGCTTCACATGGTTTTCAAATTAGTAACTTATCAGTTGATAAAGACCAACTTACAAATAGGAGTCAGGCATGGTCTTAACTCCTTGGTTGAGGTGGCCTCTGCTAGGTGTCAATACTTTACAGCTTTCCTTTTCCCAATTTATAAATTCTTGGGTTAGAATTTCGAAACTCTGCCATGTTCTGTTCGACTTGCTTGGCTTTCGCCCATTAATTGATGGCCATCAATGGAGTTTATTATAATACAGCTACTGTAGCAATGGTGGTTGCCTAGCGGGGATTTTCGGTTTCTCTCTGCCCTATTTATTATTGGAATTCCATAAGGAAAAGCTGTCTTTTCCTTCTAATTCACTTAGTTAAGTATTAATCATTAAGGTCAGGAGTGGTGGCATATCCCTTTAGTCCCAGCACTTGAGTGGCAGAGGTCAGCCATCTCTATGAGTACAAGGCCAGCCTGATGTACATAGTTCCAAGACAGCCAGGCCTACATAGAGAGTTCTTTTTTTTTTTTTCCCATAGAGTATTCTTACATCAAAACAAAAACAAATTTAGTCTTCTCAGTATGAATTCATGGATTTTTTCCTATGAACTATAATCTATCATAAATATTTTATTGATGAAATTCTACTTTTGTGATTTTTTAAACAGAAGAGAAAGTAAGCCAATATAAATATATTGAGAGCAAGGACCCAAGTTAAAGGATTGGATAACATTTAAAAGATCAGTCTTGTGACAAGATAAATGAGCCTTAAAACAACACGCTGAGTTAGAGTCAGAGAGGGAAGGACACATGTTGTACGGTTCCATTTATATAAAGTGTCTAAAACAGACATTTCAAAACCAGAGGTGGAAACTAACTGATTGATTGCCAGGGACTAGGGTGGTGTTGAAAGACAGGGGAGAGACTACTAATGGGAACAGGAGTTTGTTTCTTTTGAAGGTGATGGCTCACAAACCATCATGTAAATATGTAAATATCTATGTAAATAAAGTTAAAGTCATCAAATTAGTCAATTAATGTGGGTGTTTCATGGCACATGAAGAGAAAATCAGCATGGTATTTAAAATTCACGTATTGATAGTGCATAGTGAACACGGAACACTGACTGACTTACTAGGCAGAAAAGGGCCGTGTGCAAAGATATGAAAATCCAAGCATGAAAAGACTAGTCTTTTGCTGTTAATATTTTAAAGGCAGCGCAACTTTAGACCATGTAAAATATGATGCATTTTATAGTTAAATAAAAGCAAACTACAAGTGAGTATATTTGATGCAGTTTGTTCCAGGTCATCCATTTATAAACTTTGATGTACCTGTGTTGCTTTTGTAATCTAGGTAGAGCCTTGACTCATGAAGTTGCTGCTTCTGCTGTCTGAGTAATACAGTTCCATCTGTCACATGCACACATGCATGCATGCACGTGCACACACACAATATATGTCCGTGTATTTCTCAGGTATTACAACTATTTATGTTTTCACATTACAGATAAGGTTTGACTGTATCTAACAGACATTTTTAAACTATAGGATAGTCTACTGTTTCTTTACACTGGTAAAAGAGTCAGTAGAACATTTATTGAAACATTTATTTACCTTTCCCTGCCTGACTGTCCCGGAACTTGCTATGTAGGCCATGCTGGCTTTGAACTAGGAGAGATCCACTTGCCTCTGCTTCCTGAGTGCTAAGATTAAAGGTGTGTATCACCACTCCCAGCCAAACTTATATTCTCTTAAGGAGGTAATAAGTCCTATTTCTTATATGAATATTATGTTGAAGGTAAACAGGGCAGATAAGAATGCCATCACCTTTATTGTGTTTTCTGTATTGTGGCTTTTCTTATCAGGGCTATAGCTTCCAGAACCCTTTTTTAGAAATAGTTGGAGCAAAGAAAACAGTACATTTATATAAAACCTGATCAGCTAAACTTTGGTCCTAGTCCACCTCTCTCTAGATTCTGGAAGCCTGACTACCAAGGCAGTGCATAAAGTGTTTTTAAGGTTACTTAATTGTTTGATATAAGCACTTAAAAATTATTCTTAGTTGTTTCTTTTGTATTTTATAAGTGTCTGTAATCTTCTTCCTCTTCTTCTTCCTCCTCCTCCTCCCTCCTCCTCCTCCCTCCTCCTCCTCCTCCTTCTTCTTCCTCCTTAAGTTCTCTCCCTCTTAGTGAGGGCAGTTCCCTTATTTCTCAAAGTTAAGTATAATCATGAGGACTAGATGTAGCCTTGTCCACAGGATGACTGTCTGAGAAAAGTGGTTTGGGTCAGGCTGTCTTTCCCATAATAAATGCTATTCATTACATGTGACAGTAGCTGAGTCTATTTATTAGGGGCATTTTCTTAAATTCTATATGCACTGGCTGTGTTTTCTTTATTTCAGCAGAATAACTTAATGATTTTTTTCTGTTACGTGACCTCACACACTCCATATTAACGCTACTCATCTGTATTTCCCTTGGCTTACCTAGGGGTCAGCCTCCACCACAGGCACAGGGCTACTGCTGAGTTCCATGACCGTGGATGTCGTTTCTGAAAAGTTGAGGCAAATAGAAGGGCTGGACCAGACCATGTTGTCTCAGTATTGCGCAACAATCAAAAAGGTGACGTGTATGTTTCCATATTACCTAGAGAAAGGCCTGAGAGCGCAGAAGACAGGCCACATGCTGGAAAGCACATCCTCACACCAAGCCACTACATGCGACACCTCTAAGTGAAATGGGTGCTTCCTATTTTGGGTCCTATAATTGCTCTTTTTTTAAATTTTCTAAGTAGATTAAAGAAAGAATAGCTGACTAGCAGTGCTGTCTCACATGGTCTAATATAGGGGAATAGAATGGCACGATGAGCGTATAGCTCATTCACTGTGGAGCAAAGAGCCTGGGGAGCTCCTTGGGATGCCCACTAGCTTCAGCTGCCACACACTATGTGGTTCTAACCCAGAATCTCTGGAACAGGAAGCTTTCTGAGCATGGAGATCAGTGTAGGTTCATTGTCGGGCCTGTTGAGCTGGACTTTGTGCTGGGTGCTCAGTGAGGAAAGTCCAAAGGCATATCCCTCTGTAAGTGGGAAATCATTGTGCTCAGAAGTGGTGTTAGTTCCAAGTGTTCTGGGGAAGGATACCCACCCTGCAGTATGTGTTTGTGTGGCTTCATAGTAATCACAGAGTAGAGTTCATTTCCTACAAAAAGTCATTTTTTTTTATCATGTGAGAGATATGATTGTATTATGTTTGAAGAACCACATAGGGTTGGGTTTGCAAGGCTGGTGCATTCATGAAGGTTCTTTTCTTCCATGTCTTAATAGCTCCAGAGTCACCCTAAACTGGACAGTATGTCTGGAGGTGCAGTGAAGACATTGCCTACATAAAGTTAATCGCATCCAGTTGCAGATTTTTCTTCTAGCCTAAGATTTCATATAACAATTATTGAAGTAGAACATTGTTAGCAAGCCTCTGCTGCTTGTGCATATAAAGAATTACATGCATTTATAGACACCATGTGACTGATCTTAGCCCACATGTGGTCAGAAGTACTCAACATGTGCCTGTTTTCTTACAGAGCTAATCCATGCCACTCCCTGTCCGTCTGAGTCAGTGCCTCCTTCACACACACACACACACACACACACACACACACACACCCTGCTCCTGCAGGCACATGCTTAGTGTCAGGAGTCTGCTCTCAGTCTTCATGGTCAGGCTCTGGATGCTCATTCCTTTGGAATTAACCTGGAAATGGAACATCTGACCCATCCCAACATAAATACTACCTCATTTTACCAGTTAGTAACCAGGATTTTTCCCCCATAAAATCAGAAGGCCACCCTTGAATTATGCTAGTGTTTCTCATTTAAGTGCAGCTAGAATTACAGGGCCCCCAAAATTGAAAGCCTACAGTAAGTTTAATAAACTTGGAAGTTAGAATCTGAGCATTCTTTATGTATTGTAAGTGGTGAATCAGCTTGTTAGATACACTTCATTTAGATCTTGGTTGGCAACTAACACACTCACAGGGTAGAAATTGTTCTTCCTCCCAGCCCCAACCCTGTGTTCATGTTAATCTTTTCTCAGATTCAATAAAGCAAAATTAGGTGGGTTTGTTGCTGCCCAGTACGGAGCAGGTGGAAGCATTTGAGAGGCTGGTTGGTCTTGAAATGTGCTTTGTTTCTCTGAAATGCTTGACAGTTAGGAAAATGTCAAGTGGTTTGTGTGGCCGAGGTGCGGCTCACTGTACTGCATGGAGAGTGATGGCCACTCTGAGTGCAGCCTCTCTGAAGCAGACTTGAAACCACCAGGAATTCAGAACGCTTTTGATTTTGTTTCTGTTTTCACTCAGGCAAACATAAATGGCCGGGTGTTGGCTCAGTGCAGTGTTGACGAGCTGAAGAAAGAGATGAATATGAACTTTGGAGACTGGCATCTTTTCAGAAGCATGGTGAGGTTTTACAGCATTATCAGAACACTGTATTACATTATGTAAAGTTGTCTGCAACATTGTACAAACCCAGAACTAAGGAGTGCTGATCCAAGCCGATAATTTTCCATATTCATGTAAAAACTGTTTGCATTTGGTGTATGTAACTTGTCTTTTTCCTTTTTTTTTTTTTTGGAGTTTTACACTTCTATTCAACCCAGTGTTATGGAGAATAATTAGAGACAATTTCACCAGTTTTCCATGCTTTTTTTTTTTTTCGAGACAGGGTTTCTCTGTAGCTTTGGAGCCTGTCATGGAACTAGCTCTTGTAGACCAGGCTGGCCTCAAACTCACAGAGATCCACCTGCTTTTAGTTGACAAAAATACTCTCCTTGACCAATTCCTGGCGGTTGCTCTGAGCCCTCCAGGCCTCAACCCTCACCATCTGTCCTTGTCTATTGCTCTGTGCCAGCAGCAATACACACGAGCTACTTTGGAAAGAGCCCTACCTTCAACATAAGATCACCCTGGCGCTCCTCAGGTTCCTTCTTGTCCCTCATCTTCAAGAATCTTGCCAAATCGGTTTACCCAGAATCCCTTGAAAACTAGCCTTCCTGACCTCCCGCCCACTGGCTCTGAGTACCCACTCTTTGCTGTCTTTGGAGCAGAGTGGTTTCTATCTTTAGGTCTCTCAACCTGGTATATAGTTCTTGCTGCTCTCCGCTCCTTCTCTGGCTTCCTTTCACACACTCCAGTTGAATTTTGTTTTTCCCTAAGTTTTAAAATTTGTAAACTAAAATGCTGATACTTCTCTTAACATTACTAATAGGACTAAGGTAAGGAATAAATCCACTGCGAGCCAAGTGTCTTCTGGACCCTGTTGTGGTTACTGGGCACTGCTTTAACTGAAGCCTCTGTCATGTGGTTTGACAATGCAGACGATATTCATCTTTTGTTAAGGTCTTGGAAATGAGGAGTATGGAAAACCAGGTAGTCCCTGAAGACCCACGCTTTCTCAATGAGAACTCCAGCGCCCCAGTTCCTCATGGGGAGTCTGCTCGCCGTGCTTCTCACAGTGAACTGCCTCATACGGAGCTTTCCAGCCAGACTCCCTACACCCTGAACTTCAGCTTTGAAGAACTGAACACACTTGGCCTAGAAGAGGGAGCCCCACGGCATAGTAATCTGAGTTGGCAGGTATTTATTTTATGCCATTTTTCATATGATTGGAGAATAATGCAAATGTGCTGGTACATTAGATGCTCATTTAGAGAGTGCTGACTGAGAACCCAGCTGGGCAAGAAGAAGGGCTGTCTACTTAAGGCTTGTTTTTTTTTATCTGCAGGGGAAGAACTGGTAAAGCACAGGGGAAAATTAGGTTATTCAGAAATTGACAAAAATGGTGAAAATAGTCAAAAAAGAATGGAGAGTAAGAATGGTGGCACATGCCTTTAATCCTAGCATTTGGGAGGCAGAGGCAGGAGGATCTCTTTGAGTTCAAGGCCAGCGCTGTCTATACAGACTGAGAATGGGGCTATATTAGGGTGGTTGCAAATTTCCCTTTCTTTTGGTATTCTCTTTTGAGATTCAGTGATCATCAACCAGAGTACATCTGTGTGGGAAACGGCTGCTACTCATGGAGACCTTCAGTCTGGTTTCCCTTTGTGCACAGGGACACAGCACACAGCACACTTGCTCTTTCATGCTGCTCAGGCTGGGCTTCAGCCCCTGGACTCAAGTGAATCTCCTGCCTCAGCATCTTGAGTGCTGGGACCACAGACCTGCACCCTGTGCGGGTTGCCACACGCGTGCTCTCTATGGAGATACTCATAGACAGGGGCTAGCATTAGGATCAGAAGTGCAAGTGAGTGATGTGCAAAGGGTAAGGGAGGACTAGAAGACAGTAAGCTCCACAGAACCAGAGCAGGGCACGGGAGACCAGTGAGAGGGGCAAAGTCAGCTCCAGGAAGCTCTACCTGGGCAGTGTGGGAAGGGCAGTGCTGGCTGCTGCTCCTGGGGAGGGCTTTTATTTGGCAGTGAGAGTGTTTTTTCTTTTTCTCCATTCAATCTTCATGAAATGGAGAAGCCATTTTATTGTTGAATACTGACCACTACAAGAATTACTTGACACTTGGTCCCTGGGGTCTCCCCACCAGCACAGCTCTCATAGTTCCCTCTGCCCTTAGGAACAGTCAGGACCCTGGGCTGGAGGGACAGCTCAGCAGGGACGATGCTTGCCTCACCCTGATGACATCTGAGTGCAACCGCTGAGACCCACATGGTAGAAGAACCAGCTCCCCATAGTTGTCCTCTCACCTCCATGCACGGCCCCAGACCCATGAACACACATGGCACACACATACAGACACACAGACACACAGGCACATAAACACACACACACACAGAGTAAAATAATAAGTACTATCAGGACCTAGAAAACTTTTGCATATATAAGTTACTACAAATAGTTAAATAGAAACTGAAAATGTTTCTAAATATTTTAAGTAATTATAGGTTAACATAAATACCATTTTTACAAAAAAATATTATTTTTTTAAACAAAAAACGTTCATTGAGAACGGGAATGTTTTGTACATACCTTTAATGCCTGGCTTCCTAGAAGACAACTGGGTCCCCAGGTGCTGATGCCTCACATGTCCGTCGGCAGCACACACGTGGCTCTGGAACTCCACTGGGCACTCCTGTGTGAATGAGGAGAAAAGGCACAGACATCATTGTGTCTTGCAGAATACAGTTCAGGAGCCATGGGTCTGCTGCCCAGGGGCACGCGCAACACTTGAGAACAGTCATTAGTGGGTGGAGGGAGTTGGGCGGCATCCTGCAGGACTGCCGCCTCTGAAGGAAAGGTGGTTTGCCCTACACCTTTGTTCTAGCCTTTCCTGTGGCCCATTCTTAAATTCCCCCATGATTCTTTTTCCTAATCTGTACTTTTAACTGCTCATCTATTAGCTTTCCTTGGCTATAACACGGCTGGAACCTTCCCACTCAGTCTTAGAAATGCCTTCAAAGTAGCCCGTTCTGCCTCCCGGCCCAGCTGACCACAGCTGCTGCTGCTGCGCATCACAGACCTTAGTTGTCACCTCTTCTGTCTCATTTTAGGAGTATTTTCTTCCTCTGAACTAGATATGACAGGAACTTCCTAGCATATATCTGAGACGAGTTCTTTTATCAGACCTTGAAGACTTGAATGTTTTGGTTTTGAGATTTGTCTTTATTTCTTCTTTATCTCTTCTAAGAGGAATTCTTTCTCAATGAAAGTGTTTTTACCTTAAATAAAAACTTGAAATTACTTAGGGCAGTTGCTCAAATGACATACAACCTGAAATTGTTTTTTTAAATATAAACAGTAAATTAATGTTGCTAAAATTGATAAGTTAATAACAGAATTATTCAGAAATTCATAGCTTTTGGTAAACTGTTAGGTCGACTTTTTTAAGACCTTGGTATTTGATAACTTTTAAATTCTTAGTGTACATATGTATTTCCTAAACTGATGTTTGTTATGTCTTTTCCCCTTCTTATTTGAATTCTTAAATTTTTTTTTCTGTCTTCACAGTCACAAACTCGCAGAACCCCAAGTCTCTCGAGTCTCAATTCCCAGGACTCCAGTATTGAAATTTCAAAGCTTACTGATAAGGTGCAGGCCGAATATAGAGATGCCTATAGAGAGTACATTGCCCAGATGGCCCAGTTAGAAGGGGGCACAGGGTCGTCAACAATAAGTGGCAGATCTTCTCCACACAGCACATACTATATAGGTCAGAGTTCTTCAGGGGGCTCCATTCATTCTAATCTAGAGCAAGAAAGGGGGAAGGAGAGTGAGCTAAAGCAGGATGATGGGCGAAAGTCATTCTTAATGAAGAGGGGGGATGTCATAGATTACACCTCTTCAGGGGTGTCCACTAATGATGCCTCACCCCTGGACCCTATTACTGAAGAAGATGAAAAATCTGACCAGTCAGGTAGTAAGCTTCTCCCAGGCAAGAAATCCTCAGAAAGGCCCAGTCTCTTCCAGACAGACTTGAAGCTTAAGGGAGGTGGTCTGCGCTACCAGAAACTGCCCAGTGATGAGGATGAATCTGGTACCGAAGAGTCAGATAATACCCCACTGCTTAAAGATGGTAAGGAGAAAAAGGCTGAAGGCAAAGCAGAGAGGACATCCAAGTCTCCAGAACACAGTGGTGAGCCAATCAGAACATTCATTAAAGCAAAAGAATATTTGTCAGATGCTCTCCTTGACAAAAAAGATTCCTCAGATTCGGGAGTGAGGTCAAACGAGAGCTCTCCCAACCACTCCCTTCACAATGAAGCAGCAGACGACTCCCAGCTGGAAAAGGCAAATCTCATAGAGCTTGAAGATGACGGCCACAGTGGGAAGCGTGGGATGCCACACAGTCTGAGTGGCCTGCAAGATCCAATTATAGCTCGGATGTCCATTTGCTCGGAAGACAAGAAAAGCCCTTCTGAGTGTAGCCTGATTGCTAGCAGCCCTGAAGAAAGCTGGCCCGCATGCCAGAAGACCTACAACCTGAACCGAACACCCAGTACTGTTACTCTCAACAACAATACCACGCCAGCCAACAGAGCCAACCAGAACTTTGATGAGATGGAGGGAATCAGGGAAACTCCTCAGGTCATTTTGAGGCCTGGGCCCAGCCCCAACCCAACTGCTGTTCAGAATGAAAATCTGAAGAGCATGACACACAAACGAAGCCAGCGTTCCAGTTACACCAGGCTCTCAAAAGATGCATCTGAGCTGCATGCAGCCACCTCAGATAGCACGGGCTTTGGAGAAGAGAGAGAAAGCATTCTCTAAGCAAAAGAGAAGTGAAGTAGCCTTGTCCTACCCTAAGGACAAGACTGTCATGAACTTTGAATGGATCCATTACCATTACTCATCATGTTTATCATCACAGATAACAGAGGTGGTCAGGCACGTGGTGAAGCACACATCCTCTGCACAGCAGAGGGAAGCCTGAGACAGCATGGCCACCAGTCATTTCCATTGTTGCCTGCATCATGGGCAGTTTGCAGTCTCACCACCATCATGCCCTTCCCTGGCACACAACTGCACAGATCAATGAGAAACAGGCTGAATATAAAAGTAGGTCAGATGTGCATTTAAAGCTTAAAGGCTTAAATCACAAGGAAGAAAACCTAGAGATCTCCTTTATAAAATATTCATGAAACATTTGAGGGAAGATATAGTGTTAGATGGAGCAGAAACCAATTTTGCTGTTAGAATTTAATCTTGGTACAGATTTATAGGTTTTAGAGTAGAGACCAGAGACTAAAAATGAATGCCTAGCAAATGGATAGCCAATGTACTATGTAAGACTCATTGCTTTTTAAAGAGGTCTTAGAATTTAAGTAGAAAATATATACTGAAGAAGGCGATAAAAGCTGATAAGAAAATGAGTCAGCAGAACCCAAAGCACTGTGCCTGGGCCATGATGAGTCCTTAGTAGAGGAGGTGGGGGAGGGCAATGTATTCTGGGATGCTCTCTCCAGACCTAGCTCAGGCTTCCAACACCTGTGCCCTCAAAACCATCCTGGGCTATTCTGCAATTCCTGAATTATGCATCTAACCTAACCCAGCTTAGCTCATGGCTAAGAAAAAATACAAATATATATGTACAAAAAAATAGTGGTTCTGGTGATTAAACCTGGGACTTCACAAATGCTAGGTAAGAATGGCTGAGCTACATCCCCAGGCCTAAGCAGGAGTCCTTTCAGGGAGAGTCAGGAAGACAAGGGTGTAGATTGTTACTGAATGACTGTGTCAGGAAATTGTTACATTAAAAGAGTTAGTGATAGTGCTACTAGACAAAGCAGCGAGCAGATACTGGATTTGGTAAAACGTGAGGCACTGCCTTCTGTGCTGCAGCAGTTTGTTTCGCATATCTGTTCCTGAGTCAGCATTGTAAAACTGCAGTGTAAGAGGAGCTTAGATGCTACAACAGAGCAAGAACAAAGAGACAGAGCCAGTGTGGCCATGATGCTACACTTGCCATTATTCTTAGCAAAGCTAGAATGAGTACATACATTTAAGTGTCATGTAGGCTAGAAGTGTGCCTGTCATCATCATGCATCAAAACTATGTGTCACTTGATCAGAGCTCATTTATAGAGTCGATTCTAGCAGTATGTCCTGGGCCATAGGTAGGACTGTAGATGGTGAGGTTGCAGGCTTAGTGTTCGTGGAGATGTCTATCACTGACTGGACCTGTGTTGTTTACTT
This sequence comes from Bramus lutescens, assembly GCA_001685075.1. Lineage (NCBI taxonomy): Eukaryota > Metazoa > Chordata > Mammalia > Rodentia > Cricetidae > Bramus > Bramus lutescens. Next base: position 211,371 of record LOEQ01001053.1, read on the forward strand.
GACACTGTGCTGGTAGCTGCTCCATGTTTCAGTGCCTGGCTGTTTGAGTGTAATTGAGCATTGTCATGAAGTGCATATGTTGCATGATCTCTAACAGGTATTTTAAGCATTAAAAACAGCACGATGTTGCCAACATTATGCGTTTTACTACTTCTAATGTTTATTAGTTTGCAGTATCATGTAACTGGTACTTGAGAAGCAGTATGGTTTCTCTCCAGGTGAGTGGTCACAGCTCACAGTCATGGGAGTCCTTTATTCACACTGTCTGTGAAGTCATTACTGGAGTGCCAAGTGCACACATAGACTAGGAACAATAAAGAGTTGCATGCCATTCTGACTCATGGAGTTTTATTCACTATAGCAATGACAATTCACATTCTGATTAAAACTTAAAACATGGTCTGTGTGTCTGTTTTGTCCTATGCCTGGAGTTTGTGGACTTACAGGTCATGAAGTTGGCAGAATGTTCTGGACAGCCCTTACTGTCTTTCTGAGAGAGGTTGGCTCTGAAGCCCCAGTGCCTAACTAGTGCTTTCTTGAAGCTTCAGCATCTCCAAGCACATGGCACCATAGCACTAGGCAGTCCATTTCTGCAGCTAGAGGCAGACTATCCAGATTCCTGCAGAACATCAGTTTATTGCATGAGCTTTCTAGACCAACATTCTTTCTCCTGCTGGTACAAAAATTGACAGGCCAGATGGGTTCCTGAGTCACCGTTAATCCCTCTTGAGTCTGCATGTCAGTGTGTGTCTGTGTATTTTTATATCGCATAGCTCAGTCTGATTCACACACAGTCAAAACTCTGCATTAAACTGAATGAAGTAATAGAAAAAGGAGCCTCGAACCCTGTCTGTCTCTTAAATTTTGACACTCAGTCTTAGGCTGTGTGAGCCCCTTTAGCTCCACCTTCAGCCATAGGAGGTGGGATGATGTAGCATCCTATCACTCACCGTGGCCTTTGGAGGGTTTACTTCTGAGAGTATCTTTAGCCCCGGTTGTCCTGGAACCGGTTTTGTAGACCAGGCTGGCCTCGAACTCAGAGATCAGGACGGAGACGGAGGACTCACCTGGGATTAAAGGCGTGTGCCACCATGCCTGGCACCACTAGTATTTTTCAATTTGAGTCAGCTTTTGATTAAGGATCAGGAGTCCTGCTCTATCAACTTTAATCTTTGCTGGCATGGTGACTCTTGCCTATAATCCCAGTGCTCAGGAGATGGAAATAGGAGAGTCAGGTGTTCAAGGCCAGCCTCAGCTACATAGAGATTTTTGAGACCAGCTTGGGCTATGTGAGGCCTGATTTCAGAAAACTAACAGCGCAACCAGAAGAAGTATTTTCAATAATGAGAGAACTTGTTTTCCTGTGTTATTTTATATGGTTTTAAATATATAGTCAGAATAATTTTAGTTGCCTAACCAAGTAATTTTAGAGTTGTATTTGCTTAAATCCTCATCCTGAGAATTCAAGTTCATTCGCATGCTCTAGTGCTATAATAAAAATAATTTATGATTTTTTTTACTAATAGTAACTTGAATAAAATTACATTTTGTTTATTTTGGTTTGGCTAAAGTACTAAATTTAAAAAGTTTTAAGACCACATAATTTTTTGTTACACCAGGAATTCTCAGCCTCTTTAGAAATATTCCTGAATTTAAAAATTTAAAAAAAAGCATGAATTCCTGGTGAACTCCTGAATAGATTGCTGTACTTACCAGGAAAAGAGAGCAGAGGGCCCCCTTTAATTAATGGGTGAATGACATTGAAGGATTAGGGAGGAAGGAGGGTGCAATAAAGTGAGCATTTTTGGCAAATTTGTGCTACGGGCCCCAGCCTGCTTTATCCCCCATCTTTCCTGGGCTCAACAGACACAGCAGAAAAAAAAAGGGAATGGGGACACCCTCCTGCCTGGGGCAGGTAAGCCACCCAAAATGAGTACCCTTCCTCACTTAAGCTGAAGCATAGGCTGGAGTTACACAGAGACTTGAAACTAGAAACTTGTAGATAGCAGTGAGCCGGCTGTGGACGGCGTTTAATTGACTCATTGCTTGGCAAAGGTTGAGAATCCCTGGTTGAGACTAATTAAGTAGAAAGAGACTTTGAAGTCTTACGTAATATTAAACCCTTTCCTGCCTAGGAAGAAAATGCTGCCCCTGTACTAGATAGACAGCGGTTCAGAAGATCCAGTTTAAACTGAGGTATGTAACAAACTAGTTTTCAAAGTAAGAAGCACTGGGAACAGTTGCCAGGAGCTAACCCCCCCCCCATCACCCACACGGTTGAAGATTTTTTAAATGAATAATAAGCAAACCTTGCTGTGAGACCGTGTTTCCTAGACTGTCCAGCTACACCCATGAAGCCTCACCAACATGACTGCCTCAACATGAGCTGAACAAGGACAATAGATATGCCAGAGTGGATTTGGGGGGTGGGAGAGACCACGAGGCCTCAACCCTACACAAAGAACCCAGGCAGCTAAGGGGTGCTGACAGCGGGGGAAATAGTCTTAATCAGGGAACACCAATTGTTCATGCCAAACGGATAGCCCTGAAAACAAGTACAAGGGACATACAGGCTAAGCAGGTTATATTTGTGTGTGTAGGAATATATGTTTATATACATTATGTAATAACTAATGAGCAGTAGAGACCATGAATTTGAAAGAGAGCAGGAGGGTATATGGAGGGAGGAAAAGGAGGAAATGATATCATTGTGATTGCAATAAATTAAAAAAATTGTAGCAATAGCCCTGGCCTGCAGGTCCTCTGGCTGTTGGCCCAGGCAGGTGGAAATCCGAGCTGAAACCTTCCTGAGAGGGGCCTCAGTGGCTGGAGGACGGATGCGCACTGTTCAGATCTCCCAGCAGAGTGAAGCATCTGGGAAATTACTAAGTTTCTAATAGAGACGTTGACCAGGACGGGCAGCTATTGATGTTTCTTGACCCTGGATAGGATTCTACCCTGATATTCCCATCAGAATTCCAGGGGTTCCCCTGTGAACATTGGGGAGCACTATCACCAGCGCTGGCAAGAGTCGACATTTGAAGTATGGCATCTACTGGTGCATGTTGCTTTTGTGACTCCCTTAAGTTGAAGCGTCTCTAATGAAGGGCCGTCCATGTTCCCAGAAATGTGAGTGACGACTCTTGGAAAGTCTGGAATCTGACCTGAAGTAAAGACCAACAAAACACACACATACACACAACATACACAGAGATATGCAACACACACGCAACACAAAACATGAAATGTTTAACACAGTGTTACTGTTTCAAAACACAAAATATTCTGGATCTGCTGGTGGGTGTGGCCTGTGGTCACTGACTAGCAGACCACTCCCCAGACATTCTGCAGCTGAAGATGCCCTTTGTAGTGTTATTAATTCTAAGCATGTGTATTAGGAGCCTTTTATTGCCATCTAGCAAAGCATGGACTAGCATATCAAGATGAATTAATTACTAAACTATCAAGACACGAATGAACAAAATTGTACTCTCATAACAAAATGCGTGTCCTTATTCAAATTAAACTATCCGAGGTCATTAAGGTCTTTATTATTCGTGATCATTTTCTAATTTTATTGTATTTACACATATTTACCTCCTTCTTTTTCAAGGCAACAAGGGCTTAGAACCTTAGTATTCTGCCCATAGACCAAGCAGCGCTTCTTTCTCATTCTCCTGGCAGCTCGGTTAATTTCCCCAGCCGACTTCCTCACCACGTATAAGGCGGTGAAGAAGACACGGCCACCATTCTAGCCCTGCCATGCATTCGGCCAGAGAAGAAATGTGTCACCTTAACCAGATTTCTCTGTTCTCTGTAATTTTAGGATTTAAGTTAGTTTTTAATGAAGTATTACTTTTATAAGATTTTAGGTAAAAGCCCAATGTATAGAAAAAGTATGTAAATAATCTAATCTCTCATGTCCTGTAGCACATTCTTGGTCAGGTAACTAATAAAACATTAGATATTCTCAAAATTGTCATAGTTCAGACACTTGCAAGTTGTGCTTTCTTAGACCTTATAGAAGGCATGCTGTTTTTACTAAATGTGAATTAAACTATTTTGAAAGAGATTAGTTTCTTTCCGGGTTCTGTGTTTTCTCCATATTTGCCTATGTTCTTTTCAGTCTTTATTTTTTTGTCTGTGTTTTCTTGGAGGTTGCATTGTATGCATCCTATTTTACCACAAGACATCATTAGCACAGTAGCAGGAGAGAGCAAACTTCACAAGGCCTTTTAGACAAACCTGATTTTGGATAACCCGGGGCAGCCAACAGAAATTTCTGTGAGTGAATAAGGCAGACCTAAACTAGGTTATCGAAAGCACCAGAGTCTACACAAATCCCATACAATGTGCTAAGAATGCCCTGCCGCCCTGCACCCCCACCACAGTTTCTCGTGGGAGGCCCCCCAACTTTCACAGCTGCCCCGTCACCTGCCTGGCCTGGGTACGCTTCTCTGTTTATGCTTCCAGAGACCTTTCAAGATGTAATACAATGTTTGATTAAAAATTCCCAAGATGGATATCCACAGCTCACCATGGCAAACCACATCCTTTTAAAATACCAGGCGATGTGTTCTGCACGTGTTTTAAAATCCTCTTGTGCACTTTAAGCCCTTGTTGCAGAGAGATGCCCATCTCATGTATCAATATAATTCTAGAGTCAGGCAAAACTGGTAATTCTGTACTTCACCTTAGAATCCTGAACACTGTATTCAAGTGTAACTTAGCTGCAGCGAACCCCCAATTCAGGTTTATAACTATGGCGATACTGCTCACCATCAGGACCACCACAGCACCCAGCTTCCCTTAGCCACGTCAGAATGTCCACCTTCCCTTCAGTGGGTTATTTTCATTGATGACCCCTCATCCATTTATCATCCCCTCTCACACCATTCTGGTTGTTTGACCTGTTAGGAGCTTGCTGTACTAGGATTCCATCCTGAATGCTTTCCTGTGGATGGGTAATTATGCATTGTTGATGCAGGCAAATCATTCTCAATAACAATTCCCAGTCTCGCTAACTGAATCATTTAAGCCTCAGGTTTTTAGCTCTTTGAAGGTGGGAGTTCCAGACAGTTTTGGTCATATCCACACACTCCATTCTTCTTGTATCTACTTTCCCTTCCCTATCAACTCTATATTTTGTCCTTTTCCCCCCTTCTTTTAAACCTTAAAGACCAGTCTGTGCTGCCCCAAATAATCCTGGTGGTGTGATCTGCTATTAGAATGTGGCTGGTTTACCAGGGACAACTCTCAGAGAAAACTGGCCCATTGTTTCTCAGCAGCTAACAATTGCTGGTTGCTCCACTGCTAGGTGTGGGATTGTGTGCCCAGTCCCCTGCTCCATGCTGGGGTCTGGTCTGGCTCAGGCTGACAGGGGTTTTAAATAGACATCATCAAAACCACCATGAGCTCTGTCCTGCCGTGTCCAGAAGATATTTATCTCCCGTCAGCCATCAACTCTGCCTCTTACACTCTTTCCACCTCTCTGACAATGACCCATGAGCCTTGGAAAGGGGGTGCGGCATGTGTGTGTGTGTGTGTGTGTGTGATGTTTCCTTTAGGGCTGAGCATTCTGCAGTGTTTTATTCTCTACACAGTTATCAGTTGTGGGTCTCTGTGCTAATCACCATGTACTGCAAATGAAAGCTGCCAAAGGTTGAGAGAGACACAGACTTATGGGTATGATGAAAAGCCAGGAGTTGGTTTAATACTGTGTCCATCCAGCAGCCTAATGGTAGTAGCTTCTCCCCTAGACCTATCTAACCACAGGTTATTGGCCCAGGGAATGATGACAGGTACAGGCTTCATCTTATGGAACTAGCCTTAAATCCAATCAGAAATGAGTTGGTTATCCCTATGATGTCATGCCACTGTTGCAGCAGCGAGGATGTCTGGCCAGGCCAGTCATTGCTGGGGCTCACACATGAAAGTCAGCCAGTGTGGACGAAGCTTCCATCCAAGTCTCTACCAGTTTAGTTTCATCGTGTGCTATGACTTAAATATGTGGTGTCATCAGCAGTAGGGTCCTGCCAACACGAACTTGGTTTCTTGTTCCTGTAACAATTGTTTAGTGTTACCTAAATTCACATAAAGACAGGGCCCGATTATCTCGTGGTTCCGCGTACTCAAGGCAGCAGAGCCCTCTGGCCCATCTTGTGTGTTTGGCTGATAATGTGGCCGAGAGAGGTGAGGGATCGGCTGTGAAGGTGGACTGTCTGGGCTGCTGCGTTATGAATGGTTCTTGTGTAACTTTTGTCCACATGGGCTTCTCGAGTCATTGGCTCCTGCTGAGCTGCAAGGCAGACTGGGAAGCTGTGTCTGGTTCTGTGCCCTTGAAGGACACAGTGAGGTAAGCACATAGAAACGACATGTTTTACCTAGTTTATTAAAGATGGTGTCTTCTGGTCTTAAACTAATAGGAGGTAATTCTTTGTGTGGAGATCTTTTCAATTTTACTTTGGTACAGTTGTTATCCTGGTAAGGAAGTTAACTAAAATCCTAACCTCTCTTGGGAAGAAGTTTTAGGGGGTTTTCAACCAGCTCTTTCCCTGCTTTTGAGAAGTGGGGAACATGGCAGGGAGATCCAAGGGAGGCTGAGAATGGAGCAAAGAAAGCTTCATACCCCTCTAGACGCTTGCCAGTTAAGGCACTCAGATACTAGACATACCCATAACACTCTCGATTTGTGAGAGTCAATGACAAACACTAGATAGTCATTAGTTCTTTAATCCCCTCCTGACTCTCATGAGGCCCCTTATACCTGCAGATTTGTGGCCTGTGCTTCTAGCCATTAGAGTGAACAGGAAGCCTGCAGAAAGGGCCTGACCCACAAGTAAACATTCAGAATGAGCTTTAGCAAGAGAGAGGGTCTCACGACCAAGTCAGCCATGGCCAGGCCTCATGTCGGGGGGAGCAACAGAAGAGAACTCCTGGAGGCCAAGTGGTGGGGCCCTGAGAAAAGGTCTTCCCTTCAGACCCAGAGGGGCTGCGTTAGACACAACCATCATGTAAAACATAAAACTTCCTAAAGAAAGGGCAGAGAATAGAAACCTCTTAACACAATTTCAAGGGGATGAGCCTACTTCACACATGTAATCTAGTCCAGCCTAGCCTATGTGCCCTTGCCACAAAGGCAGGCCCTAGGTAGGACTGTAAATATAGCTTATAGGTCCCAAGGGATGGGCAGCAAAGCAGCAGTATAGAGTGCTTTCTTATTAGCTCAGAGAGAGAGAGAGACAGAGACACAGAGAGATAGACAGAGAGAGATAGACAGAGACAGAGACACAGAGAGATAGACAGAGAGAGAGACACAGAGAGATAGACAGAGAGACAGAGAGAGATAGACAGAGACAGAGAGAGACAGAGACACAGAGAGATAGTGTCTCTCTGTCTGTCTCTGGCTCTGTGTCTCTCTATCTGTCTCTGAGAGAGAGACAGAGACACAGAGAGATAGACAGAGAGACAGACAGAGAGAGATAGACAGAGACAGAGAGAGACAGAGATAGAGAGACAGAGAGAGAGACAGAGACACAGATAGACAGAGAGACAGACAGAGATAGACAGAGACAGACAGAGATAGACAGAGACACAGATAGAGACAGAGAGAGATGGAGATAGACAGAGAGGAGAGGGAGGGGGAAGAAAAGGGGGCATGTGATCTAACACTAGCAGGCTCCCACTCAATTTTCTTGCCCTGGAGCCTGCCTGGAGCAGGGCTGCCCACTGAGAAAGAAGCTAGACTCTTACGCCTGAGGATTCCGGTCCCAGGAACTGAACTCCCACGCTTAGAAGCCTGACAGCACTTCTGTTTTTAAACCCTCTGCTGTCTAACTTTGCTGATCACTGACCAGGTTTTTTGTGTTTGAATTTCTTTAAATCTGAGATGCCCTTTCCCCCACATTCTGGCTCACACGACATTACGAAATGTCCTACCCTGAACAGCATCAATGGCAGTAATTTCTTCTTCTTCCTAAAACACATCCTGCAGTCGGTGGGACTTTGCTTAGGTTCAGTGAGCCATTGTCTTCATGTGCAGCGCAACCATGGGTTACATCCTCAGTGGTTTGGACTAGCAGTGGCTTACATTCACCTGACCCCAGTCCAATACTCTGTGTGGAGTCCTGCAGCAGCCAATCCTCATCCTATATTCACTTGGGTATTGGATGTAGTACAGGCCTTTGTTTGAGAAGAGTGGCTTGCCTGTGTGCCTGACAACGTTCTGAGACGTTTTCACATATTAACTAGTTTAATCGTCATGACAGCAGCACACAAATGTTTCCATTACCCTCAACTCAGAAAGGAGACGGAGATGGTGAGTCCCCAACTTTAAGTGGTAGAGCCAGAGGCTGGGTGCATACACTGAGGTTCCGTAGAGCCCCCCTGCTCCCATGTATGTTCTATTGTTCCTTACCCATGGGGGGCCAATTTCTTCTTACATCTGACATGTATGGCATCGTCATGGACTCTCCCTACTTGCTTTGGAACAGAGTTTGAGACTTTCAAAGACCTACTCTAGAAAGGAAAGGCTCAAAACCCTATTTACATTTGTTGAGAACAAGAATCTCAATGTTTTTAAATCCAACATCTTTGTTAATAATTATTTTTGGAAACTTATTGGCTTCTTGTTATGGTTTCTTGTCCTGATATTCTTCATGGAGTAGACCACTGTATTGCAGCTTGTGCATATTATATTAGTCTTATAACATATCCATCTCATAGTATATTCATCTTATATTACATTCATCTTACCTTCCCTCCCGGTGACCCTGCTTGCCAACACCTGTGCTCCTATATGTCAACTGTCAGTATTATGTGTTAGATCACAACCCTAAGCTCTGTGATGGAATATTATGATGATTAATAAATATTAGTAGATAAGTAGAATATACCTATCTTGAGGTGGAGGCTTTGCGTTTTTAATGACAATGATGACTGTCTCCTAAGAAAGTAAGGAGAAAACACAACAGAGGCCCCCCTCCCAGGCACCGAGGCCAAGAATTTGACTGCACAGTCACAGTGGACAGACGGTGGGCTGAGACAGTCAAGGGCCACTTCAGCTTGTGTGAATATCTGCCTAATGACCCCAGACCTTGCCACAAAGCCAGACACAGCTCTCAGCAGTTGACAAGGATTAGCATGCAAGCCTTACTGACTGCATAGCAGTCAACAGCAGGGCTCCTGGGAGCAGTTTTCTCTAGCCACACTCAGTTTCCTTCTGGCTTAAGTGGCTCTCATCCTGCTTGACCAGCAGGGAAGCAGAAGGGGACCCAATGCATCAGTGGAAGGGAGGCAAGAAGAAAGGATAACAGGGTGGGGTGAGTACAATCAAGATACATTATATATGTCTGTATGACAATGCCATGATGAAACCCATTATCATACAATCAATACATGCAATAAAAAGTCAATTTAAGAGCAACTTGCCAAATCAGAAATCAACAAACACACACAAATATTTTGACTTCCTCCTCCGCAAATGAAAGGACCGAGCAAGAGTCTGGGAAGCTAAGTTCCCAGAACCCACCAGGGCACCCAGCTGGCTGTCCAGCTCCATGGGACTCTCCTCAGAGTCTTCTCCTGTCTTCCATGCTCTGGGACCTAGCAAGAGGTGAGCATGAGCTGGGCGGGTGCCTGTCCTGCTCAGCAGCATCAGTGCCCAATGCCAGGCCTCCCCATCTCCCTCTGCCTTCCTCTTCTATGACCCTCAGTAGCCAGGGCTTGGGACTGGAGGCCACCCTGGCCTTGGATTCAGTCTACCTATAGGTCTTTGCATAGGTCATCATGCTGACACCAGCTTGGGGTACAGAGCAAGACCTTGCCTAAAAAACAAACAACAAAGAAAGCTAACAAGATGACAGAGGACTCTGTTACAGTGTGATGTGTGCTTGGATGAGAACAGATCAGGGTGCAAGAGATTGGGGTACAACCTGGAAGAGAGCCACAATATCTTTTGTCTATTACTGGTGTGTGTGTGTGTGTGTGTGTGTGTGTGTGTGATGTTGGGGAACGTGTGTGAGTGTGTGTGATTTTGGGGAACTCTTGGCCCTCTGCTGTGGTAGGGAGTGAATACAGGTGTGCTGGCTGGTTTTATGTCAACTTGACATAAGATAGAGCCGTCTGAGAGGAAGGAACCTCAATTGAGAAAATGCCTCCATAAGATCAGGCTGTAGGTAAGCCTGTAGGGCATTTTCTTAATTAGTGATTAATTAGGAAGGGCCAGCCCTGGCCAGTGGTCCTGGATTCTATAAGAAAGCAGGCTGAGCAAGCCATCTAGCTTTCTCCTCTTGGGGAGGAAAGGGTTTATTTGGCTCACTCCTCCACATCACAGTCCATCACTGAAAGAAGTCAGGACAGGAACTCAAGCAGGGTAAGATCCTGCTGATGCAGAGGACATGGAGAGGTGCTGCTTCCTGGGTATTTCCAGAAAGGATTATCTGAGAGATTAAGACCCATCCCAGCCTGACATTTTTCAGTCACAGTAACTGGGAGGCAGAGGCAGGTGGATTTCTGTGATTTCAAGGCCAGCCTGGTCTACAGATTAAGTTTTAGAACACTCAGTGCTGTCTCAAAACCTGTCTCAAAACAAAACAAAACTAAACAAAACAAAAACAAAAATCCACCCTGAAAATGGGCATCACCATTCCTCAGGCTGGAATGGTAGACAGAATAGAATAAAAAAGAGGAGAAAGCTAGATGTTCACCAGCATGACTTGCTCTCTGCTTCCTGTCTTTAGAGATGTGAGCAGCCAGCCTGCCTTGCCTGCTGCCACAGCCATGAGCCCCTTCCTTGGCCATGCCTTCCCCACTGCCATGGATGGCTGGACCTTCAAACTGTGAACCCTAAGAGCCCTTCCTCTCTTCAGTCTCTTGTTGAGTATTTGGTCACAGCAATATGAAAAGTAATGAATCCAGACCTGTGTTGACATCACCACATGAGCTGGGGACCAAAGGCCACCATGAGTGGATAGGGACGGGGCACCCGAGAGCTGCGATGCCGCCCCTTCTGAAAAGGCTAGTTTCCCACTGCGTACGCCACGCTAGAGGCTCTGAAGAAACATTTGGTGGAAATGGCAGGGATAATTTTGGCCTTGCAACTCCCCCAGGCTTATCTTGCTGTGCCACTAAAGCTCAGTTTAGGAGTGATGCTGGCATTTCTTCCAGCTGCCAAAATGTCTAGGTGTCAATGGCTTCCACATGTCTTTCTCAGAGTCAAGCTCTCCTAAAGTGATCTACCAGGCCACACTTAGCTTGGTTTTGAACCCAGGGAAATAGTTGGTGGTATAAGTACAAGCTATGGAACACCATAATTCAATAGATCATTGACCTTTTCTTAAATATTACCCTCCCACACACACACTGATAAAACTCCTCCTGAGTTTTAGCTGAACTTTAAGCTGAAGGGGAAGACAATAGTAATTCTGTTTCTGCAGTGCCATGGATAATTTTGACATATCTGTGAGAAAGATTATGTTATATTTAATAATAGGGGTTATAGAAATATGTGTGTGTATCAGCTTATCCTTGCTATCATAGAATTACATACATGCAAAAGTAGACTCTATAATAGGGATTTTCTTTTAAGCAATTTCTTCATTTTTATTTAATGTCTATGAGTGTTTTGGCTATGTGTCTATGCATACAGGGTCCTTGAAGTCAGAAGAGGGTGTTTGATCCCCTGAAAACAAAGTTACAGATGGTTGTGAGGTACCATGTGGGTGCTGGGAACTGAGCCCAGGTCCTCTGAAAAAGCAGCAAGTGCTCTTATCTTCTGAGCCATCTCCTCAGCCTCTAAGTCTTATGATTAGCCTTTTGGTATTTGAAACAACCATTTTAAAAACAGATGTAGAATCAAGGTGGTGAGTTCCCAGGATATCAGCCAAGGAGAACACCCAGGAACGCTTCTTCCACACCTACCAGCAAGGATGGAGACAACCCAGGGCAGAACCCTGCTGTTTCTAGAAATATCCGCTATTGAGTTGGCCTTCAGTCTCATTCTTTTGTATATATATTTTTTTAACTTTATTTTTTAAAATGTGTGTGTGTGTGTGTGTGTTTTAATTGCATGTATGTGTATGGACCATGTGAAGGGAACACCTGAAGAGGCCAGATGAGGGCTTTGCACTGCCTAGAACTGGAGTCACAGTGGTCTTCAGTTGCCCTGTGGGTGCTGGGTACCAGACCTGAGCCTTCTAGAAGAGGAGCAAGTAAACACTCTTAGCCACGGAACTATCTCTGCCCCTTCGGTCTAACTCTTTTTTTTCTTTCTTTTTCTTTTTCTCTCCCCCCCACCCCCCGCCCAGACAGGGTTTCTCTCTATAACCTTGACTGTCCTGGAACTTGCTCTGTAGACCAGGCTGGCCTTGAACTCAGAGATCTTACTGCCTCTGCCTCCCCAGTGCTGGGATAAAAGGCGTGCACTGCAGGGCTTCAGTCCACTTCTCGAGTGCCCATTGCCCTTCTTGTCCTAGTGACTGGCTGAAAAAGACAAAAGGAAGGAGGTCTAGAAATTTTGTATAAGCCCTTGGGCCATTTCCACATGTGGGAAGGAGGTAGCATTTCTGCCATTGGAGGGAAGGGGCTTGAATTTCTTTTATAGCTGATGTTGATATGTGATTCCAAAATAGCACATATTAAAGATTTTTATACACTCAACGTTTTCTCCGTAAGGCCTTTATATTCTTAGTTATAGGCAAGAGCCCAAGTTTTTTTGAGAGCCTATAGCCAGACCATCAGTTGATGTAGGAGGGTCATCTGTCTATGTGTTAACTTTCATTGGTTAATAAAGAAACTGCCTTGGNGTGCGGGAGCTGGGCCGGACGAAAAGCAGGGCCCGCTCCCCTTATTACTACAATCAGTGAAATAGAAGAGGGGAAAAAAAAAAGAAAACAACCCAACATTCCTACTGGAAGCCATATGCAAGTGCAGTACAGTGATAGCATTGCAACAGAGAGCCGCTTCTAATTGCCACATCGCTGTCCTTCTACTACGGGTGTGAATTTTCACTGACTTTTTCCAACTATAAGAAGAACGCCGGGGGAGTGGCAATCAGATGCCAGAACGCAGACGGCCAAGGGTATTAAAGGAAGAAGGCTACTTGGTTCCCAAGGATCCGTTAACCCCACAGGCGCTCTAGGAACACAAAGGACCTCAAAGGTAGGATAGCCAAAGAGTGCTTGCTCTGCTACCCCAACAGGTGTGAGGGTATGTGTGGCCTGGCTGGGTTTCCATCTCCCCAGAAGGAAAGCCTCTCAACCTCACCGTGCGGTCTGCCTCGAGAAGATCACAGTTTCCCAAGAGGCTTGGAGCACCCTTTAAGGAGCACAGAGATTTTCCTATTCAGTTTCTTCGGTGACGGGTCTGTGGGCGCGAATTTGTCCCTCTTCTCCCTGTAGAGACCCACATCTGTTTGTAGTTTCCAAAACTGGCTACAAAACTTTTTGTGGCTGCTCACACAGTTCTAGGGTTCCATCTCAGCCTAAGGTGGGGACCTGTTCCTGCCTCCCTTCCCTTGAACCTGAGATTTCTTCATGATTCCCTCCAGCGAGAGTCAAGGACAGTGAGGTCCCATGACTTTCAAGACTAGCTCATGAAAAAACCCATGATTCCATGGTTGTTTCTCAAGACCTCCATGCTCTGTCTGTAATGGCCGTTTTGTCAGGAAGCCCAGGCAGGGAAAAGTGGAGCTGCCA
>LOEQ01001053.1:254130-264168 GCA_001685075.1 Bramus lutescens
ATAGATAGATAGATAGATAGATAGATAGATAGATAGATAGATAGATAGATAGATAGGAAGGATATGATGAGAATGTGAAGGAAGGGATGTTAGGTCTCAGGACAGTGACCAGGATAGAGAAGCCACAGTCCTGTTCTGTGGCATCAAGTGTTCGTGAGTAGATAAATAGTGAAAATGCAACAAAGGAGGAGGCAGCCCTGTTTAAAATCCACTTTTGAATGTACAGCCCTTTGGAAGGTGAGGATGTTGTTCTTCTGTCAGCCTGGCTGGGAACGGCTAAGGTCAGTGACAGTGTCAAGGGAGGGGGCTTTTATGTCTTTGTCTTCCTTGAGGACCCTCGAGTCATGCAGAGAGCCCAATGGTGCTGGAGAGAATGGGAACGGTAAACACGTGGCGTGTGGGTGTGTTCCCAGAGAGGAGCTGTCACTTGGATGCACAATCAAAGGCTAACCCTGTTGGCATCAGTGGCCTCTTGGGTGATGTGTAGTTAGTTAGTCCCGAGTGAAGGCAAGAGGAAACATGTCAGGAGCCACTGTCATCGTCCTTTTCTGAACATTGACAGGAGTTAATGGATGTGCAAGCAGATCTGTTGGGGACATGTCAGCAGTAGAACGACCAAGTGGGGCACAGAGGTGGAGGTGAGGGGGCTTCAGAGGAGTCCCAGCCCACCGCAGGCTGAGAAGAGGACAGGGCTTCTGAACATCACAAGTGCAGCGAGTGTGACTGATAACACCAGGGAAATGGGGTACAAAGAAGTAACCCACCCACCTATCAACCCATTTACCCATCCATCTACCCATCTGCCCCTACCCTTTTCTCCATCCGTCTCCCGACATCCCCATCCATCCATTCATCCAGCCACTCAGTCAGTCATTTATCCACTCACATACCCACCCACCCATCCATCCCCTCATCTATACATTCACACATCCGTCTGTCTATTCATGTATTCCTCTCTCCTATGTTCTCCCTCCCTCGCTCAACCTCCCATCCATCCATCCATCCATCCATCCATCCATCCATCCATCCATCCATCCATCCATCCATCCATCCATCCATTCACCCACCCACATATTCAGTAACTACTGAATACCTACTGTACGTCAGGAAATTCCAGCTTATAAAATATTGGTGAACAGAACTGGCAAAAAATCCTTCACTCAGTTCCCAGCACCCATGGCTGTCCCTCCGGGTACTAATTTAAAAAAAAATTGTCACCATCATAACCCCCTCCTGCGAGGTGAGAGAATAAACCTGTGACAATGTAGGACCGAGAAGGAAAGTGTCGCAAGCAGTTTTAGATAAAGTGGCCCTGGGAGATGACATTGAGAAGATGACATTTGAGCAGAGGTTTGAAGAAAGCAAAGTGATAAACATAACATGCTCTGGGGAATAGCATTCTGGGAGAGAGAACAGCCAGCATAGAAGGTCCAAGGCATTTGTGCCCAGGCATTCGTGGGATACGGAGCTATGGAGGTGGCCAGTGTGACAGGGGTATAGTGAGCCCTAGGGGGATTTACGTATCATTTATTCTAAGCACTGTTTATTTTAAACAGAATTCTCAAAGTGCAGAGGAATGGAAGTAGAATGGGTGATCCTCCTGCCTCAGTTTCTTGTGTGCTGAGATCACAGCTTTGTCCGGCCATGCCCGACTTCCTTTTAACTATTTAAACCATGTATTTCAATGCTATTATATGTAGTCATATCCCTATACCACCATCACCACAACCACCTCTCAAAGCTTTCTGTCTTTTCCACATGAAACTCTGAACTCAGCAGACAAACATCCTGTTTTTCCCACACTGGTCTTGGTGGCCGCTGCTCTTCTTGGCCTCCATGGATCTGACCATTCTAGCTACCTCATATGTGAGTAGAGCCCTACCATTTTTGCCCTTCTGTGGCCGATCTGGGGTCCCTCCTAAGCTGAGTGTGGAGTGTGGGCGCAATCCAGATCTTGAATCACAGCAATAGGTCCTTTTAACTTCTGGGCTCACACCCCGAAATTCAGAAATCTTGACATGGTGAGATGGCAAACAGAGCATCAGCTGCCACTCTACAGGACATACCTGCCTCCTCAGAAACCTTCTAGACGCCCTGTTCAGGCAGTCGGGCCTGCTCGATTGGCTCTGAGGAGACCAGAACACTCACTGCCCTCTGCGGCATGTGCATGTCATCTCCCGGTAAGAGGCTAAGAAAGTCAGATGGCTTCTCTACAATCAGCAGGCATGGGACACCAATGTTCGCAGTACTCGGAATTGCCCAGGTGCCTCACTAGACCAGTTAGGGTTCTTTCCCTACCAGCCTTTCTGGTCTATGACCCCAGTCTTATTGGAGGCCCAGGTCTATTTCTCTGGGCTGTTGGAATCCACACCCACCGAGGGCTGGCCTCAGGGATCTGGTTGCTTTTGCAGGTTAAAGCAATTCTTTCTCTGCCCCTGGAGGGCATGCCCACCCCTGGAGCAGAACACAGCCAGGCCACCCACAGGGGATACTCCTGTGTCTCCTCTGCTCAGAGTGACAGCAAGTGGTCAGGAGGACTTTCGGACTTCAAGAGTTAGTGGACTATGGAGTCCCGCCCAGCCCTGCTTAGTCTGTAAGAACTGTGGTCATGTGTGCAGCAATAGAAGGAATTCACACTTTTAAATGATACTCCTGGCCGCCCTAGCTCAAGCAGAAGTGAACTGTGACCTTGGAGATAGGCTTCAATGAGTCCCCAAATGGTCCTGTGCACGCCCCTCCTTGAGAGCCTGGGTCCACTGGCTGGTGAGGGCAGCAGCTCAGCTTTGCCTGGAGTTTTATGCTTATTACATGTCATGGTCAATGATGCTGGAAATGGTCACTGGAGGACAACATGGGGGTTCTGTGGGAACGCCAAAGGAACTATAGCAATTAACCTCATACTACTAAAAATATTGATCAATGGGACTGAGCAGTTTATTTTTGTTTGTTTTCCAAGACAAGGTTCCTCTGTTTAGCCCTGGCTGTCCTGGAACTTGCTTTAGACCAGGTTGGACTTGAATTTAGAGATCCTTCTGTCTCTGCCTCCCCAATGCTGGGATTAAAGGTGTGCGCCGTCACATCCAGGTTTTTGTTTGCTTGTTTCAACTTTTTGAAGATGACTTAGCATCAGAAGGAATGGTGCAGTTCTAGACTTTTTGTTCATTTATTTAACACGAAGTATTGTTCTGTTGCCCAGGCTTAAGCAATACTCTTGGCTCAGCCCTCTGGGTAATTGGATTATAATCTTGCCTTACCTGCTCAGTCTACAGGTTTTTTTTTTAAATTCACATATACTGCTGTTGTGTATGTGTTTGTGTGCTTGTGTGTGTGTGTGTGTGTGTGTGTGGTGTGCCTGCGGAGGTTATAGGACAACTTGCAAGGAACCAGTTCTCTCCTTCCGTCATGTGGATACAGAACCCAGATCGTCCGCCTTCACAGCAAGCCCATTCATTTGCTGAGCCCCACCTCCAGTTGACAGTTTAAAAAAACAACTAATTTGGGCCAGTTCTGCTTGTACTTTCCTATAATCCCAGTACTTGGGAGGTGGAGGAAGGATGATCAAAGTTCAAGGTCAGACCTCTCACAGATAAATGCCAACAAAATGCTAAATTAAAGACATCTTTCTGTTTTGGTGCTGAAGAGCCCACTTTTTGTTATTGGAGGGAATGTTTCTCCCTATGAGTCTCTTTGTCCTGTTCACTGGCCTCATCTCTGTGAGTTCTCTTGGCAGCGTGTCCTAGGAGCTCACTCGGGCCACCTCCAGTCCTGCAAGAGAGACCTGCTGTGCATCAGCCCCTGTGCACCCTTTCTTGGACTTACTCCAAGCTGTGCCTTCATTGGTATGGAGGGCAAAGAGGACACAGCCAGCCCCAGCCTGCCCCAACCTGCTGGTGACTTCCCCAGGGCCCTGGAAGCCCAATGACTCAGCGTGACTTCACCACCTAGCTTTCTATGGCAGCCAAGATAATTTGCCGCATATCGAGTACAAGATAAAAGCTGACACTGTTTGGAAGATCTGATTTAATTACGAGAGAAAGGAAGCCACCGAGCTGGCTTCCCACTCCAGGGAAAGTTCTAGACAGACAGACATCAGGAGGTTCAGTCTGGGGCTTGCTGTTGTGGGCTTTTCTTTCTTTGCCAGGAGAGGTAGGTTTTCTTCCAAACTCAAAGCTGATGTCATGTGTTGACTTCTTTTCTTTGTAAACTGTGTGGACGAACTGCCTCTTGACTAGATTGTGCAAACATTGGCACTTGGCTAGCTTTGAAGTTGGGGTTTTCGTGTTGTGACTCCCAAGGTGGCTGGGGCCAGGGCCTTCTTGACACCTTCCTCTTGGAGGTTAGCTGGTTGGAACAGTCCTCTTTGGTTTTCAGGGCTGAGGTGGCCTCTTGTCTCCAAGGGATCTTGCTTTTTGGAACTCATATGACCACCCAAGGCCATTTGCTGGATTCCTTCCTTTCAAAACTGGGAGTTTTCTTCAGCGAAACTGACTTGTTGTGTTTTAGGAAGACCCTGGTACTTAGGTCAGCCAATAGGTAGGAGAGGTTGTTTTTATTTATTTATAATGCTAGGGTCTGAACTCAGGGCCTTGTACATCGTAGGTAAGCACACTCTCTACCCCTACACTACGCCCTTAGCTTTTGTATTTCATTTTGAACTGTTTTGGAGCCTGTGTTTAATGTTTTGTTTTTTTGTTTTTATTTGGTTTGGTTTGGTTTTTCGAGACAGGGTTTCTCGGTAGCTTTGGAGCCTATCCTGGAACTCACTCTGTAGACCAGGCAGGCCTCGAACTCACAGAGATCCTCCTGCCTCTGCTTCCCAAGTGCTTAAATTAAAGGAGTGCACCACCACCACCCAGCCTGTGTTTAATGTTTTAAGAGCAGGGTTTCAAGGATGAGAAGTCTGGGTTTGGAGATGAGCTTGTTTGAGGATTCTAACTTTGGATTCAGGGTTTGACACCAAGGCTGGTGGCTTCAGTGGGTCTTGCCCTAGCTTTGAATCTCCCAGAGAGTCTGGCATGGAGTATATAAGAGGAATGAGTACTGAACAATGTAAACACATTTGGGAAACTCAGTCTCTACTACTTTATTCACTGGCTTCATGGACTGTTGTTTTTAAAATAAGCTATGTAGTGTCCCCACATTGGCACACATGGTGCGCCATGTTGTGGGATGTATTTGTACACTGTGTGAAGATGTACTGTTACGATTGGTATAATATAAAGCTGAAGCTGAATGGCTAAGAACTAGGCAGGAGAGTATAGGTGGGACTTCTGGGCAGGGAGAGAACTCTGGGAGGAAGAAAGGTGGAGTTTCCAGCCAGATGTGCAGGAATTGGGATGGGCAGAATGGAGATGAGGTAATGGCCAAGTGCCAGAATGTGGATTTAAAAATATGGGTTAATTTAAGTTAGGACAAGTAGTTAGGAACGAGCCTAAGCTAAGGCTGAGCATTCATAACTCACAATAAGTCTCCGTGTCTTTATCTGTGAGCTGGTAATCCCAACAAGGAAGTATTGCTTCAGCACTGAGCGTGTCTGTGTGTTACAGCATGGTCATACATGGAATCCCAAGTCTAGAAAGATGAAGGATGTGGATGGGACCCATGCAGAAGCGGTAGACATTAGAGTCACATACACGCCACTTAGTCTCAATAGATGACCTATAGGGTCAAGAGAAAATTAGCCACTGAGGTTTCTTTGCTTCATTTTGTAGTACTGGGCATCTAAGCCAGATCCTTGTGTATGCTAGGTAAGCCATCTGCCGCTGACCTGTGCCCTGTTCCAGAAAGGCTGGTTAAGTCCACATGGTCACAGTTTCTTTTCATTTAATTTTGTCCCCAGCTTTAAGACTAAAGACATTAAAGTCATCCCTGATCCTGACCATAGCCTTTTCCCTGGGGCCATCACTTCTGTTCTGACAGATGTCATCCCTGTCAGTTCCTACGGCTGATGGCGGACACCCAAGACTCTTGACTTATGTGTATGATGGCCAGACTTACTTGGCTAGCTGAAGGTTCTCCCTGATTCTCCCTCTGTGTGTCCATAATGCTGTTCTTTTCTAAGGAATTGTGGTGTTTGGAGTAAGAACGCCTCCATAGGCTCATATGTTTGAGTGCTTAGGCACCAGGGAGTGGCACTATTGGAAAGAATTAGAAGGATTAAGAGGTGTGGCCTAGTTGGAGGAAGTGTGCTACTGGGGATGGGCTTTGAGGTTTCAAAAACCCCTGCCAAGCCCAGAGTCCCCCCCCCCACCTCTGCCTACAGATCAGGATATAGCTCTCAGTTGCTGTTCCAATGTCTGTCTGCGTGCCTGCCGTGCTCCCTGCTATGAAGATAATGAACCAAACCTCTGAAACTGAAAGCCAGCCCCCAGTGAAATGCTTTCCTCTTTAGTGGTCTCCTTGGTCCTGGCATGGCAGCAGAACACTAAGACAGGGACCAACAGTGGGTGTCTGTGCAGACCCATCCATTCCCCTTCCTTGCTTGCCCTTCATGCTCCACTTCACTATGTGGCTGACGCTTCCTCACCTCTCATGTCTCATAGGCCGCTTCCTCTGGCCACCCCTCTGGTCCTCTGTCCTGAATCTACTCCCTACCTCCAGCTGCAGAGTCAGCCTGTGCAGTCCTGGCTACTGCTTAGGGTATAATTTGTGCTCCTTCTGCAGGCTCCTTGTGGCCCAGACCAGTGGCCTTCTGGCATATATTTGGCAGGTAGAGCAGGATCTGGGGCCAGAAGACCAGTTTTCTGTACTCTTCTGGATGCAGGTGGACAGTTGTTAATTCTCTGTGGCCAAGAGCTTCACCCAAGGGCTCCTCAGAAGTGCCCCTTCTCAGGGCCAGTCTGGCTGCTGAGTCACTGCCGTCAAACTGGCCTAATGAGATCCAGTGACACCACCTGGCAGCTGCTGGGCCCTGTGGGGACAAGAATGGGGGGAGGGAAGACAAAGACAAAACATGCCTTTCTGTTCCTCTGTCAGCTTCCTACTTCACATTCATTCACCCTGAATTCTGGGTATGACCTTGTGTCAAGAGAAAAAGGTTGTCAGACTGGCTTAAAACCATGTCAACAAACCTACAGAGGACAAGGCTTTGGCCAGCCTGTGGGAGAGGGAGCCTTGAGCCTGAGGACTGGAGTTGGTACCAGGTGGGATTGGGAGATACCAGGAGACCTTACTGGTACTAGCAGTGAGCAGGTAGATGTCTAGAACCCAAGTGGAGAAGTAACTTGTAGTTTGAAGGTGGCATTTTTTTTTCCAGTCAGACCAGACTGTTTAATTTGTCATGTCCATAAGTGTAAAATATTGCCCCAAAATAGAGCCCTAAAGTCATTTTGTGTTCTTTCTAAAATCAGTTGGGAAACCATGGTCTGGAGTGATGAAAGGTTAGATTGAGGTCATGTGCTGCTGGTGATGGTGGCACTCTGCCTGGGGGTGGCTCCAAGTTTGGGGAATGTGGTTGTCGGTTGGCTATCTCTGCCCTTCTCCTGTACCTCAGACACTCTGGTCCCCAGGTGAGATGTGTACCCCTGGGGGTAAAGGAGGGAGCAAAGGATCCCTCCCAGTACAGATGCAACATTCCAGGTGATGGTACAAGAATCTCAGAACCAAGGTATTCTCCGAAGCAGGACATTCACGAGGGTGAAGAAGAGCACCATGGGACCGGGAGAGAATGCTCAGTGGTTAAGAGCATTGGCTGCTCTTCCAGAGGACCTGGTTTTGGTTCCCAACACCCGCATGTCTGCTCACAACCATCTGTAACTCCAGATCTGGTACCCTTCTCTGGCCTCCTTAGACATTAGGCAAACATGTGATACACATACATGCAAGCAGGTGAAACACTCATACACATAACATAAAAATGGGGACTGGAGAAATGGTTCAGTGGTTAAGAACCTGGGTTACTCTTGCAGAGAACCTGGGTTTGATTCCCAGGACCCACATGGTGGCTCCCAACCATTTGTAACTCCAGTTCCAGGAGATCCAACACCCTCTTCTGGCCTCACTGGGCACCAAGCATGCATGTCGTACATGGCATGTTTCTGAGGTCTGGGATCCACCAGAGGCCAGGGTGATTTTCTTCTAGGATATCAGGTTCTTGGTTTTTTTTTTTTTGGTCTGTGGTTGTTAGGCTGTGAATGACCCCAAAGGCTCATGTATTTGAACACTTGGTCCCCAGTTAGTAGAACTGTTTTGGAAGTATTAGGAGGTGTGGCCTTGTTGGAGGAAGCATATCATGACGGGCAGACTTCGAGGTTTCAAAACTCCAAGTTGCTTCTAGGTTCCCAGCCACCTTTCTCTCCACCTTGTGCTTGTGGATCAAGATATGATCTCTCAGTTACTGCTCCAGCACCATGACTGCCTGCCTGCCACCATGTTCCCTGCTGTAACGGCCATGGGCTCATCCCTTAGAACAGTTCTAAGTGCAAGGGCCCCTACCCCTCTAGCCTAGAAGTTTTTTCTTGCTTTAGAGGCCAAGGTCTTCAACTCATGGTGGTTGCCCTGCCTTAGTCTGTGGAGTGCTTGGGTTGCAGCAATGTACTATCCTGCTGAGCTAACTCCAGAGCCTTCTGTGGTCCAGCCCTTTGGTTAGGGCAGCCTTTCTCCCTTACGAATCGGTGGCCCTGCACTGTGAGAATTTCCAGAAAGGTACAGGAATGTTCCTGGGGAGTATCTGGTACTCATTTGCTGATTGTGTCTGTCTCCCTACTACACAATAAACTTCTTAGGGTGTCTGCCAATGGTGTCTCCCCTTCATGGGCAGTTCCCAGCATCTTTCTAAGTAATATTCTGAGCAGACATGCAGTCAGTCTGTGGGTAAGACCCAACAGATATGTGTGTAGATGCCTCTTCCTCTGAAGCCGTGTCGCCTGTCGGTAGATCCATTGGACAGTTTTCCACCTGAGGGACTCCAGGGCCTGAGGAGGCCAGAACGTAGCCTTCAGGTTTGCTGGTGAACTGTGTCTTTGGACAGGAAATGA
Organism: Bramus lutescens; assembly: GCA_001685075.1. Taxonomy (NCBI): domain Eukaryota; kingdom Metazoa; phylum Chordata; class Mammalia; order Rodentia; family Cricetidae; genus Bramus; species Bramus lutescens. The sequence continues at coordinate 263,106 of LOEQ01001053.1, forward strand.
GCCCGAGTAAGGTGAAGCACACAGCTGTTAAATTGAATCTGTGGAGCCTGGAGAGCACAGAGGAATGGACAAAGGTGGAAGCTTGTGTCTTGCTGCTTCAGTTGGCTGATGCCAGAGGACTGTGGGATGGAGCAGTTCACCTTAGTTCCAGCTCTCCACTCCCTTATCTCCCGAGGCGGCAAGTGCAGGAGGGCAGGGCAGGGCCCTGGAATTGCTGGGGTTGCGGAGCTGCTCAGTGGAGCTTTAACCGATGTGTCCCCAAAGGTGCTACACTGTTCAAGAGAAGGGGACACATTGCCTTTTACATTGTTTTCTTTCTTCTTTGTGCACGCTTTCTCTCTCTTTCTCTATGTGATGGATAGAAGTCAGAGGACAATTTTGGGTATCAATTCTCACTTCCACCTTGTCTGAGATGGTCTTTCTCATTGTTTGTGGTTGCCTAAACGAGACTAGCTGGTCCTTCTAACTTTGGGGGGGGGNGGGGGGGGGATTTCTCCTATCTCTATCTCTGCCTCTCCTTTCCCACTAGGAACACGTTTCAATTACATTTCAACTGCACGCATGGTGTTTAGGCTCTGAGCTCTGGTCTTCAGGTTTCTGCAGCAAGTGCTTTATCCCCTGAGGTGGTAGCCACCCCTACGCCTTTCGCGGTAGGTTTTAATGTCATTTCTCGAGATGCCTACTCCCAGAGAACACTGTGTGATGATCTGAAGCTTCCGGTCTCTCATTAACAGAGACCTACATTTTCCAGAGCAGGTCAGGAGGTAGAGACTTGGCCCTAGGTGGGAGGTATTAGCTGCAAGATTCAACAATGTAGAAATCTCCCAGGGTAGTTCCTCTTCCCACCTGTGAGCAGCCACACTGCAAAGCCTGCACCCTCTTTGCTTTGGAGGGCGATGTGACCCCCTCCAGCCGTGTCTTCTCCAGGCTGCAATCAACCTCTCTCCACTGAGTTGCCACGTCCTTTGAAGGAACTGAGGAAACAGAAGTTATTTAGTCAAGGAAAGGATCGGTAGATCCATTGGACAGTTTTCCACCTGAGGGACTCCAGGGCCTGAGGAGG
>LOEQ01001053.1:333464-345799 GCA_001685075.1 Bramus lutescens
ATATATATATATTTTTTTTTTCTCAACAAACATCCCATACAAACAAAAACCCATTTGGGCTGCCCAGTACTTTAAAGAGCTTTATCAAGCAGTCCTGAGACCAAAACCATGTGGGAGAAGCTGCCGGCCTCAGTTTGAACACTTAGGGGACTTCCAGAAAGGCACCTGGCTGCTGAGGACTTTCCAGGAGCCAAGGCATGCCCCATCTGCTGCAAACGGTGAGCTTTCCCAGGCCCAACTTCTGCCTTTTCTGAAAACTGCCTCAGTCTGGTGGGATTTGACTCAGGGACCACTGGACCTGCCTTCTCTTTGGCAAAATACATGAAAGCAAATGTAACGTGGGTACCAGTGTTTAGGGCTGAGCATGGTATGGATGTGAGGTTCAAAAGCATCCTGGCAGTGAGGAACACTGGCGTTATTGATCAAGGCCTGGTGGACAGGAGGCTCAGGAGGCTGGTGACTGGAGGGGGCTGTGATTGTGTTGACAGGGCTGCTGTGGATCTGCTCAACCCTTACCCTGCTTACCTGCACCTGCCCCCAGACAGAGCTGACTCTCCTTAGCATGAAGTGAGGGACTTGTTGACAGAGGGGCCACTTGTTTGTTCCCAGCCGCCCAGCTAGCTTAGACCTGAAATAATCACACAGAAACTATATTAATTAAAACACTGCTTGGCCCATGAGCTCTAGCTTCTGATTGGCTAACTCGTACATCTTAATTTAACCCATTTTTAGTAATCTGTGCATCACCATGAGGTTGTGGCCTACCAGCAAAGTTTCAGCATGTCTATCTCCAGCAGCGGCTCCATGGTGTCTCTCTGATTCCGCCTTCTTCCTCCCAACATTCCGTTTAGTTTTCCCCGCCTACCTCTGTTCCCCTATAGCTCTGCTATAGGCGCAAATCAGTTCCTTTATTCATTAGCCAATAAAACCAGCACATAGACAAAAGGACCTCCCACACCAGGGACTCATCTACTCTCTATGACCTTGCCCTCCAGTGCTCTTCCAATGGCTCAGGACGGTTCTCTAGAGACGGTGTGAACACCCTTGGACTTATGGTCATGGTTGGCAAATGAAAAGATGCCTTTGTGCCTGGCGTGAGTGACAGGGGAGAACGTGTCTGGGGAGAAGGGCTAGGGGACAGAGAAATCTGACTGTCCAGCCTTGAGCTGCAGAGGAGCAGGCGTTCACAGAGAAGGACACTGAGAGCCACTTGAGGAAGGAAGGACTGGGAAGTCCAAGTGCAGGTGCCTCAGATGGACAGTCAGGTCAAGGTGGTGCAGGTGTAGGGAAGGACACCCACACAGCCCCTTCTGTGTCTGCTTGTAGTGCGGAGGCTCAAATGACACAGTTGAGCACAACTTGGGTCCTGTGAAGTCCAGTGTTGGGTAGAGACTCAGAGAAGATGGGGCATGAAGTTGACATTCAGGGAAGACCAGGACCCACGAGAGAAAAGAGGGTCAGGTAAAGTACTGGAAGCTAGGGAACAGTGGGGTGACAGCACATAACAGGAGGTTGGGAAGCCTGCAGATCAGTTTAATGACGTAATGTGTCTCAGGGTGCAGCTTGGGCTACAGGGTTGATGATCTTGAGCACCAGTTTCCAATTGGGGTCCTGTTTTTTGGCCACGGGGAGCCATGGGTAGTCTCTGAGCAAGTGACTTGGCTGAGCTTTGACTCACACGAGGCTCTGAGAGTGATGGAAAACCATAGTGTTAGGATTCAGGCATTATGCTGGCCTGCCCTGTCATCTGGCAGGATGTACCCAGGCAACACCCTGGCCAGCCAGGATCCTAGTCTGTATGTCCCACTTAAGAGACAACCCACTCCTGATTTCTCTTTCCCAGCTGCTCTTCTGAAGAGGCAAGCCAGCCTTTGCGCCCCCCCTTCTACCCTCTTTTCAATAAACTCTACACTCAAACAGTCTATTAGGTCATATTTGCCACCAGCCACACTTTGGACCCATCCACTGCAAAGATCTTTCTCCGCAGTCCTCACCTGCCAAGGTCCCAACTTGCACTGAAATCACGACCGGTAGCTTGGGAGCCCTTGGGCGTGTCTTCAAGACAGACAGCAGGCCTCTGTTTGGAGAAGTGGGGGCAGACCGGATTGCCAGGGGAATGAACGGAGGAACGGATATGGTGCCAAGTCTCCTGGCCGATGCTGGAACAACATAAACATTTTTGGTTTGTTTTGGACACAGCCTAGAGTGTAGAAGGCCTCGAGGAAGTATGTGTCTTAAAGACAAAATCCAGTCATGGTGTTAAGGTGTTTCACACCAGTAACCTCAGCACAAAGGAGGCCGAGGCGGGAGGAGCATTGTGTGAGGTCAGGTACATAGCAAGATCCTGTATCAAAATAAGACAAAACCCCTCAAATGCAATCAAATGAAACAACAACAAAAAACAAACAAACAAAGAAACCAAAAAAAAGGAGCCCGAGTCTTCAGCACTTAGTCTGTAGGAAGGGCAGGCGGGGGAGGGGCTGTCTGTATTTAGTTTGCCTGGAGGCTGCTATCCTTTCCAAAGAAGACTGAAGCTCACAGTGATGGCGACACCTTGGAAGCTGAATTCAGCCAGTAGCACGCGTGTAAAGACTCAAGTGTGGTGGTAAAGGCTTGTGATTCCAGTCCTTGGGAGAGAGGCGGAGACAGGGAAATCCCCTGGGGTTCACTTACCAGCCAGACTACCCTAATCAGTGAGCCTCAAGTCCCAGTGAGGAAGCCTGTCTCAAGAAACAAAGTGAACAGCTCCTGATGTAGTATATGTGAGGTTGACCTCTGGCCTTCACATGCAAATTCACACTTATGCACACGTGAACATGTGTTCATGCATACACACATGTACACACACATGTACACAAACATGAACACATATGAACATACATGTATGCACATGCATGCATACACATGCACACACATGTGTATACACATACACACACCACACACACACACACACACAGAGGTGGGCAAGGGCTGGGATTCCTGGGGTGGATTAGCAGAGCCTCAAACTAAAGACTCAGTTTCTCCCTGTTCTCCATGGACTTCCGTAGACTTCTGTCTCTGTGTCAGAGCTGAGGCAGGCAGTGTCTCGTGGTTCCCTCTCAGGGACAGCACATTTGATGCTCATCTTGTGTTCTGTTCCTCTGGTTATGGCTAGCTAGACTCAGGTTCCCCTCTCATGAAGAGACCAGGGTGAGAGCAGTGATATCCGACCACTATGATGAGGCTGCGGGATGGCTGTGGCGTCTGTTTGGCTCACTTGTCTGGGCTTCTTAAGTTTGCTGCTGTGTTGTGAGCTGTGCTGTGGAGATGTCTACGTGGCAAGGAACTCAGATTTCTAGTCAAGAACCACGCGAATGAGCTGAATGTTCCCTCATGGGTTCTGAGATGACCTCATGTTGTCTTGACCACTGTTCCTGAACATCCTACGCGAGAGAGACCAGCTGGCTACTTCCAGATTCCTGGAACAAGGAAATCATACATACTGCTTGTATGTGGCTGTGGTGTTTGGGATATTTGTTGCACAGCTGCGTATAACTGGCGCACCTGAGTTGTCCTTCCTGTTTCAATGTATTGACCTTGATGTTGGACTGCAGGGGTTCAAATGTTGTTGCCTTTTCCATTTTCAAGTCACATGGTCTCAAGTAGGTTAAATTCTGTGTGTCTCAGTCCTTTCCTCTGTAAAATGGCATCAAGAGTAGCGACTATGCCATGGGGTCATTTTGCAGATTCTATGAGATAGTCGCTATAAATTGTCTTGGATACTGTAGCCCTGAGAAGACTTTGCCATTGTTACCATCACTATGTCTGACCCAGTGTAATGTCTCCTTTGGACTTCAGTCCTCCTTGGTCTCTCCTCCTCACTCCACACTCATGTTCTCAAAGCAGAACACTAACTTTTTCTTAGAAGTTCTCCAATGCATGGATGTCTTGACTCTGTAGGATGGCTCTGCAGAACATGCAACATGGGCTAAGGGGTTCAGCTAAATAAAACAAGCTCATGGCAAGAGACAGCATCTACTTTGATCCCATCTGGATCAGGGCTGGAGATGGGGGAACCTGTTGGATACTGTGGGACCGGGGCCCGGCACTGTCGAGTGCGAAGCCATTTTGTCCAGTTGGATGGATAACCAGACAGGGATCTAGGGAGGCCAATGGCAGGAGGATGGATGTCAGTTCTGGAGTGAACAGCATGGCACATGTGAGGGCTGGCTATGTGCTTGTTGGCTAAGTGGAACACAGAGCCAGATGCTCTTTGTGGACCCCTGAAGTGGCTGGCTGGCATTTGGATGATGGGACCGAAACTCAACAGTATGATGGACAGAGAGAGCTGGAAGCCAGAGGAAAGGGTTTTGAATCAAGAATTTGTGCCCTGCCCTGGAACATCTAGCGGCATCCGCGTTCCCACAGCTGGGTTCACTGCTTGTCTGTGCATGGCTCTGCTTTCCAGCTTGCTTCTCACTGGGTAGTCGCTCACTGGGAAGGCCTTCAAGAAGATTGGCAGCAGGCAGGGAGAAGGATCTTTGCTGCCAGAGACAGACATTGNACCTCCTGCCATAGGGCAGAGGAAGCAGTTGTGTCATCTCCAAAGCTTTGGGATACTGGGGAAGGTGAAGTGGTAGGAAGGCTGGCTTGGGCCCTGCCCAACTGAACCCTGGGAAGATAACATTTTTGGGGTCTTGGGCTCCTAAGACCTCAGTCATCAAATTCCTTGTAGCGCCCAGTCTGCCATCAGAATTGCCTACTTAGCAGCCCGTGAGTAGGAGCCACAGATCCATCTCCCATCATGCCTTTCCTGAGCATCTACTTTGTTCGGAGCTCCTACAGGATGCTGAGGGGCTGAACAAACCAAGACAGACTGCCCGAGCTCATGGCTCTCATGGTATCTAGGAAGATGGATCTCAGTATAGGCAGTCCCAGATCCTAGAAGGAATGGCATTGACCAAGGGAATGGATTCTTGGCTCAATGACTTGGAGTATTCCTAGCAATTAGTGGATAAAAGCTGGGGATGTTCTATAGTTCAGTGTCTCACTGCAAAGAGTGACCTTGTTCAAAATACTGGTCAACTATGTCTTTGGGAACTCCTAGCCCAGAGGGAGAGCCAGGTGTTAATTTGCTACACAAATGAGGGTCACATGGTACCAGGACTGTGAAGGAAGCTCAGGGAATCAGCAGAACAATGCTGGACTCCTCTTTGATGCCAGCTGGGCCTGGAGAATGATGCTATCCACATTCAGGGAAAGCTTTCTATTTGCAGTGAATCCTCTCTGGAGATTCTGGAAATGCTCTCAGAGACACGTCCAGAAGTGCAATTTCCCAGGCATTTCTCAACCCATTTAATTGATAGCCATGATTAACCATCATTTTTATCCACATGATAAACTAGATTCTAGTCTTCTCTGTTTTTGTAGAAAGGCTGAGGGTGACTTAGGACCCAAAACCATATAGGTCCACAGACTGGAGATCTACCTAGGCACAGCTAACTGGTGCCCAACCTGAGAGCCTGTGCCTTAACCTCTTATTCATGCCCAGGTCATAGTTATCTGGTTTCATAGTTTTCTGGCTATTATGACCAATACTTGATCAGAAGTTAAGGGAGAAAGGATATATTTGAGCTGATAAATTTGAAAGTAGAGTTAGTCATGGTAGAGAAAGTATGGTGGCAGGAACATGTGACTATTTCCTCCTATTTCTGTGGACCAGGAAGCTGAGATGGGACAGGAACTTGGGTAGGACTTTAACCCTCAAGGCCTGCCTCCCCAGTGATCCACTTCCTCCACTGAGGCCCCCATCTTAGTTACTTTATAATAGCTGTGATAAAACCCCGTGACCGAAGCGGCTAGAGAAGAAAGCATGTATTCTGGCTTATGGTTTCCCAGTCTAGAATCTGTGATGGTGGAGAGAAGAAAGAGCTGAGAGCTCACATTTTGATTTACAACCGTGAGACAGAGAAAGAACACTGGGAGCCTTTTGAAACCTCAGAGCCCACCCCCTGTGGCACACCTCCTTATTAAGGCCACACCCCCTAATCCTTCCCAAACTATTCCACTAACAGTGGACCAAGTATTCAATATAGGAGTCCAGGAGGGTCATTCTTATTCAAGCCATCACAGCCCTGCCTCTTAAAGGTTCCGGAAACTTCTCAGAGCACCCCCAGCTGGTGATCAAGTGTTCTAACGCAGGAATCTGGGGGAGGGGGGACTTCTCACATCCAACCTGTAACACTCAACAACCCTCTGGTCCTCCTGCCTCGAGCCAAGACTGGTCACTGCTTCTTCTTGGTCCCCTGAGAAGATAGGAAGTCTGTAAGTAGGAAGAGCCATCTTCTAATATGCTCTGAGTGTGAGACTTGGGTGCTCAGGGCAGTTGACTTTAGGGATGAAATTGGCCAAGGCAGAGGGGTTTACACTATATAAATTGGCACAAGCTACAACCAGAGCTACTTTCAATTTCCCTGTTCCCTTGAGCTGACAGTTGCACATCCACGTCACGCCCCTAAGACCTAGGAACACTGAAGCTTGCTCAGTGGAAACATCTACCCCAGACAAGCCCCTGTCTGGATTGGGTGTCAGGAAGCCTCTGGCAACCTTGAAGCCTTCTCATTTTTTGCCATGGGTCTGGAAGTCTTCTGTTTCTCAAAGGCCGTGGTGGCTTGGACTCCTGTTTCCTGGGCTCTTGGGGTCTGCAGCAGGAGGACGTCAGGGCTGCTTACCTCACCCTTTCTGAGTGTGGAGTAAACTGTAGTGACCTCTGGTTCTTTCCCTCCACATCCACACAGCAGCCGCCGAGGGAGGGAGGGTGGGGTGGGCACCAGCCTCTCAGAGTTGACATTTCTGCTTGCCAGCACATAGTGAGAATTAAGGATAGACAGAGGCATTGCTTAAAGTGACAGGGGAGGCAGAGGCCCCTCCGATCCCCGAGAGAGACAGGCCATGCCGCGTTCCCTCTGTAGAGCACCTGCATATGCCGGGGTTCTCCCAGGGCAGGTCCCCATGTGTGCTCCATCTGATAAGGAAACTGAGGTACAAAGAGGAAGTAACTTGACCCAGACGTACACTGTGAGGGGTGGATGCGAGAGCTTCTCTCGGTGTGGTGCCCCTGGGAGGGGTGGTGGTAGAACCTGGGTCTGGTTTCCACATTCTTCCAGGCTCAAGGACAGAGATAGACTCGGACCAGCACAATAACGTTCGGACCCCTTGTGGGTATCTACACCTTCCTGACTCTGATGAAGGCGGGCTTTCTCATTGCTGTCCCCAGGTCTAACTTCTCAGTTGTGTATTGGTCTTGGCTTCTCCGAGGCGCACTGCAGCAATTGGAAGGGTCCCGAGGCCTTGGAATTGCTAGGTTTGTGAGCCACCTAACAAAGTGAGGCCAAGCATGGGGTGGGCACCAAGGTTTCTCTTGGCCACAGCTGATGCCTAGGTCCCTTCTTCCTTCATAGAAGCCCACAATGCCCACTCCCGTGCGAACGAACTCATACATTCTCCCATTCAGCTGTTGGTGAACATTGTGCTATTTTAAGCTCACATGGAAGTATTTTTTTTTTTTTAAGGACCATCTGCTACCGGCCCCAGCCCAGATGATACAGTTGGAGCCTACCCACAGCATCCTCTCCCGCCTTCAGACAGTTCCAGGAATGAGAGTGAGTCAGACCCAGCTGAAGCCTGTCTTGTTAACCCAAGCAATAGCCCAGGGGCCCAGCACAGGGGGCCACCTGCTCACGGGGCAGGTGTTCTCTGCAACCCTCTCCACACAGGAAAGGGATCTCACCCTAAGCCTCATGGGCATTCAGGTCCACCCTTCCAGATGTGCCCCTTCTCTTTCCAAGGGACTGCAGCCAGTCACAAGTTCAAGCGCAGCTGCAGCAGCATCTCNTCACAGACAGTGTCACAGTGAATCTGGTGGCTCAGGACTTGGTCACTTCCTGCCGTGGAGGCTCTTGGAAGAGCTAGCTACTGGATCTACTTTGGGTGCCGAAAGGGTGGATGCCATCAGAGAAGGGGCTGCCAGCGGTGGTGTCTACTTGAGCCACTGAGAAGATGCTTTGAAATACTAGTGCCTCTGGGTGCTATTCAGCTATAGATCCAGGCATAAGCTGTAGCTCTCCAGCTGGCTGTTTTTCCTTAGCAACTGATGGCTCATTGTGAAGGGGCCCAGGGAGGACACTGCTCACTCACCTGGCTTACAGGTCATGCCGCACAGAGCTACAGCTACCAGAGGCCTTGGCCTCTATTTGCTCTTCTGTACATACAGGATAACCTGACCCATCTCCTAGGATGCTTATGAATGTTAATGACGACCACAGATGGGAAGGGTCTGTTCTGCTGCCCAACGATCATGGTTTGTGTAATTCTGAATTGCGATGGTACTGAGTCTGCTGAGAAGCTGTAGGGAGCTGGGGGGTCAGAGCCTCTGGACTTATTGCCATCCTCATGTACTTCTTAAACTTTGGTCCTTCCTTGCCTTACAACAGGTCATTTTTTTTTTCCTCTGCAGGGACCCTCATTAGAGAGTTCACGGGTTACGGTTAATTTGATTCCATGAGTGTCTGCCCTGGCCTGGCTAGTTCATCACATGCAAATTATTGTAGCTTTTGCCTCTGTCCGTGACTGTGGGAACCTGGGAGCCCCAGAGGCCAGGACTGGGCTGGGTATTTCTCTGAGGGCCCCTTCTCCTCCAGTGGATATGGCTGTGCCTGGATGTGCTTGTGTGGGGTGGAGCCCGGCCTCGCTGTGAAGTGAGGGCAGCAGTCCCCGCCATGGGTCCTGGAGTCCTGTTGGGGCCTGGCCTGGAGTCCTGCTGGCCTAACTTCCTGCTCTGGACTCTATCTGCTGCTCCTGTAGAGCCTTGCAGTTTATCTGTGGTCAGTTTTTCGCACCCATTTCCTGCCAGCTGCTACTGGTTTTTCAGTCAGCTCCCAGGGCTAGGGTAATGGGGAAAGTGCACAGACTACCGTCTGTCCGAGTGATTCACCAGCTGTGGCAGGCAGGCGGGACGTGGACACTGGGGCATGCCCTGTGGAGGGCAGAGCGGGCTACCGCCCCCCAGCCTGGGTCTGTCCCCTGGACCTCTGTGAGTAACACAGAGAAGCCCACGCGGGACACACACTCATTGTGAGCCAAAAGCTGGTGCTTATATATGTGTGGCATAAGGGATTTTTTTTTTAAACTGAAGCAAAAATAAATGGTCTTTTGAGAAGTCTGAGCATGGCTCCTTTCAAGGGGAACCCTAAGCTTTCTTTCTGAGGTGTTCATGGGTGAGGGTGCCACGCTCTGATTAGGCTATCTGATCACACACAAATTTTTGTTTCTTGGCATTTCCAAAACCTGAAGAGAAGGAAATTCCCTCACTGGAGCAAATTACTCCTCCGGACTGAACACTTTGAATGTATCTACTCAATATTCTCTTTTGTTCTGGGAATCAGGGTTTGGAGTTGCCCACATGCTGGCAGTCACCACTCAAGGGTATCTCTCTATCTGGAGATTTCTCTGCAGGGGCGCGGCCCTGGGTGGACAGCAGAGGCCCCAGAGGGTGGAACAAGGACTAGAAGGGGCAGTCACCTGGGAACTTGTGTAAATGGCGGGGTAGGGGAGGTGGGGTGCCAGGCCTGGCTCCTAGTCTCAGGTCCAGGGCCTGGGGGATTGGGCCAGCCATCTGGCTTCTACCTACCTCTTACCCGGCCCTCCATATTACATCATTAGTACATTTTATTAATCTGTTAGTAGGTGAGAATTGTGAAGAATAAAAATGAATTGCGCGGTGGAGTCTACACATTTACCGCCACCTCTTGGTCACCAAACTCTGGACAAGACCTAGCAAAGGACTTCCCGACACCTGGTGTCCAGCCAAGTCCTTTGTGTCAGGGTCTCTTAGCTTACGGCAGGCAGATGGAGTAAAGAGGAAAAATGCCCCATGCCTGTCTGCCCTGGTGGGGTCTGATGGAGGAAGGTGGCCACGCCGGGCTCATCAGCTTGGTGAGATGATGGGCAGGGGTTAGAAGAGGGGGAAAGACTAACACAAAGGCTGTGTGTGGACTGGTTAGTTCTAACTGTTGATTCGACACAGCCTAGTGTCTGGTAAGGGGGTCTTAAATAAGAAATCATATACATCGGATCATGGACTGCAATCTGCATTCCCAGATCTTAGTTTTATAGAGTCAGACAGGGTTGTCCCAAGTCCCAGGGCTATGTAGCAGGCTTCTTTCTAGCCCCAGATTTTACACAACCGGTTTTCTTATTGAGCAGTTTATCCTCTGCTGGCTTTGGAAGGGCAGTGTGTCAGGTCATCTGGAAGCTCACAGAAGCCCTTGTATGGAGTTAACATAGGCCGACTGGTGCCTGTCCGGATAGACCTGTGGAGCTGTCCCCCACATCAGATGGTTTGGTCCAGTTGGAAGGTCTGGGTAGTTAGACTCTGCCCAGTGTGAGCGCCAATTCTCTGTGATACATGGCTTACCTCTGTCTGGACTCATCATCTTTGCTGTGTGCTGATACCTATCTTTTCTGGTTCCACAAAATCTCTTGGGCCACTTCACTGGCCAGGATGTCATAAGCCCATTGGGTTCCAGATGTATCTTCCAATTTTCTCTCTGAGGCTGTCCAGGATGTCACCTGCCAGTGTCTGCCATTTTCTCTGCTATCATTGTCTTGTGTGTGTGTGTGTGTGTGTGTGTGTACTTGTGTGGGCACACGTGTGCGTGTGTACATGTATTTGTGTGCATATAGATGTCACAGTACAACTTCATCTGTTGTTGCCTCTCCCTGAGCTGGATTCTGCTACCTCCTTGTACCCAAGGGTACTTCCTTCGTCAGCCTCCAATTTCAGATGCCCAAAGGTTTAAGGGGAGCAGGGCAGGGACCAGTATCTGGGCTACTGAGAATTCTGGTCCTTGTGACACTCTGCCTTCTCTTCATGAACCCAGCTTCACAATGGCACCTCCAGGAAGACTTCCCTTAGCTCTCTTTAGTCTCATAGTGTGGGGCTATTTCTTTTCATCCATAGGCTGTTTCAAGGTGTGGTGGTGCCGTGAGGCTCATTTATGGTCACAGTGGGCAGGCAAGCAAGGTGCTTACCCCTTTGGGGGAGCAGGGACTACTTGGCCCTTGGTCCCATATTACTGCCAACCCCATTTCTTTACATTGTAGGATCTACACAGAACTTGGAGATTCTGTTCCAGAGACCGTGCAGGAGACTGATAGCAATGACATTGTCACAGAACCTGGGACCATGAAGATGCCCTTTGGAGGCTTAAAGCAGACGAGGGCTGAGTGAGAAGGCTTGGCAGGAAGGGCTCAGCACAGTTCCCTTTAAATGGAAGCCTGGTGTTCCTGCTTGTGCAGGGTGCTGGGGAAGGGAGGGTCCCAGAGGCCACTCTAGAGAAGCAGGGAAAGCCACACTGAACTGGCGTCACTCAGGGGGTCTGGCGCTTCTAGCAGAGGAACTGGGATCTCCCAGAATGTCAAGTACGGCACAAGGCTTTGGGTTCTTTCTCTAGGAACTCTGTGATGGCAAGGAGTCTGGGTTTCTCAGAAGGTCGGGGATAGCAGTACTCTCCAGGTAGCTAGTAGGCAGGCTTAACCCACACCTTCAATGCCCAAATCTTCTTTCTGCTCTCTGACTTTGGAGGCTTCAGGCTGTGGACTGAGCCACCTGCCTAGTCTTCGTTCAGAGCCCAGAGAAAGGCAGCCAGGAAACGTGGGTCTGGAAAAGCCCCAATCCAAGAACGCATTCAGACCTAAGCCCATTCTCACGTCACCTCCCCTAACCCCTCTCCTCTGTCCTCCAGGTTTTTCAGCCTCATCATCCCTGGGATTATAGCCTGGGGAGTAGGCAGAATGAGGTGGGCAGAGATCTCAGTGCTGCTGTTGAGGCTGTCTTTGGGTTTATGTTTGCCCAAACCATACCAGTCCAACCTCCTCCTCCTTTGGTGGATGAGAAAGCTTATCTACAACCCAATTTAGTGCCAGGCAGAAGGAAGGAAGGAAGGAAGGAAGGAAGGAAGGAAGGAAGGAAGGAAGGAAGGAAGGAAGGAAGGAAGGCAGGCAGGCAAGCCCTCTAGCCTGCTATGTCCTGGGCCCCTCATTGGGTTCCATCTCCCGTCCCTTCTATGGGCTCCTGGGGCAATATGGACCCCAACCCTCTATCTTTACTGAGCTCTTTGCCCACCACCCTGGTTGCCCTTGGAAAGCCTGATGGTTCCCCATCCTCTGACCCCCATCAACCAGCCTGAGCTCTAGGATGCCACTCTGAGGTCCTCCTATTTGGGTGGCACTTGAAAAGCTTGTCTAGGCCAGACTTGGACAAATCTCTTCCATTTCCTGGCTTGAGGGTGGGGGGG
>LOEQ01001053.1:373153-401434 GCA_001685075.1 Bramus lutescens
CTCTTGTAGACCAGGCTGGCCTTGAACTCACAGAGATTCATCTGCCTCTGCCTCTGCCTCCTGAGTGTTGGGATTAAAGGCATGGGCCTCCACCGCCTGGCTACATTTCCCGCTTTAAAAAAGGACATCAGACATCATTCCTCTTCCCAAATAAGGCTGTACTAGAAGCTAGTGGAGGTGGGATACTGTGTATCAGCTTTGGGAAGGGCACAGTTCGATTCCTCAAAGAAGGAATGGGACTCCTAAAGGACATCTTCCCCAGCTCAGGTAGCCCAGGCTTCCCCTTCCCCAGGCACTGGGGAACAGTGTGCTCCTACATCTACATTATCCAGCTGCGGTACTGACCGGCTTGGTGCCCGTCTCATCCTGTATGTGCCCACAGAGCTATGTCCTCCGTGTACCATTGTAGGGGTTAGTTGGTGACCCCTTGACAGCATTCCTGAAGAGGCCATGGTGACTTAGCCATGGAATGTTCAGTGCACTGAAAGAATTCAAAAGATCCTGAGTCAATTTACTGGTCCTATGTGGTAGAATTTCAGGGTGCTTTATCATATGAATTCCCAGTATGGATGAAACAGAATATGTGCTACTGGTGTCTGGTTTAATTTCTAGAGCTATGGTATTCTTGCCTGGTGGTCGGGGTCCACATCACAATGGTCATTGGTTAGCATATCTCCCAAGTCCAGGGATGAGGAGGAAGCAGTTGTTATTGGGAGGAGGTTCAGCTGAAACTTGGCACTAGGATAGGTCACATTGGTGTGACCAGCTGTGTGGCCTGGAAGGTTTGGATGCTCGCCCCTGAGATCTGGATGGGGTGCTCCTCCAGAGTGGCTCAGATCTCTTGGGTTGAGCATTTGCTCATGGAGAGAGCCACATTGCTTGGCAAGGATGAAAATTCCAACATAGAAAGCCAGCTGCCAGGTCGGGAGGCAAGGATGGCTGTTAGCAACGAAGGGCGGCCTGGATTTGCAGGGCAGGAGTCTTGTTGGTGATGGTGACTTTAGGATTGGCGATATTAGGAGACTCCTCCATGCCTCACTAGTGCTGAGTACCACCCTGTCAGTCACCAGAAGAGGGAGGCAGGGAGGTGTGGACACAAAGCCCAGGAAAGGGACAGTGCATGTCCCTTGGCAGGAGACTCCTCCTGTCTGTCGTGTAGAGAGGGATTCTTTTGGAGCGCTGCCCTCCATTGCCCTCCTGATTTGAAGCTTGCTTGGAATGCCATGGAATCTCCTCCTCCACATCTGGCAATTACATCTGACCTTGGAGCTTCACAAATGTGAATTGTTACGAGCCATATGACCCCAGACAAGTTCTTTCTCTAGGGTCCACTAGATCCTCTCACGCACAGAGGCACTTAGGTCAGGTGCATAGCATGGCAAAGGTGCACAGCTCCCAGAGAAGCAGAAAGTTAGTTGGTGGCTCAGGTAGCAACTCTAACTTCCTTAAGAGAACCAATTCTTCAACTCTGAGGGATTTCCACATCCCACTGTACTACACCAGAGACAAGTAAATTCCTGTTTACATGAAAACCTAAACCCTCTCATTCTCCTTCTACCGCCACCTTAGGAGACATATATTTATGCTTTCGGTTTTAGCTGCTCGCATGTTTAAAAAGCATCAAGGCGCTTCCAGGGCGGTTATGCTAATGCACAGAAGGAGTCTAACAATTGCACGGGCTGTACTAACTAGCTATTTGAGTTGAATTGTACAAATAAGATGTTATCTTAAACAAGCTCCTGATGTAACTCAATAATCACTATAATGCTTTTGGGTGAAATTGTGGTGTTATTACTGAATTTAGTCCCTGAGATGCAAATGCTGAACTTTGGAGCACACCCCGATGGAGCCAAGTTGCTGAGTTTCTGTAGGTTGGGGCAGGGCTGGCATCATGTAGGATGCTCTGAAATCCCAGCATCCTGAGAGGAAGCGAAAGAAGCAGGGGATAGCATCCATTTGAGCTCAAATCCACATGATCAAAGACTTTCCATAGCGAGGAAAAGGCCGCATATGCATTGTGTGCCTTGTGTGTTACAGGGCCGGGAGAGAACTACGGCTCACCTAGCCTGGCTCACACTGTAGAATGCCAGCCAGGAAGGCCTGCAGCCGGCTCCCATGCCATCCGGAGCACGATCCTACCCCGGTACCTCCTCACCCCAAGGAGGAAAGTGTGATGGAAACTTTGGGGGCAGCTAGACTTTATTTTGGCTGTTCGTAGATAGAAGAATTAATGGGTTCTCACAAGAAGACCCCTTAGCCTGATGACCTGAGTTCAGTCACTCTGGCTGTGTGGTAGGTAGAAGGACAGATCTGATTCCATAGGTTGTCCTCTGCCCCTGTCTTCCTCTCACTGTGCCATGTGCATGAACTTCCTCTCCAACATACACATATAAGTCAACGTAATAAGTTTTGTTTTTGAGACAGGGTCTCTCTACATAGGCCTGGCTCTCCTGGAACTCACTCTGTAGACCAAGATGGCCTTGAACACATAAGGATCCACCTGTCTCTGCCTCCTAAGTGCTGGGATTAAAGGTGTGCACCCCATGCCTGGCCTGTAATAATTTTTAAAAAATAAGATATCAAGGCAACAATATTTTATGTTAAGATTCTTATTTCCCCATTTATCATATAAGCCACACTGTGATATGTCTTATATACCTCTATGCATATTTAAAAGCACAGCAACTTTATCCGTCTCTTCTCCCCTCCCTTTACTTAGCATAAGAGCAGGGAGTGAGACTGTGGTAGAACGTCAGCAACTAAGGAAACGGGGCCGACCAGCCAGCTAAGCAGTTATCAAGTCTCCTGAAGGTCAGTGCCAGTGGAGAGCTCTGCCATGGTCTAGAATGCCATTGCAGCTCCCGCAAGTGCAGGCCACTGTATATCACTCAAGGGAAAAGCAAGAGTTTCTGTTTGCTATCGAAAGCAACTCAGATCTGGACTCAGAATATAAGGGGCAAAGATATTAAACCAGCTTGTTTTGCTTCTGCCTGTCGAGTATTGAACGAGACGAGGTGCTGGCCAAGACAAGGGACTAACCAGGCACACTTGCTCATCACCTATAGAATGCTGAGTGCCGTGATGTCCTCTCAGAGGACAATGGGTGTGTTCAGGATGCTGTGGCCATGATATATATCCTAAGTGTACGCTGAAGGAGTATCTGCCAATGCTGAGAAGGCCTGGCCTGGGTATCTCACCTGATAGGACAGACAGGGACACTGAGACACACATGAGCTACAGGCTAATGCTTGGACAAACCTGCTCCCTAGGTTTCACCTAACACTTGGTAGACACTTGCTTTAGCCAGCTTGATGCCCCATCTCGTATTGAATTCAGCACTTTCACTGTGGTGGCAGTTATCATAGGATCATCCATTGTCAACCAAGGAGCTCGTGATTGGGACGGTTTCAGCGCTTGTCCCCATTCACTGGTTAAAATGCAGAGGTCCTACTCCTGTCCCAGTGTCCCCTAGACCATGTTCTTCCTTCTCTACCTCACTGTCCCAGAGAAGAGTGAGCCCATCACCTCTCTGACATCCAGGAGAGTGATGAGGGCACACAAGGGGAAGTTGCTGTACCATGATCTAGTAAGCTCCCACAGTTCGCAGCAAGTGCGTTTCATCTGGGGTCCACGAAGGTCGGGTTCCTAAATTATGTGATGGGTCCTGCCGCCCGGACCTTAATCTGTGGTACATCCCAATATGGATATCCAAGATGACGCTTTGTGAGTTTGGGATTATCTCTTCTACTTCACAGACGTGAAGAGTCAGGCTCTGAGAGCTAAAGATGAGCTGCCAGAAACCATAGAGATGGCCAACATGGCACGCCTAGAACTGCTTGCTTTAAACGCGATGCTCTCTTGCACGGCAGTCAGCCTTGCTTTCCCCAGGGAGAACTGTGCTCACGTGTTGCTGAGGACTAATGTGTGGTTTCCAGGGTCATAGAAGAGGCAGAGGCTGTGGTTCAGTGACTTAGTGCCCTATTGTTGCTTCTGACACCAAGCTATCTAAAACCCAGGAGAGGTCCCTGACCTTTGGTTTCCCTTGATCATTTAAGGAACCTGAGCTGCATTCTCCCCTTCAAACCGCAGGCTGGGGTTCTAACCCTAGAATGTGACTGTGTTTAGATGTACAGGACCTACTAGGGCCTTAAAGAAACTCTCTCAAAATGAGGTCATTGGGGTGGCCCTCACTGGGTCTGACTGTGGTCCTACTGTGAAGAGATTAGGATAGAGGCACACCAGAAGGTGTAAGCCCTTGAGGAAAGGGGGACAGTCACGGAGAAAGGCTCTGGGAGGAAGCTTGCTTTTGGACTTAACAGTTGCGTAAACCTCTGACATAGGTCTTCATTACGGAAGTCCCAGCAGACTAATAGAGATGAGATAATTCCATCATGGGGATTCCACCAACACGAATCACTGGCAAACACAGCCCCTGCTGTTGGCCAGTGAGGTCTTGTGATCTCCCCATAGCTTACAGTTGGCTATAAGCTGAACAATGTTGGATCTTGGAATTGACTTTTGCACACCTGAGAGATACACCCTGGTCCTTTTTGTCCTCACAGCCACACTCTCCTCTCGCATGCCTTCTGGAGGTGGTGGTGGCTTTTCTGTTTCTGCCTATTCTGGAGGGTTCTGTCTGATGGGCAGGTAAACTAGGCAGGATGGAAGGTGTCACAGCTTATCAAGTGTGCTGGAGGGGCAGGAAGAGAAGCTGGCAGGACAGAGTGGGAATGAGCGTCATTCCCAGTCTGACACGCGATGGTGGAATCGTGAGTGTCATCTAGGCCAGGTGGACTTGAGGCTGGAGAAGCACAAGGCCCCTGCCCCAGGAGGATCTGGGACTAGATCCCCGCCTTTTGTTATTTATCCAGGAGGTCAGTCTCATTTGGGAGATACACAAGGACCAGACTCTGCACATTCTGTTGTGTCTAACATGAGGCAAAATCTCCTCCATTGCTCTGGCAGCTGTGAGTTGGGGCCTCAGATGTCACTGTCTGAGGTACCGTTCATGGCAGTTAATTGCTTCTACCACCTAGCATGTGACAGCCACTGTGAAGGTCAGGGGGAAATGCACACTTAACCACAGTCATCTGATAATGTCCTCGTCACTTGCATCGTTTACTCCTGGCTTTCTCTTTGGTCACCCTGTGAGGTAAAGCAAACTGGAAATGGGATAGAGCATGCCTGTCTTCCCAGGAAGTTCAGCCCAGCCAGGAGCAGCGCTTGCTCCCTGAGCTGAGAGCATCAGTCAGGGCTCTCCCATCATGGCAGCTTCCCTTCCGGGTCCTGTCAGTGAAGCCCTCTTCTGGGTCCTTCCCTGGGAGAGACGCAGCGGTTGATATGTTGTCTCTTGATAGGCTCTTCCGCAGCATCCTATCATCCCATCAGATGCGCAGTGTTGCTCTTACGGGATGGGGGACGGACTTGGTGACACTTGCAGAACAGAAGTAGGGAAGGTGACAAAAAACTTCACAGCTGCTCCAAGTAACATAGGTTCAATATCTAGTGGCACAATGACTGTCAGTGATTGGGTATCTACTGTCTGCGACATGTGTATGGGGCTTAGGGACTGGTGTGCCCCAGGGTCACTCAGCCAGAAAGGAGCCGAGCTGGGGTCCACAAACATGTCTGTTCTGGATCTAAGATCAGTCCTATTATATGACAATGGTGTCTCTGTTACAGGGGTATTTACATATTTTTATGACCTGCAGGTCCCGAGCTGTGTGATAGAGGCTTCAAGAGGTTCCCACAGTCTGACATTGAACGTCCTTCAGAACCATGGATGCATGGAACTGATGGGAAGCCAGAGAGGGCCACTGTCTCCAGAAACTGAAGTATGTGTTTTATTCACAAATCAAACCAACCTTACAATGCTCACCACTGCAAAACTCAAAATGCAAAAGGTTTGAGACCAGGAGGAAAGCAGCAAGTTACCTCGAACTCCTCCGGCGGCTGGCTCCTGGCACTTACCAGTGCGTTCTGTTTTGTTCTGTTTCCCCTACGCATCAGTTTTCCTGAGCAGTTGTAATTATCCAGTGATTGTGGGCTCAGCAGACAAAACCTTGGTTGTTCTCATTTTCCATTTTCTTCCTGATGACCCATCCAGTCCCCATGCAGCTGCCCCCATGGGGGACGGGGAGGAGAAAACAGAACACCCAGGCATTGTGTGCGCCTGTCCCCTTGAAGAATTCTCATACTCTGCCCCACGTTTGCACTCCCTTTGCCTAGCATCCTTTAAGTGAGCACACAGCTTAATATCCTTACGAGCTGGACTGTCTGCCTGCGTACGGA
This sequence comes from Bramus lutescens, assembly GCA_001685075.1. Taxonomy (NCBI): domain Eukaryota; kingdom Metazoa; phylum Chordata; class Mammalia; order Rodentia; family Cricetidae; genus Bramus; species Bramus lutescens. The sequence goes on from LOEQ01001053.1 coordinate 379,445, forward strand.
GATTTATAGGTCTCCCAGGACTTCAGGATGTAGCGCGTGCTCAATAAACAACAGACATCTTCATGCAAAGTGGCTTTTTTCCTATTCTGGGCTGTTTCCCTTGGGTGGCTTCCCAGAAGGTACTTAATTCATCCAAGGGTAGGATGTAGTCTCTTCAAATGCTTCAGTGCAGCATGGCTGTAGACATTTCTCCCAGGCATGCGGAGACTTCTTCTGCCAGGAGGGTAAGTGGCTCAGGCAGGCCGAATGTGATGCCTACAACCAAGGCTTGGCCTGGAACTGGCTTTGCCACTTCCCTCATAGGTGATCTTGGGCAAGTGACTTAATTTCCATGGGCCTCTCTTTCCTCAGATGAAAATGGGTAAGATGGCCATAGCGCCTAGAATTTTGGTAAGAGTTGAATCGGTGGGGTTGGTAATGGGGCTTCACAGAGAATGTGCCTGTATTCGCTCATCAAGGGATTGACTGGCAAGCCAACGCCAAGCCCACAGTACTGCAGGGCTCTAGGGACACATATGTGTAAGATGTGGGGCAGATGTGTGGAACTCAGGAATACAGGTGTACAACACTAAGGGACACAGATGTGTGGTATCTGGGACAGGTGTGTGAGATTTGGGAAGAGAGGCATGTATTGCCAGGGACACAGGTATACATACCTGGAACACAGATGTCTGGTACCTGGGATCGGCGTGTGACACCTAGGCACACAGCTATGCAGCACCCACAAGGCTGGTCTGCCCAGCTCCTCAACCCAGTAAAACTGGAGCCTCGGCCCCTCTAGAGCTGCAGTTCCAGTGACTCCATCCTAAGTCTGTGCTCCAGCCTGACCACAAGGCTTCATTGCGTCAATGCTCATGGCCTCCCACACGTTGCCAAACGAGAGAGCTGTGGAGAAATCAGGAATTGGGCCTAGGTGTTCAAGCTTTTTCTCCTGGCATTTGGGAGGCTGAGGCCAGCTTGTGGTACATAGTAAGACCAAGTCTCTAATAGACATACCACAGTTCAAACCATCCCAACTGATCTTTGCAGAGGAAAGCTAAGAATCCTAAGGGCTGATCTGGGTGTGGGTGGTGAGGCATCCAGAGGCCGAAGTGTTAGGGCTGCTATACCCCCAGGGAGCTTCATCCTCGCCTGCTTCCTTCCCTCCTTGCCTCTCCTGCCTCGACAGTTCTGTTAATTTCCCCGACTTCTGTTTCTTGCTAAGAATATATATTCTGTGTGTTCTCAGTTCCTAGGGCATCCATGCATAGGGGTGCGCTAGCATTGGTGCCATGGCAGTACAGTTGGATGGTGGGTGGATGGTAGCTGACGGGCGATAGGAAACACACGGATTTCCTCCTGGATACCTGAGGTGTGAAGGCAGCAGTGTGGCTGTCCTTTGGAGCACCTTTGCACAGGACTGGATGTGGAGGAGGCAGGATCTGGCTCCAGAGGCTACTGTGAGGAGGCAGGCAGGTTCTAGGAGAAGAGGAGGAAAGGAGGCCCGAGGGAAGCAGGATGCTGCCTGGTCCCAGGGCAGGTCCTGCAGCACCAAGCTGCCCTCCTTGAGGCTGAAGCCAGTCTGAGGCTTCAGGGCAACCTCTCTTCCAGCTCATAGACCTCAAGGTCATCCAGGCTTCTGGTGGCTGTACTGAGAAAGTTGGCATGTTTTAATCTCTAGAAAGCAGCTGCCTTGCTGCTCAAATGCATCCTTTCCCCACCACGTCTGACACATGTGACAGACACATTGCTTTCCCAAGTTAGTGTGTGATCTCACCCAAGGACTCCACCATCAGGAATAATGAGAGGGAGTGCCTGGTTGGGATCCCCACTGTCTGTCAGGGGGACACAGTTGGTTTTAACTTCTCCTGTGGTTTTGGACCTACATCTGATGCTTTGTAAAAATGTATATGTACAGAGATTATCAAGAACTACAGTACGCTGAGTGCTAACTGCGCAACAGGCGCTGGCTTAGTCTCAGGAGAACTGGCCAACATTTCACTGGCGAGATCGTCAATGTTAGGGTATTAACCAACTTGGCACACTGCTGATGAAGGAAGATCTGGGGCCTGCCTGAAGAATAACATATATTCTAGAATATGTTAACTACTTGTGGAAAGAGAAGGTGCGTCAGACAATTTGTCAAAATATGGCTCATAGTACCTCACTGGAGAAGAAAAAAAGTCAGGTTGATCTTATGGTGAGGTGAATGAGGGTCCCCAGCATGTCCCCAGAGAGAACTCACGGCACACCGTGATTACGGACTCCAGCCTCCAGAATGATCAGAGTTCATGTCTATTATGCAGATCACCCCATTCATGGCCCGTGCTTATACTGGCTCAGTAAACAAATACAGTGAACAGAAGTCCCGATAGCACTGTCCCCTGGGCATGTCTCGTGGCCTTCAGCTTCAGCCGAGGACCCTGTGACACAGCCTGGGCCACTTTCTAACTCTCTGCCCACCTGGGGTTTGCATGTCAGGAGGGTGTGGGACACCTCCATCTTGCCCCAGCTGGACTGCCCTGCTTAGACAACCCTGTGGATTGGCTTGGCAGGTGCTGGGGTTCTTTCTTTTCTTTTTTTTTTTCCTGCTGGGAAATGATACAGGCTTTGGGAAGGAATAATAATTCTAGGAAGCAGGAGGTTGCTGTTGACAGAGTGAGGGACAGGTGGCGATTCTCCAGAAAAAGAGCTCAGGCCAGAGTGGGAGGAGGCCTCGTCCCACGGGCCATGTCCACCTGTCTGTGAGGTGCTGGGACAGCAGGACGCGGGAGGAGGAACTGAAGAGTGCTGTGGCTTTTGTGCCTGGCTGTTTCCACACAGGCTTGGAAAAACAATTAGAGAAGAATATCAGGCCTCTGAGATGGCATCACTTCGGTCGGTTTCTACCTTGGGAAGCCAGATTTGGAGCAGGTTGACAGAGGTGGCTTCATTATAGAAGGAGAGCCCTGAAATGGCTTTCCCGTTTCTGTGTCTCTAACACGTTCACTCTCTACCTCTATTTCCTGGTCCCCTCCCCTGAGCCTCCTTGCCCAGAAGAGGTGGGAAGGACAGTCACCCTTCCTGGCTGTGGATAGAGGGCCGCTTGTAGCCTATACACTGGGGACATTGTTTAAGATGGTGTCACCTCTGTAAAAATATTGGTCCTGTAGTATTGCCAAGATTTCTGAGTTATCTCCCAGCCAGCACTCCTTGTGCCAATGCAGTCTGCCTTCAGACAGGTTTAGTCAGTGAGTAGTCCTGAGAAAGTATCCCTGGTGCTGCTAGACCCCTCCTCGGTGCTTGCCTGTCACCATCAGCCACTGGGGTGGCAGCCCCATGAAGCTGTTCATTTAGGGTAGAAGAGTTCTACCAGGAGAAACTCGTCCTTGATGCCTCACACTAGTAAGCCAGCCTCCAGGGAATACTGCCTGCCAGTGAGATTTGGAGAAGTGGCCTGACCAGGCAAGGGTACCCAGCATCTTCCCCAGAGCCTCAGGCTCTGAGACCCCCCATGAGCGAGGTCAAGATTGTGAGCCACAGGCTCAGAAGGGCAAACAAGAGTGTTGCAATTCAGAGGCTCTGAACAAACTCTCTAACTGGTTTTCCCAGAATAATTTGATACAGATATCCAACTGTTAGGAGACACACTGAGGGGAGGCAGATGATTGTTTCTGCCTGCATCTATTTGAGATCAGAGGTTACTTTCAAGTTCTGCAAATGAATGAGAAGCTCAAAACTAATCTAGAGTGTGTTTAGAAAAATCTTAGCATGGATGAAATGAATAAGAGAGCATGTCAAAGCTGGGATGAATTGATAATAATATTTATTATAATATATTATATATTATATTATTATTACTATTATTATTATTAGAAAGTAGAAGACTTATTCAGTATGGCCAAATTGAGAAGAGACCAGTGGCTTCTGCTTCACCAAGTCCATCTTCAAGGTCCCCCAATGAGGATAAAGCTCAAATAGAAGGTAAGGGACAATGTAGCTAAGCAGTCCTACCAAGGTGTCGTTCCACTGCCATTGACCCATCCCTGTCTGGGCTTCCGTCTCTTCCTATAAGGGGGTCTGACAAGTTAGTTGTACCTGTTGTTGGGGAGATGAATGAAGGGACTGAGTTGTCACAGTGGACGAAGGTCAACATCTCCATAGAGCTGTTAATGCTGTCTTCCCCATGCAGACCTCCAGCTCACTATGCAGCTGAGGCTGAGGATGACCTTAGACTGTGATTCCCCTGCCTCCACCTGAGTGCTGGGGCTACCTTTGGCCATGCGCCTGGTTTCTGTAGGGCTGGGTCGCAAGGTCAAGACTTCACATCTGTTGGGCAAGCATCCTACGAACTGAGCTACAGGCTCACTGTCCTTTACTTCTAAAATCCCTATAAATGGTGGTTTCAAAGTACACCTTTGCTACAAAGAAGAACCTGACAGACACACAGCTGGAGTCAGGGTCTGGGAGTCAGTGCCTGTGGGTCTGTGGCTTCTCTGCAGCTTTCCTGTGTGATGTTGGTCAAAGCAATTACCCTCTCGGGGCTCAGGCACTCCATCATCTTCTTTGCACAAAAAGAGGAATACTTTTGTTGACCAATGTGTAGGGTCTGAGTGAAAATGAATGAGTTAGCCCTTGAGAAAAGAAATAAAGGTCTCAGGGACTTCACCTAAAGGCAGGAGACAAACAGGATACAGCTTCTACTTACTCCCTCGGCCATTCTTTCTGGCCCCTTCTCGGGATGGACGTTTGTAATCTGCAATGCCATGCTGACTTGGCTTGCTTCTTAAAAACACTGCAAGCAAACATTAGCTCAAGATAATGCAACATGAGCAATGCAGAGGCCAGTTTACCCGGAAAAAGGAAATCTCGCTGTGTTTTCCAACGATAGCGCGTGATTGCTTCCAGCATCATGCATAAGCCCTGGTTTCGTGGCAGCGAGAACATGCCTTGGGAAATTAAGACTGGGAAGAGGGGTGGCAGGGTGGGGGTGGGGCTATCCCAGGCCAGCTCTGTGACTGCTCGCTGTCCAGTTTGCTGAAAACTGTCCTCAGTGATAGGGTGCTTGTTAGAGAAACGTGGACTAAATTTATTGTTGGCATTTGGGGGAGCCAATTTCCATCTTGTACTGTTGGAAGTCAGAGCTGGGGAAGAGCGCTTGAAGCCAAAACTGGCTTTGCAGCTCTGCTTGCCTCTGCTCAGCACCACCTGCCTCCAATCAAACTGTCCAATTACAGAAGAGTGGTCCCCCCCCCCACTTTCTCGGAAGGGAAGAAATCCATCCAGGAATGGACCGATTTCTAAATGTTTTTTCTCTCCACCCTTCAGAAAGATGTGGTGTTGTGTGTGTGGGGGGGGATAAGAAAACCCAACAAATTCAAACAGACAGACAGATAGACAGACAGATGAATGCTGGAGGAGAAAGTGTCTCCCACTGCACCATGTCCAAGGTTCAGAAACCAGAATGTTCCTGTCCACACACTTCTGTGGTTTTGACCACCGCTGTCAGATCTATAATTACGTCTTCTAATAAAGTTATTAGCCATTCAGAAAGAAGGCATCTCTTTTTTAACACACAAGGCAGTAATTAGAGGCTGCAGATTTCACAGGTGAAATCTTGCAGAAAGTATTGAGTTTGAAGTCAAAGAATTTAACAATCCACCCCAACATAATTACACTTTTTTCCCCCTCCAAATAAAATCTTGTGTTTGAAACAATGAGTTCAGGGCAATGATACTATTTATCTGTGAGTCCCAGCCTCTCTCTCTCTTTCTCTTCTTTTTTCTTTTTGGAAACTTTTTTTTTTGACTTCCTTTGGCTGTTCTGAAAAGGCTCAGTTCACAGTTGAGAAGCAGACTGGACTAGAAGGGGCCTGGCTTAGCAGCTGATGCGTGGCAGGCCATGAACCCTGAAGGTAATTACAGATGTGCTTACTTACCCCTGGCAGGCGGCAGTGAAGGGAGCTAGTGAATGAACTCCTCTGGATGCTCCTAGTTCACATCTTGAGCTATCCCCCATTAGAAAAACAATGTGGCAACTTGCTCTTTTAGGATTCCATAGGAACTTGTGGAAACCATTTAGGTGTACCTTTCTTTGTATATGTGTGTTTGTGTGTGTGCACACATGCACCTGAGTGTGTATGCATGAATGTGCACGTGCCCATGCATGTACAGGAGCACATGTTTTGTGTGAAAGTCAAAGGTCAACCTCAAGTGTCCTCTCAGGTGCTATCCACTTTGCTGCTTTTGTTTTCTCATGGCTTGGAGTGTGTCAATTTGGAGTGTGTCCATTTGGAGTGTGTCAATTTGGAGTGTGTCAGTTTGGCTCTAGGCTGCTTGGCCAGGGAGCCTCGTATTGGGGTTATGAGCGTGCACCACCACATCTAGCATTTTATACATGGATTTGGGGGATTGAATTCAGGTTCTCATGCTGAGTTATCTCCCCAGGCCTGTTGTGGGCACTTTCCATCTCATTCCTTTGCATTTCCAAGGCTACTCCCCCAAGCTTGCTGGACCAACATGGGGACCTTTCTCCACTTGGAGCCCACTGAGGTCACTCAAAGGGGGACTCCACTCCAGGGGAGTTCTCTTGTGTGCAGAGTGGCAGCTGCTCTCATCCCCTGCGCCTCTCCTGGACCAGAGTCTCAGGGATGCTTTCACCTTTCTGCCCTTGTCTGGGCCTGATGGGTCACTGCCTCGGGCAGTCGCTGTCATACATGGTGGCTCTCAGCATTGATGGACTTCCTGATGACCAGGGAATTTCTTCTCCTTTGGTTTGAAATGAATACATGAAGGAACTGGTGGTTGGGAAAAATAAATGAGATAATTTACTTCTAGTTTTCTAGATCTTTTCTTCAAATTTCTCGAGAGTCCCTTTGTCCTCTCATTGCCCCCAAATATCTATCCACCTTTAGGAACTGTTGATTCCCTTTCCTCCAACTCTAACGCACCCCAAGGAAATCTCTTACAGGCTGTGAATTCATCTATGACTTGTGGTCCCAGACACTGAAGCTGGAGGGGGATGGGGGTTGCTAAGTACCCAGGCTCCATAACCGAGTGCTGTGCTCCATTTTCCTTTGGGTGTGTATATGCATGTGCACGTGTGCGTGTCCATGTGGTGGTGTGAGCAGAGGCTGTCCCTGGGGAGCTCTCCACCCTGATTTTTGGAGACAGGGTTTTCCACCAAACCTAGAGCTTCTGGTTTGGCTGGTTTGGCTGGCCCCACGGTGATGTAGGTGGGTCTTCCAGTGCTGTGTATACAAGTGTGAGCCAGCAAGATTTTTACGTAAGTTTCAGGGTTCCAACTCACATTCTTGTGCTTGCGAGGCAAGAACCTTACCCACTGAGTCATCTGCCCAGTCCAATGCCCTGGTTTTCTGCACATGAAGGAGGGTCCTTCCCTCACTTTTGTAAGTCTTTGCTATCCCAAGAAATGGTGAGAAGAGCTAGTCATGTAGGTTTAGACCTGTTAAGTAGAAATCACTGGTCATGGGCTCTAGCCCAGATAGAGCTTATTGGGCTTCAAGCATGATTCATGTTGGCCTCGTGCCTGATCTGCCTTGGCCATCCTAGCCATCGGCCCCATCATGGAGTAGCTCAAGGTTAAGACAGTGAGAAGAAAATAAAAGTGAAAATTCCCAGTGGTCATAGTTCAAGCACCCATGGCAACAGTAACTGCATTTGGGTATTATCTGAGACAGCACAGAAAGAGGGAACGTTCTAGAACATATTACAGAAAAGTCTGCAGGGTAACGATGCCCCGAATGTTCTCTGGGTATGCCTACTTTTTTTTCTGACATCTTCCTTGCCTGTGTCTAGCTATGCCACCCACCCAGATCTTCTAGTTGAAACTTGAAGCTGAGTGTGGCAGACTGGGGTTAACAAGAGATTCTGGGGGAAGGTACCCCCAAACAACAATTCCAAGCTCTGCATTCTGATTCCTTTTGTGTCTCAGGTTTTCTTGTTGTTTTAAAATGTGGATAAGCTCAGGTCCCATATCAGGGAACCGTGGAGATTAGGCAAGATGATGCAGGTCATGTACCCAGGGACACATAACAGGTCTTACATGAGGACGTCAGAAGTTCTGCCTGTCCCTCTTCCTTCACGCTGTCACCTGCTGGGTGAGTTTGTATCCCTCCAAGCAATCTCTGTCCTGAGTCGCTCTCCCCCAGGCCTAACGGGTCCCCAGTGTGTCCCTGAAGCCTCTCCTCTGGCTCCCTGTCTCTAAACTGACCTCGTATCCTCGTGGTCAGAGGTGTGTGTATATGTGTGTGTGTGTATGTGAAGTTTGTGTGTGTGGTTACAGATATTTGTTCCCAACAGTGAAAAAGCTTCAGCTCCATCCCTCAGATGCTATCCACTTCTTGAAAGAGGGTTTCTCACTGCCTTGGAACTCTCCAAGTAGGCTAGCTTGGTTGACCAGTAAGCCCAAGGATCTGCCTGCCTCTGTCTACCTGGAGTGGGGATTATGAACGTGAGCCGTTAACAGGTGCTTTTCCTTTGTTGTGGGTTCTGAAGATTGACTTCAGGTCTTCCAAGTGCTTTCCTGAATAAATGGACTCCCCAGCCCCAGAGGCATCTTTTTTAATAGATTCTGATCATGGTTCCATCAGGAAATACCCAGACCGTCCCCAGCATCTTCGGGGTAAAAATGCAAACTCCTTAACAAAACACAAGGGCCCAAAGAGGATCAGTATTGTGCTGTCCTCCTCCCTTGCCCCGACTCCACTTGGGGATCTAGATATGGGTGACTCTTACCCTGATGTCATCTGGCCCCAGGCTTGCCCCTCTGTACACCCCCACCATGCCACCTGTAGCCCACCAGGCCATTGGGCCACCTCTGCTTCTAGCTCCCGTTGCTCTGGCGCTTGACTCTGTGAGCATTAGGACTCTTGGACAGGGGCTAATTAAACCTCAGCCGTGCTCCCGGGTGCTCATCCACCGAGGCTGGTTTCTGGAAGGCACTAGAAGGTCTCCAGTGAATGGGGGCAAGGCTGCTGGATTTGGTGTCAGAGGCAACGTCCACCCCTTCTCTAAACCCCACACAGCGCAGCTTTCTTTAGCAAAGCTAGCTGCCGACAGAGGCAGTCTGCTGCCTCACGGAGGGGTGGTGACTCAGGGGATAACTGTGGGCAGGGGGGCTTTCCAGCAACCTAGTTAGCTGAAACCACACAGCAGCCTTCCCAGTCTGCGGGGTGACCTACTTCTTAGTTCCTGTAGCCTCAACGCCTAGCTGACAGAATGCTGATGAGGAAGGCCATGCTGGCCTCTGATGAGAAAAGGGGACAGAGATGCCACTGATTGATTTGACCTTGCAGAGCTGTGGGGACAGGATGTTCTGTTCTTTTTGATGCTGGGAAATTGTCTGGGTGAAGGGGACTTCCTGGTGATCTGGTAAGTTCCTAAGGAAGGGGGACAGCAAAGGTTGTCTAGTCATATTCACCTAACAGATTCATCATTCAGCCCCCACCCCAGCCTTCTTGGGTGTATGTCCCAATTAGAAAGAAAAATAAATCCCAAAGGGTTCCTCACCCACGTACTCATTTTGTGTGTTAGAGTGGCGGTGAAAATCAGACTCTGAGTTTCTTTGAACTGGGTCCCCATGAGGTCAGCAGCTAGTTGGGACATCTGGGTCGGTGCAAGTGCTCCCTCCCATCTCAGTATCCCTGGCAGGAGGAACTGCAGGTGGGCCATCGAGGTGGGCACGCTGGCATCTCTCCAGCTCACCCAGCCCCAGAGAGATGCAGAGATGCCCAGCCCAGCCATCGGCTTCTTTCTTTCTCCTGTCCCGTCTTCACTATGCAAGAGCACCTCCTCCTGTATGCCTCTTTCCCAGGGCGTCTCCAGCCCTGCTCCACAGGGATGGCCCAGGTTTCTCTCCTAGGACTCCTGTCTGTAAAACCCTTCCTAATTGGCATGGTTTCCTTCTCATCGACTCCATTCTCTCTTGTGAGGACATCCCTGGAAGCCAGCGACCTACCAAGCACTGTCAGCCCAAGGAAGGCAGAGGACCTGTGGATCCTGATCCCACAGGTACAAAAGATGTCAGGCTACAGACCATCCTGCAGGAACCAGAATTTAGGACAGATGCATCTCTTGAGAGTTTTAGTGGTCAGTTGGAAGAGTACAATGTAGAATAGAAACAGGCCTTTAGAGGAGATGGCTTAGCCTGGCTCACCTCCCTCTGCATTCACTGTCTGCAGGCCTGTGTGGCAGCATCTGTGGGCTGCATGAGAAGCATGCAGAAACAGGGGACACTGGCAGCTTCTCACACAGGTGCGGCTGCAAATGCTGAGGTCCACAGAGCATAGGTGGAGGTGAGGTGGAGAGCTGGTTGAGACCTGGTCTGACTAGGTTATGTGAATTTGAGGGTTTCTTGACTTCTCTGGCTCTCAGTCGACTCTTTCATTGAATGGATTTAACCATAATGGTCACATAGGAAAGTTATAGAAACAGCCCAAATAAATGTCCATTGGCAGAATTATGCACAAAGGCAGCGTGGCATCTACAAACAATGGAATATTATTCAGCCCTCAAGAAGAAGGAAATTCTACGGCAGATGATAGCATGGGTAAGCCTTGGGGACATTGTACTAAGTAAAATGAGCCCATCACAGAAAACAAACACTGCATTGTTTCAGGTACTTGCAGCACTTGGAAAAATAATCACATTCATGGACTCAAAGAGTGGAATGGTAGCTGTTTACCAGGAAATGGGGAGAGAAGGGAGCGGGCAAGAAGTTTCCCTGAAGCAGGACAGACAGACTACAGACATTGAACCTATAGTTAACAGTAATTTCTTGAACGCTTGCTTACATGTCTGTTAATACGGACAATCTCATATTGAGAGTTCTTACCACAATAAAAAAAAGTCATCTGCATGGGAAAAATAATATTACTCACATCACAGAGCGTGCACATTCTAAAACAGCGTGCCAAGGATGTGGTGCATTTGATAGCTGGTAGCTATATGTGCTAGTAGGCAGCTGGAGAGGAGCTTAAAGAGAAATATTCAGCCAGGTGATGATGCATGGGACTTCTAAATTCACTCCTTTTAAAGATCAGATTGCCCCCTCCCATGTCATGTGACCCATCGTAAGGTCAGGATTTAGTCCCTCATCTTCCAGCTTGTTTGAGACAGGGTCTCTTTGTTATTTTTTCTGTTGCACGTGCTAGTTGACACTCTCCTGTCTCTGCCTCGTGTCTCTGTGGGAGTGCTGGAGTCACAGATGGGCTGTGGCAGACATCTTTTATGAACGTTCTGGGGATTCGAACTCAGATCTCTGTGCTTTCGTCAAAAGTGCTTTATCCACTGAATCAACTCCCCAACTTCTAACTCACTCTTCAGTCCCATGTTTTCTTTTCTGATCATCATAAATCGAAGTATTGATGAGATGTCTCTCTTATGGAAAAGAGATTTATGTATTTCCAATTCACTTAAAAACTCAATATACATTTTCATTTGCTAATTTCAGGCAACAAGGCCAAATCTTTTTTAAACAATGACATGTTTAAGAAGTGTAAACTGAGGCCCCTTTCTCAACCTCACAGAGCTAACACTCCCCACTCAGTGTTTGGGGCACTCTGTAGTTCCCACCTGCAGACTCAGGAGAGTTTGGGATCTGGGGCAGTGAGTGAGGAGTGAGTTTGAGATCTGACAGCTGATGTCTTTGCAGCTCCACCTTTGTCCCCCACTGAGTCCCATGAGTAATGGAAAAGACTGTCCACAAGGCTGCCAGTTACAGGTAAGGTTGGATGGATGTCAGGCTCATCTACAAAAACATAATGAAATCTTTAAAAGCTTTGGAGAAACCTAGGAAAATGGATCCTGTTGTCTATAGCTCAAAACTCTTGGGTCTGAACTGCCATCTAAGGGACAGTATGGCCTCATCCCCGGGGTTGCCACTTGTCTCTAGCCTGGAGTGCCCCTGAAACCAAGTCATCTGCCTCCTTGTTCAAGGCTGCTGACAACAAATGAACAAGTTTCCCATGTCCACCCTAACTTCTGTGACAGATGTCACCCTGCGGGCTACCTTCCCACCTTACTGGGACAGAGGGGCTTGGCTTCCTGCAGATGATGGTACCCTAGTGATGAAGCAGGTCTTCTGCCCAGAGCCCCTTGCTCTATTGAGCAAGTCTGTGCCTGTTCTTCCCCAAAGGCTAAGGAGTGAAGACACCACTGGTCACCTCTCTGTCTCCTGGCTACTGTACTAAATAGGCCCCTTAGCATCTTTGTTCCAAATATTGACTCCCTTGGGAAGGGTGTGGCCATCTGGACCTCAGATCCAGCTGAAAACCCCCGTTTCCTATGTGAACTCTACAGCAACTCTGTCCCATCTAACAAGGGACAAAGACAGCATGACTTAGTATGTCTTCCCAAAGAGCAAGACAACAATGTTGATCAGGGCTTAAAAATGTTCCTAGCTCATAACTTTAACTCCTAGACTTGTGTCAAGAACAGGCCAGGTCTGTGGCACTGATTTCCATCCTTAAATGTATAGGGAATGAACATTTTATATATCCAAAAGAAAGGTATCAACAATAAATCCTGCTGTAAACATATATGAAATATTTTAAGGCCATTAAAACTCATTTAGGGGCATGGGAGATCACTCACCTGGTAAATATAGGCTTGAATGCAAGCTTGAAGCCCTGCATTTGGATTCCCCAGCATAAATGTATAAGCTTAGCATGGTGTGAGTTGTGGTCAGAAACAGACAGATCACTAGAGCTTGATGGACAGCCAGTCTAGCCAATCAGTGAACATAAATCCACCGTGAAAACCCTGCTTCAAAAAATAATGTAGAAAGTGATAGAGGAAGATGTGTGATATCAACCTCTGACCTCCACACATACCTGCACACCTGCATGCATGTGCATACAAGCACACAAACAAAAAAAGCTGAATCAGTTTAAAGAGTAGCTAATAATACAGGAAGATGTTAATGTTATAATATTAGATTTAAACTACTAAACCTAATGAGACCTGTAAAAACAAATATGTGTGTAGACATGGCATGTATATGTATTTATGAAGGGAAGAGATGCGGAGGGAGGGAGAGAGAGACACTCTCATAAAAAGTTTTTGGCTAATGACCACTGTGCCAATAGGGTTAATATGTAGCTGGAAAATTCATATCAGCCAGTAGTACAGTCACATTCTCTGTAGTTCAATCCACTGCTTAGCATGACTTATGCATGTGTCATCACACACTTGGCTGTATGTATGAATACTTGACATTGCACTCCAGCTGCGCTGCTTACAGCATCCAGTGGGGCAGCGTGTTGTACGGGTGCACAACCTAGGAGAAATGGGCTGTGCCTTGCAGCTAAGGCCTGCAGTGCTTGAGGAGTTTACATAAAGACAGAATTGTGTAAAGGGCATTTCTTAGGACGAATCTCTATCATTAATATATGCATGACTGTGTGTATGTGTGTTAGCACACCTGTGTGCATGTGTGTATAAGGATATACCAAGACATGAAGAACGGTTCTTCCTAGCCAAGAGACGATTGCAAACCATTTCCTTTTCCTTTCCCAGAGTGATCTGCTTGCCTCGAATTTTCTGTAATGATCATGTCTGAGCTAGAAACTATTTCAAAATGATTCATCCAACAGAGATGACTCAGCCATGGAGAATGAAGCCTGTGTCGTTCCAGATCTCCTTCACAGAAACTTCTGGAGCTGGGTCCCTTGCCCTGGTGATGCTGACTTTGGCACCGATCAGAGGTGGGCCTCCAGGTCACCATTCCCTGACACCTGGGACCGGAATGAAGATGTGGACACACCTTAGCCTCTGCCTCCTTTCCTGGACCAGTCATAGGTCCAGAGGGCATCAGAAAGAGAGAAGACTACACTGTGGATCTAGCCGAGTCTGAGCTGGCATCCCAGCACTGTTACATAGCTGCTTTACCTCTGAAGACTTTGCCTCATCCATAAATTCGTGACTAATTCCACTCCTAGAATCCTAAATGAGAGGTGGGGTAAGAGTTTAGGACTACACCCATATAGCAACCAGCCTGGATTGGTGTGTGCATGTATTCCTGCATGTCTGTGTGGATTGTGTGGTCTCTCATCTGATAAAGCATCCAAGATGGGATTGGGAAATATAAGGATATACCAAGACATGAAGAACGGTTCTTCCTAGCCAAGAGACGATTGCAAACCATTTCCTTTTCCTTTCCCAAGCTTTGGAGGAATTTATGGTTTATATTTTACAACCTGCTCACCATGAACCAGGAGAGGGTTATGGAGTCCCTTGGTTCTGTGTGGACAGGACTGCATTTGCTCTCCCTCTTCACAGATGTGGAAGAGGCTGGGGGACAGTCTTTAGTGTTTTCTGAATTCACTTTCTCATCCGGCTCATGTGTAGATGTCTGCCCCAGTACAACCTGTGGAGGTCAGAGGACAACCCCAGCGTCGATTGGTCCTTGCCCTCTACTTCACATGAGATGGGCTGTTACTGTTTGTTGCATTGCATGCCATGCTCAGGGGCCCAAAAGCTTCCGCCATCCCCCTGCTTCCGTCTCCCATCTCAATGTAGATGTGTTGGGATTATAAATGAATGCTACCATGTCTGGCTTCATGTGGGTTCTGGGGATTCAAGCATAGGTTCTCATAGTTGTCCAGTAAACACTTTACCCACTGAACCATCTTCTCAGGCCCAAATCTACTTTCAGTAGATTCCATGGACTTCAACCTAAGCCCACTTGATCAGCAGCAGAAAGGAAGTAAACAATTACAAAAATAGTTTCACTGTCCCCAGTAAGAGACAGACGACCTTGAGGAAAATGACACCATCAACATCACCATTACAGCCATCACCAGCATCACCAGCAATATCTCCAGCATCACCAAACATCATTACCACCATCAAAACATAATAATCAGGTGACAGCTAGTAGAGGGGTTCCCTTGAAGCTCCAACTCTGCGTGGTCCACATCTTCCCTTCACCCTGGCTCTTGCTTTTGCACTCTAAAGTACTTGGAAGCTATCAAGTCTTCACCTTGCAGTGCCCCTTTCAAGAGACCACTGCCATTGCTGTTAGGTGACTTGGCCAGGAAGAAGGGCATATGGGTGATGGCCCTGTCCTGGCAAGGAGTGGATGTGCCATTGCAGAGTAATCCTGCACTGGCACCGTTGGGGGCAATGTGGGCAAGCGCAGCACCGCACAAGGCCAAGTGCAAATTGTTTTAAAATGCACAAATGAGCTTGGTTCAGGTGCTGCCAAAGAATTCTCCATTTCAGCAGAGTTATTTCGTGCACTTTTTCTCTGCATAGCCAATGAAAGCACAATTGTCCATGGAGTTGTTAAGCTGTGCTTTTAAGAGATACTGTCAAGGAAAGCAGGCCACAGATAGAGCCTGATTGGCTCAACTGCTTTGAGTTGCTTTTTGTAGAAGCCACATCAAACCTGCAATCTGCGGGCTCTCCTTCCCTTGTGAAATTGTCACTCTGGAACTGATTCGGTTCTGGGAGCCCTCTAGTCATTCAATGTGTGCACGTGTGCTCGGGCCTGTGATGTGGCTCCTGACCTCAGGGAGCCATGAAGGAAGTAGGATGCTGTAGGAAAACAGATGGTATGGGGTGTGGCTACGGTGGGGGTGAGAAAAGGAGACATCATGTCGTCTACCAGGAACCTCTCTCTATGGGGATCTGCTTCAGTGTCGGCCCGCACAGTCTCAAGGCCTGTTCATGGCTATTGCAGCCCTAGCAGTCAAAAGTAGGGTGAAGGTCATGGGGGAGCAAGAAGAGACATTCTGAGACCCACTCGATCTCATTTTGTCCAGAAAAGAAAGTTTTCTGTACACTCAACCCCAGATCTTTGGTTTCTTGGTCAAAGTTGGGCGATGTTCTTCTTCTGCTGGCTTCCAAGGAGGCTGTGTCCAGCACTGTGGCTTGGTCCATGGCTGCTCTGGTCCAAAGAGGATTCTTCTAGCAAGGAGCAAGGGAGCAGAGGTCATGAGGTAGACAAATGATGCATGCCAGGTTTACAAATAGTGTGGGATGAGGGAGTGGTTTGTAACAGGTAGGCAGGTAGGATTTTGAATCCCTCCAAGAGGCTCAAAGAGAGGGGATACGAACCTGGACTCCTTTTTGATACAAATAAAGTCAGATCATTCTATCTCGGTGGTACCTGGTCTCATCTGGAGGTAGAGACTCTATGTCATTCACCTGTTCTTCTCCAAGGCCTACAGTGTGGGAGACCCTTCACGAACTGTTCACTGAATTAACAAGTGCATCCACACAGCTGGCAAGGGGTCTTCTTCAACAGAAAGCCCTGGAATGGCATGCTGGGACTCAGGAACCCAGGCTTATACTCACATATCCCTCAGGTAGAGTCATATTGGCAGCTGACCCAGGTCATGTCCCCAGACACTTTGTGTCTACCTTTTCTCAGTATGTCACGGGAAGATTAAAGGAGCAGGTATACATCGTATATCGCGTACCTGGCACAAAGCTCCCTTGAAAGACACAGCAGCTGTCTGTATTTTAAGCTAGACCCTTGCGAGCAATCAGGAAGACTCGGGTTTTAGTAGGAACAGGATCTTTCAGCCCCCAGCAGCTCCCATCACAGGACTCTGGCAGTGTTTGGAGAACACGTAGCTCTCCTGGGTGCTGCTTTTGGTGTCTGTCACTGGGGAAAGTCATTTGCTGACCCTAGGGCCCAGTGAGCAAAGCCACAAGTCAAATGAGGTGGCCCTTGTTCTTGGGGTGGCTGCTCACTGCTCCATCGATGGAAGGTCTGAGGATTCAGTTTCCCATAGACCAAGGTCAGCCCATGAAAGCCAGGCCTTTGCTGAGCAGGGTGAAAGATTGCTGCTGCCTGCTGGCTCTGTCCCCAGTGGCTGGCCCTCTCACTGTGTCCCACTCACTCTGTCCTCCTCCTGACATCGCTGACTCTTGCCCCTAGCTGGACTGCCTTGAAGTATAATTGTAAGCAATAGAAACCAAGTGTTCCATTATCATAACCCAGTTCTGAAAATGAAAATTGGGCAGAATGAGGCAGCCACACAGTGGCATTAGCAACAGCAAAGGCTAACTTAATTAGAGAGCTGCTTTGAGGCATCGGGCAGGAAGTGAGAAAGCTTTCAGTGGCCAACATTTCTCAACCATTCAATGCACTAGTAGTCTTGGCATGCTTACCCTTTTGTCCCCTTAAAGGAAGAGTACATACATCGCTAGGGCAAGCTGGGAGACAGAACACAGTCCTTGGTCTTCGCTTCCAGGAGGCTCAGTCACTCAGGAAGAGAGCCCCAGGACATGTCCTGTTGGGTGGCTGAGTTTGAGTGGTTTTGGGCAGATTGTCCAGTTCTTATTGGTTCCATTCACCAACTGGTCCTCTCAAATCTTTCACGATTGGGGAAACTTTCTATGTGGAATTTACCACCCTAGCTTCTAAGTATGCCCCCATTCTCCGGGGATGGAGAAAAACTAGACCCCATTGGAACCATATGCTGCTCTTGTCAAATACTGTTGCCCTGATTTCTCCCACAAGTAAGTCTCTTTGCATAGAAAATAAACCTCCAGAGTAGTGTGGCTGGCTAAATCTTTTCCTGAGGAATTTGTTTCCTGGGCTCCAGTGTGTCAGAAATACAGAAAGGAGAAGCAAAGGCAGACAGCGATGCTAACCACCACCTCCTCCTTAGCTGCGTTTCTACTGATTTATTTACAGATGTCAAACAGGATATGGTACCTGGGAGGAGCTCAGTAAATACTCCTTAAATGATTACAACATGGAAATTGGAAATCAATCTGAAGATCTTGAAGGAAACAGGTACTTTGGTTATTTATTTATTTTTTTTTTTCAAAATAGCCATCGATTTTAGTCAGCAGCAGAAATGGCCCTAGATAGAGGCATGTTGGTTCAGGCCAAAAGTAGAGGGAGTTAAAATGAAATACCCTGCAAAGGTAATGGCCTTAGCTATTTTTCTTGAAAATTCTCTCAATGAAACCTGACAGTGGTGGCACATGCCTTTAATCCCAGAACTCGGGAGGCAGAGACAGGTGGATCTCTGAATTCAAAGCTAGCCTGGTCTACAAGAGCTAGTTCCAGGACAAGCTCTAAAGCCACAGAGAAACCCTGTCTCAACAAAACAAAACAAAACAAAAACAAAAAATAAAAAATTCTCACAATAAATGAGTGTTCCTTTTCCTGGCCATTACCTCTGATTCTTTATTATTGGACAACAGGCATTCTAATCAATGAGTATGTGTCTGTGGTGTACATGTGTGGTATGGTGTGTGTGTATGTGATATATGCATGTGTGTAGTGTGTATTTATGTGTCTGGTGTGGTATGTGTGATATGCATGTATGATGTGTGTGCGTATGGTGTGAGATATATACATGTATGTGATATGTGCATGTGTGTAATATGTATGTATGTGTGTGGCATGGTATGTGTGATATGCATGTGGTGTGTGTGTGTGTGTGTGTGTGTGATGTCTGTGAGTGCCTGAGAGCTTCTGGGGAGCCTCCTCCCCCTTTCTTACCTTAGAAGGATGTGGGGATAGACATAGGCCACCATGCTCACACTGAGTGGACCCTGGGGCCTCTGATTCAGGCCCTCATACATGTATAGGTAAGCGCTTTACTCATGGAGCCGTCGCTCTGACTTCAGTGGCAGGCACTCTGATGAGGCCCAGGGACACGAGAAGCTAGAATTCCCATCGCTGCACTCTGTCATCTCCTTCCCTAATCCTGTTTCTTCCCTTTTCCACATGGCGAAATCCCCTGACCGTGGTCTTGACTTCCCAGTGTAGCCATGGGCTCCCTTCCCCTTGTTCCACCTCTGCCGGGGAGCTAGTCCAAGTTACAATCATCTGTCTGCAGATGTCCATCTTTCCCTGCAGCTGCTCCCCAAAAATGCAGACCAGAGTCACACGTGTTAACGCCTTGACATTCCCACAGTCCCAGGGAGGGAAGATTTTATTTTATATATCCTCACGGATGAATGCAGAAGAGACTGGGTCTTTGGGGGAAGCTATTCATTTAGTTTGTCCGTCCTGGTATTGCATTTCCAGCCTTGAGTCCCGTCTGCCATTCTCCTTCCTCCTGAAGATGAAGCCAGATTTCTCACCCTGTGAAAAGCCAGTTCGACTTCAAAAGCTGCTTGATGGGTTCTTCAGAGAGGCTGGAGACGTCTCCCCTTCCCCTGGGGAGAAGCCTAGGTGAGGGGTTGGCAGACATTGCTGGCCAACCTGAAGAACTCGCCCTTGAAGCCAAATGAAAAGGGCTTGTGTCTTTGTCCTTAAGTTTCAATTTCTGCCTTTGTTCTTTGTTCGGCAGGGTTGGGAAAGCCTGGTGCTCCCCCACCCTGACTCCCCATATCCAGGGAGAGTTGATGGCTTCCTCTGTTGGTTTCCCTGCCTAAATGTACTTAGAATGACCACCGTGCATATGGAAAAACCTCCTCATGTGGCCCAACAACCAGCAGGTGAGGCTTGTAGTTCTTCTTTTATTTTTTTCTTTTAAGCCACCGTGAGACGTGGCTGTGTTCTCAGGTCAAGCTATTGCAGAAAGGCTGAAAGCAGCGGCCATTTTGGTTCACAGAGTTCTGGAAACTACCCACGGGTCATGCCCTGCTATTCTGGCCTGTTAATGTCCTTGCTTCAATCCGGTTGATTATTCTAGAGTTCATCAGACCTGATTCCCTGCTTGATAAAACCCTGACCGACCGTTAAGGGGAAGTAAGCATTTGTCATCTCGGCACCTGGTTTCAGGAACAAAGTTCTTGCCTAGCAGCTCTGCAAGCCATTGCAAAATCACCTTTGCTCAGAGATCTCTGGCGACCGAGTGCAGTGGGGACTATCCTAGGAGCTGGCTGGGTAGGCTGGATAGGTGGTAGTGGGGAGTTCAGGTGACCAGGACTTCCAGGTTGCCATGGAGATTATCAATCATCTGAGGAAACCTTCTGGGAGGGGTGGGAGGTGAGAAACCCCTAGAACAAACCATCTGCCTTTTACCATTGTCTTGGCACCTGGTGTACACAGCCCAGAACCTGGCTGTCCCTAGTCTTTGTTGGTGGCTACTTGGGCACTGGATTCTGGGAACAAAAGGGAAGCTAAGCACTGTGACTTCTCTTAGGAAATGTACCAAATTCAGGCTTCCGGGTTCTCTTGCAATTCTTCAGGGGCCCACAGAACCCAAGGGTGATTTTTGTGGGTGTCCAGGAAGGGAAGGTGCCTCTTGCCATATTCAGTCAGTGGGGCCCAACTACCAACTTGCTCTGAGAACCCTGCCCTCAGAATTTCTAGTCACTCATTCCAGTCATGGGACTGCGCCATGATGAGACTCATGCCAGCTCTCCATTATTAATGGCTGTGATGATCAATATTGATTATCAACTTGAGAAGAGGTACACCCCAAATGTGACTGGTACCATCCCATAGGCTGGGGTCCTGGGGCTGAAGAAGACTGAGCTGAACACCAGCATGCATTTCTCTTCCCAACGGCAGATTCTGTGTGGTCATGCCCTTGCTGCGGGGCTTTCTCTGCCTCACGCCATGAGCCGGAAAAAACCTGGTCATCTTTAACCTGCTTCTGTCAGGCAGTTTGGTACAGCCCTGAGAGAAGGAACCAATACAGTGGAAAAACTTTGCCTGTACTGTCTCCTGAGTATGGGGGCTTTAGGAGGCTGGCATTGTCAATCTCCTATTCCAGGAGGGAGACCAGAAGTTTAAGATCAGAGAGTTTGCAATGGTCAGAGCATCGGCCATCTTTCCCTCTCTATCAACAGCGCTTGCTCAGAGGTGTGCCAAAGGGCCTCCCCCCTAGCTTTTCCCCCTGGGTGGGCATTTGGTTTTGTTTCCATAGCAGCTCCCATGGTTCCTTTGGGCTGACCTGGTCCACTCCTTGTTCCAGTTCTCTGTAGCTTTTGTCTTTTGCTGCATTTCCACTTCCTTAAAGGGACCAGCTAGGCCCGTTTCACCTAGAAACACCTGGTCAGGAAGCTCAGGTGTTGGCCACCTGGGCACTGCCAAGGGCCAAGTCCATGTGATTAGCCAACTGAGCCTGGGGTTGGGGAAAAGCTGGCCTGGACCATGAGGCCCTGTAGCCAACTGAGCCTGGGGTTTGGGGAAGAGCTGGCCTGGACTGCTAGGCCCTGGCTCTAGACTGTCTTACAATGGAGAAGGCCGGCACTCCGGTTGCTTTTCTGGATGCTGAAGATTTCGAATATGAGGAGGCAGGCACTGCCATTTCAGTGTATTTGGGAGCAGTATTCACAGCCCTGGGGATGGGATGCTGGCTGCCGTGATCACTGCCAACTGAACTTAGATTCCTTTGTCCTGAAGGGAAGGCCCACTGACAGGTTGAGAGCCAGTCGTACTTCTGAGAATTGTTACATGACAGAAGGAGGCAAAGCCAGGGGCCTCTCTGCAATACCCATGGGCTTTGGCAAAGGATCCCAAGAAAGCATGCTCTTTCTTCCAGAGTCACAAAGGACATGTTAGGAGAGGACTGTGGGATGGCAGTGTGCCAGCCAGCCCTGCCTGGCTCTCCCAGAGCAGGGAGAAAATGGAAAGCATTTACACCCCAGCCTTAGTCTTTGCAGAAAAAAAAGGGAAGGAAGGAAAGAAAGAAAATGTATTACTTTTATGAAGTCTTTGAGAATTTTATACATGTCACAACTTCATGACTGCCCCCCCACCCAACAGTGTCTCATTTTTGCTACCCATGTACTCATGGATGTATTCTACTGGGCTGAGTTTGGTTTACCGGGGGCCACACCCTTTCACCAACTGCCAATAGTTCTTTAGCTACAGGCAGGGGCTCCTGAGCGCTGCAGAATGTCTTACACCCGTGACCCATGCTGGAATGGCAGCTGCCTTGGTCTTGTGTGGGTCTCCTGCAGGTACCCATGGACGCTGTGAGCTCTTGACTGCAGCAGTCCATCATGACCAGAAGCCAGATGGTCCTCTTTGACCTCTGGTTCTTAGAATATTTCTGCTCCCTCTTCCACAAAGGTCCCGAGCCTTAGTGTGTGTGTATGTGTGTGTGTGTGTGTGTGTGTGTGAG
The DNA here is from genome assembly GCA_001685075.1 of Bramus lutescens. NCBI lineage: Eukaryota > Metazoa > Chordata > Mammalia > Rodentia > Cricetidae > Bramus > Bramus lutescens. Next base: position 401,421 of record LOEQ01001053.1, read on the forward strand.
AGAGAGAGAGAGAG
>LOEQ01001053.1:424111-439052 GCA_001685075.1 Bramus lutescens
GAGAGAGAGAGAGAGAGAGAGAATCTTACAAAGTCAGGTGGATAGTTTTTGAGAAACAACATCTGAGGTGGGACTCTGACATGTCTATGTGCACACACACATACATTCTGATTCACACACAGCACTCATACACACATACATTCAACACACAATCCCACACACTCATTCACATACATTCTCTCTCACACACAGGCTCTCTCTCATACACGTACATTCTTTCTCACATTCATACACGCATTCATACACGCATTCATACATACTCATACACATTCCGATCCACACATAGTGCTCACACACTAATGCATACACATTCAACACACACACTCTTTACACATTTATTCACACACATCCTGTCTTACACATCCCCTCTCTCACACAGACACATAGACACACACGCACACACACTCAGACATACATATCCAGGGGTGGGGCGGGAGAGAAAGTTCTTCAGGACCAGCTTATTGTTGTCCATTGCTAAGGAAACCCAGTGTTTTGTACCCTACTCCGCTGGATTTCACGCCCTGCTGGAGCTGCTTCTGTGCTCAGGAGGGCAATGAATTTTAAAGCAGGCGTTGTGGAGGTGGGTGTACCACTCACTCAGAAACCATGTCAGATGCCACAGGTGTGGCAGGCCAAATCTTTTAATACCATTTCCACTCCTGGGAATTAAATTCATTCTGTGTGAACAGGGATTCATAAATCCTGGCCCTGCCTTCAGAACGGCAGTATGATTTCACCTGGGTGATAAATGGCTCCTATCAAAACAGACATCGAATCTCCCAGGGACATAATGGGCTCCCACGGTACAAAGTGTCACATCTTAAGCGCTTACGATCAAGACTGTGGTGAAGAATTGAGTCTTGGGAAATCAGTGACAGTATTTTTTTTTTCCTTCGAGCTTCTTTTAAGGTGTGAGAGGTACAGACGAGCAGATGAAAAGGATGTGATTGAATTAAAAAAAAAACTATTGTAAAAATGTCCCTCAGAGCCCATCAGCTGTGGGCTGGAGGGTGAGGCTGGGGTTTGCATGGTTGGGGGATGAGCTTTTACACTCTCCCTGGCTAAACGTGAAATGTGAGTCTGTGGGTCAGTGAGGAAGTGTGCTGTCAGGGGAGATGATTTATGGTGGCCCTATAGGCACTCCCTGACTGAGAACCCTGCCTGATGACCAACCTGGATTGCCTACTGCTCCCCTAGAACTGAGGGGCACAGGTGGAGGCCCCAGGGATAGAAATGCAAATGTCACCCAAAAAGAGAGACCCATTAAGCCATGGGCAGCTCTCAGCCATCTATCTTAAACTGTGTCCCCATAGCTGGCCTCCTGCACTGACCTACACGTCAGTGGAAGAGTCAGTATCTTTGTGTTTTCCTTCTTCCTCAATCCTCCCGTCATATCATTTAGACTCTTTGCCAAAAATGACCCAGCCTCTCTCCCAAGCCATATTTAGTTCCGTGGGCCACTTCTCTAGGACTCTACTGTCATGGTGGCTCTCCTGGCTCTTCTGGGAGCAGACGGCAATCGCTCTGGTGTGCAGAGGCCTAATATCCTTACATGCATTCAATTGACGACCATTTATCAAGCTTTTACCATGTTCTAGGCACAGTGCCATACATCTGGAATAGATGAGAGCCAAGGCAGGTCTCATTCTAGGGGACACCCAGGTACCATTGCACCATGAGCCTCAGGGAACCAGGTTTCTGATGCTCATTTTCCGTGAGCCATGGGGGAGGGCAAGAGCATGAGGAGAAGGCTTTAGAGTTAGGGGGTCAGCTCTCCTGTTTTGGGGTCTGGTATTTGCTCTTTATTGGTGGAGTGGCAATGCTGGGTGGGGTAGGTGATATGTCACGTTTTGAGAGTTGTAGGAATTGGGCTAATCTAAAACAGCAAGCTGGTTTTCAGAAATACCCTTTGTATTTTAGAAATCTTTATAAAAAGAAGGAAAAGGAAAGCATCATCATCTACTGTTTGGAGTAATCATCATTAATGTTGAACTTAGATAATTAAATTTCTCTTGTGCATGCAGTCCCCAGACAGAACAGGAATAGCTTCTGTTTCGTTTCTCATCTAATTCCCGTAGGTTGTGTAGTTTTTCCGAAAAGTCCATCTTCCTCTTCAGCCTGAATTTTATGGTTTAGAGTAATGACTGTGGTCATTATTGTTATTACTATTATTACTACGTATCATTCATCAAGTATTTACAAATTGCTGGGCTCTGGGCCAGGTAGTTTCAAGCGGAGCTCTTTAAATCCCAGCAGAACAGATGAGGTAGGTCCTGGGATTCCTGTGTTCAAACGTGGAGTCCAAAGCTGAAAACACTTAGATGAACGGCTGGAGAGCACACTCTTGAATGTCATTGTCCCTGCAGTGAACCCAGATGTCCAGAGATCCCACCGCGACCTGTGACTGTCCCCACTCCAGAATGGTATCAGTTTAGAATCCACGCTAAAAGTTTGCATATGCTCTGTTCTTGTTTTTGTGGGATTAAATCCTTAGAGGCAGAATCATAATGTCAAGGACCCTACTAACTTCAGTATCTATGTTGCCAGACCACTCTCTGGCAATCAGAGGCCTGGCCAGGCCAGGAGTGTCCCTGGATGGTGTAGCTAAACAGGAGTGAAGTCACATAGAGGAAGAGAATCAGACGAATATGTTGGGAGGGGTGTGGGTGGGGAGTGGGGTAGGTATCATGAGGCAGGTGGTGAAGATGGCTCCATTCCTGAAGTGCCAGCCAGTCCCCAGCAGGTCCTCAGTCCATGAGGCCTTGATATGTATGTAGCAGGCAGAAAGGACAACCTCTTAGGCTCTGGGTTGGCTGTGCTGTAAAACTCAGAGTCAGTCACGTTAGACAAACGCTTACCTTCCATTACCCTGCGGGGGAGGGGTGGAGGGAACACTCACAAAAACATGCCTCTGTTGTCTTCCTCTGCATAGCCCCAGCTAAGGCTCATGCCAACTTTTCCCATGTAGAAATGTTAGATGAAATTCCAGTGCCATCAAACGAGACCTTTATCCTCCCACCTGCACATTATGACACTAATAAACTCGTTATCAGCTCGTGAAAAATGATGGCAAACAGCTGACTGGAGGATTTGATAAGTCAGCAGCAAAGATTAGCGCAAAGCCGTGAAGAGGGTTTCCTATTTAAAACAATTGTGGCAGGCGAATTCACGGCACTTAAATCATTATCGGCAATTAGTCCTTGTCAAAAAGGTTGCAGCTGGCTCCAATTACAGGTAAGATTTTTATAATTTGAAGTTAGTAGTGCGTCTGAGAAGTCGGACTTGGAGGAACACTTTCAAGGGAGGTTTGCAAATTGAGGAAACTTTGAGGCTTTTCAGAATTTAAAATGTTCATTGTTTCCAGGGCCACACTTTGTTACTGACATCTATTAATAAGCTTCTAGAACATTTTCCACACACACCATCCTTCAGTTGTTTCTTTCCTAACAGGAAAATTGATGCTAATTAAAATTTTTTTATTTAAAATAATATGCATTAAAAAAGGGTACCAAATAAAAGCAAGTGGACATCCTGTCCCCAGTGTTCACAAAGATAAGCACCTTTGTTTTTGAGTCTCCCAGGAGATATCATCACGTCACCTAAAATTATTCTTGGTTTGCAGTCTTGCTGTGTTTGAAATCTTCTTTGGGAAAGGTGAAGAATCTAGTGTCCGAACTGGGCGTCATAGCACACACCTTTAATCCTAGCGTGGGGGAGGCAGAGGCAGGTGGATCTCTGAGTCCCAGGCCAGCGTGGTCTAAAAAGAGAGTTCCAGGGTAGTCAGGACTGCACAGAGAAAATCTGTCTTGAAAAACAAAACAGAAGTGTCTACCTGCCCCATTCCCTCTCTTTTGCATGTGGTGATTATTGCTGATTATATATTTAAAAAATTTGTAGCCTTCCATATTTAAGTAATATTTTTTGATCCAGTGATTTAAAATCTGCTGTAAAGTCAAACATTCTCATCCCCAAGTTGCTTTTGGTTATGGTGTTTCATCACAGCAACAGAAACCCTTACTAAGACACTAACACACCATTTATAGAAAAGAATGCATTTTTAGTTTTAGATTAGTGATTCTCAACCTTCCTAATGCCATGACCCTTTAATACAGTTCCTCGTGTTGTGGTGACGCCCAACCATAAAATTATTTTCATTGCTATTTAATAACTGTAATTTTGCTACTGTTACGAATTGTAATGTAAATCTCTTGTGTTTTCTGATGGTCTTAGGTGACCCCTGTGAAAGGGTCATTGGAAAGCTGCTGTTCTAGACTTTCCAGGCTCTCAGTCACACAGTACATGTTTCTGTCTTGGAGACATACTTTGGCAGCGCTCACTCCCCTTTGACTCTCTGCAGAGCTGGTGGCGTCAGATCTCTATGATCAGCCTGGCGCTCAGCTCACAGTGAGCTCAGTCTTACAAAGAGGCCGGTCTCTCCCTGAACCTGGAGCTCACCGATTCCGGTAGACTCTATGTCCATCAAGGCTCTAGGTATCTGATATTCTCTTCTGGGATATGCTGGTGTTTTGATTTCCTATTTTGATGCACGTTTGTCTAATTGCTGTGACAAAAATACCCATCTGAAACAACTTAGGCTTGGGTTTACTTTGAGACACAGTCCATCCTGGTGGGGAGGGCATGGCAACAGGAGCATGAGGCAGCTGGACAGATGGCATGCAAGACGGGAAGCAGAGAGAGAGAGATGGATGCCGGTGCTCACTCACTTCCTCCTTTATATTCAGTCTGAGATTTAAGATTTAACATTTAAGGTAGTTTTTCCCACCTCAGTTAATCCAAGTTAGAAGCACCCTCAGAAATAAGGTGATCCTAGATTCTGGCAAGTTGACAATCATATCACCTACCACAGTGTGTGTGTCTCGTTGTTGGCCATGGGGGCAGTGGGGGTGGAGCCATTGGGGTATGGGGGGCATTGAGGGAGCATTGNATGGGGGCAGAGCCATGGGGGCCATGGGGGTATGAGCTTTTCAGAGGCTTGATCTTTTCCACTTGGCCCCTTCTGATCACCTGCTCCAAGGCCTCAGTGCTTCCATTCTGACACATCCCCAAGTCCTGTTGAGTCACACATTTGGGGCTGAGGGAATGTCCGCTGTGGGTCTGTGGACCAAGGGGAGGCACTCTGAGCCAGACTTAGCCACTTCTTTCTTTAAACCATTCTCCACCTTACTGGAGGACTCAGTCATCAGGGATGTCCCTCAATGCCTCAGATCTCCAGCTATCCGGGTCGTCTCAGATCCTTTATCCAGCAGTCCGCAGACTGTCTACACCATCGCATTCTTCAGTAAGCCATTGCCTGACATCATGACTGTGGGTGTCTGTGGAAGAACTGTGGAAACCATTGATAGATACCCTGCCTGTAGTCTAGTGAATTGGTCCTCTGGGGACTCCTCCCTAGTCAGCGGATTCTTGCTCCAAAAACTGCCTGGGTTAGACAGCAGCTCCAGAGCCGACATTTAGCTTTTTATTGGAAAGATTCTTTCAGCCTCCTGATCATTTTTTCCCCTGGAAAAAAAAAGTATTTTGGGGGTATGTAGATTTGAACTGATTTGGGGGTATGTAGCTTTGCCTTCTCGGCCTTCCCAGATCGTACTCCTGGGTGTGCTTGCTGTATTGTCCTTCCTTGGAGGGTTTTCTGGCTACCACCTCAGGCTCCATGCTCATTGCAATGGTACCTACCTCACTTCTAAATAAAAATGACACTGGCTTCCATTAGGGAGTCCTGTTCTATAATGCAGGATGGCCACCACTGGTCCATTCGGTTGTGTTCCTTTGAACAATGGCTTCATCAGCTTCGCAAGTGGAGTGGTTTGGGCTAATATTGAAGGATGCTCTTGATGTCTGGGAAAATGGATTGGAATGTGATATGCAGCATGTCAGTGTTGGGTAAGTAGCATTTGCCTGTGAGTCTCAGGCTGATAAACTAAGACGGGGGAACCAATCCCTGGAATTTGATGGCTGGCTGGGGTAACCAAGTTGTTGAGCTTCAGGTTCAGTGAGAAACCTGAACTTGAAAAATAAGGTGGAGTGTGATGGAGGAAGAAAACCGAGGTCAAACTCTGGCTTCCACACATATGTCCATAACGTTACCCCCACACACATGTAGGCATCCCATCCCCATACACAAAGAACACACTTGGTTTTCTGACCTGCACTTTCCACCTAACATGGATGTCTGCTCTGGAGTATGGTGAGCCCAGGAGTTTCCCGCCTCTTCACTATCTGGATAACATCCTGGTTTTCCACCTTGCCCACTGGGCACCATTGCCTTCAGCACAGCTCCAGTTCTTTGTCAGAATTAAGTGCCCAGTGTCACGGGAGCAGAGGTATGTATTAATCAAGTCTCCTTGTTTCAACCCTGTGATCGTCCCGTCTTGAACCAATGTCCTCGGAGGCCTGATCTGTTCTGGATGCTGCTTGTCTTCTTAGCCAGGCCTTGAAGCTTGCTCTGTTTCCCTCTCTCCTTGTAGGAGGCCCAGAGTCGACATGTGCTCACCCTAACTTGGTGGTTAGGAACTCTTAGTCTTTCTTTATCTTTTCCTAGGAGATGGCCCACTCAGCAACCTTTTAATTCCCTTGTCTTTAGAAGGACCTCTTCCTAGCACTCTGGTGTCTCAGGGTCTGGTTCTCAACAGTGTGTGTTTCCTTCTGTCTCTGGGCTCTGCTTGTTTCACTGCTAGGGAAAGCTAGCAGCTGCCCTCTGTAGTCTGATGAGGGCTTCCGGCATAGCACCTGGGTCCTTTTCTGGCCTTGCCCTACATGCAGCGCCACCAAAATGGCAATCTCTAGTTGTCCTCTAAGGAGCAGGTATGATAGTTTGAATGTAATTGCTCCCCACCCCGCCCCCACAAGCTCATAGGAAGTGACACTATTAGGAGGTGTGGCCTTGTTGGAGTAAATGCGTCATTTTGGAGGCGGAGTTTGAGGTCTCATATATGCTCAGGATACTACCCAGTGTCTCAGTTCAATTCCTGTTGCCTGAAAGATGTTGGACTGTCAGCTACTTCCCCAGTACCATGTCTGCCTACATACCGCCATGCTTCCCGCCATGATGATAATGGACTGAACCTCTGAACTGCAAGCGAGCTACCTCAGTTAAATGTTTTCCTTTATGAGAGTTGCCGTGGTCATGGCGTCTCCTCACAGCAATAGAAACCCTACCTGAGACAGTAGGGCTGGATATCTTAGGGTGGTGAAAAAGGGACCCCTGCTCAGACCTGTTCTGATGAAGAGTGCACGACACATGGGCATTTTGCTCTCCGACACTGCTGTGAACCCCACATGTGTCTGTGGAGGGGCAGGGATGTCTCTTGCTTGCCCTGCTGAAGTAAGGACTGGCCTGGGATGCAGCAGCTGTGGAGAGAAGAGGCTTGTAGAGTCGGGAGTCAGGAGAAAGGGTCTTCCTGGGAGCTGGGATCCTAAGATTCAAGCTCACTGTTTGAAAAGACGAAACCGGCTAAACAGTTAAATGGAGATGAAGACACAATCGGAAGAGTCTGCTAAGTGATGTAGCATCCTCGTTTCATAGATGTTGATGTTTCTTCCCCAAGAGATTTTTAGAAATTATACAACCCTTTATTTCTCACCAACAAATTATGGAATAAATAAAGCCATGTTTCTAACCGCTGGGCTGTACGGCAATGTCTTCATATCCTAACAAGATAGCCTATGCTCTGCTTGACCCCACATCAGCCATTTTACCCATGCCTCCCTTTCCCCCCTCCCTTTCTTCTTCCCTTACACTCTCTCACTTTCTCCTCCTTTCCTTCCCAACTTCTTTTCCCTCCCTCCCTCCCTTCTTCCTTTCCTCCCTGTTTTCTTCTTTTCTTCAGTATTTGTTCATCCCTACCCTATGGCAGGCTTTAGTTTGGGACACACAAATGGGAAGGTTCTATTTAATCTGTTCAGTGTGGGGTTGCTTTGCAGAGGCTGGGATTTCCAGGTGTGCCCTGTGACTCAGTCTCTCTGTACCTCCAGGTTTCTTCAGGGGTCTCCCTCAGGTGTGGAAGAGCCAGGCTCCAAGGACTCTGGTCGCTGGTTCTGTGATATGTGTCTATAGACAGCTTTGTTACATTGAAAGCATCACAGAGTACATGTTTGTAAACCAAGACCCCGTGACCGTGGTTCTCAACCAGTGGGGTCATGACCCCTTTGGGGGTTTGAATGACCCTTTCACAGGGGTCGCCTAAGACTATCGGAAAACACAGACATCTACATTAGGATTCATAACAGTAGCAAAATTACAGTTATGAAGTACCAATGAGAATAATTTTATGATTGGGGGTCACCTCAACATGAGGAACTGTATTAAAGGTCTCAGTATTAGGAAGGTTGAGAGCCACTGCCCTCTGAGGTCATAGATGGTCTAATCTCATGGGCCCACCTTGGGGTGTGTGTGATCCGTCATTAAGATGTCCTTGTGTCATGCATGACACGCCCATTTATATCAATTTCTAAGAACACTGGTTAGTATTTTAAGTGTGCTGTTGAACAAGTAGAGTGTAAATGATCCAGTTATGAATTTGGATTCTGATATAGGGTCCTGTGTAGAGGTGGTTTCCAGCATGCTGCCTGCTGAGGCATCATGGGTAGGAAATATTGCCAACTGCATGCATTTCTTTACATTAAAAAAAAAGTACTTCACCATGGAAAACTCATGCTTTTAGCTTTAGCCCTTCGGCGGGAAATCACAGAGAAGCAGGCAGGCCTGGGATCTGTTTCTATGCAGAAGTCAATGCATATAGCAATTAATCTTTTGTTTGCCGGAAACTTGCACATTCCCAATGTTTCATTTCCACATCCACACTCCTGCTCTTTTGTCACTGAACAGTGGTGCTGCCATAGTGAGTTAGGCAAGTTTGGGAGGCAGTCTGACTGGCCCCTTCCTTGAAAAGTGCTCCCTGGAAGTGGAATCCCTGTTTCTGCTTGTTTTGGCCTCACCGTGGTGGGAGCTGGATCTCAGTCTTTGCTTTCCCTTCAACCTCAGCCCTGTATCTAGACACTCCAGTGTCACCTCGGGTCCTGCAGGATGCCTAAGGTCAGGACTGACACATGTAAACAGCCCTTTAGGGCCAGATTTTTAAAATGACAACGACAAACAGCAATAACAGAAGCGGTAGAGAAGGGCCTCCCCTGGGAGTAGCTGTCTGGTCGTACAACTTGCAATGACATGGGGCAGTGTCCGAAGCTTTCTTCTCTCCTGTGTCTCCTGCAGATTTCCCTTGGAGCATATTCCTTTAATTACGTTTGCCCACTCTGAGGAACAGACAAGCTTGATTTCCATTCTTGGAAAGTGATGACCCAAGCCAAGCCAAGCCAAGCCTACCCATAGTGTGTGAGTCATGGAAGGGGTGGTAGGTTTACACCTTAGTGTTTGATGGTCAGTGCACTTTTGGGGCTCTCCGTTGCAAACTTAAAACAACAGCAGCAGCAGCAGCAGCAATAACAGCAAACAACCAAAACAAAAAGGACAGGCAGTTCAAAGAGAAGATAAGTGAAAACAGAAGTACTTGACTTCTACCACTCTAGCACTGAGGCATGATGGGAATCTTTTTCTAACTCTCATCCTTTGGGCTGGGATTTTATACGGATCTGACTGATTCCCCCACAAGGACTACAGTCTTTCCTTGCCTGAGGATGCAGTCTGCTTTGGTATCAAGGCCATTGGCTCAGTTAGACACGAGAGCAGACACTTACCGATAGCTTGTTAAGGATGGCATGTAGCTTGGCTAGCAGAACAGTTCGCTAACATGCAGAAAGTCCTAGAGCAGCGGTTCTCAGCCTTCCTAATGCTGTGAGCCTTTAATACCATTCCTCATGCTGTGGTGATCCCCAGCCATAAAGTTATTTTCATTGCCACTTCATAGCTGTCATTTTGCTACTGTTATGAATCATACTGTAAATTTCTGTGTTTTTCAGTGGTCTTATGTGACCCCTGCGAAAGGGTCCTTTTACTCCCAAAGGGGTCATTGCCCACAGGTTGAGAACCACTGTCCTAGAGTCAAAGTTAAGCACCCCCAAAACTGGGCGTAGTGGTCCATTATGGTGATGACAGCAACCAGGAGATAGAGAGGCTGGAAGATGACCATGAACTCATCCTCCACTACTTAGAGACTTTGAGGCCAGCCTGGCTTTCATGAGACCCTATCTAAAGACTCGTTAAGTTCCCATTGCTGTCTTGATAAACCACCCATCTTGGTGGCTAATGGTTGTTCTGTATCAGTTCTAAACATCAAAGGTCTGGAGCAAGAACTAGGAGACCTGACGTCAGGGTATCAAGAGCTGCATCCTCTCAGGGCACTCTTGATGGGATGCCTTCCCAGACTCTACTGCCTTCTGGTGGCAGCTGTCATTCCTTGGCTTGTGGCTTCCCACATTATTTCTCCTTGGCCTCCCCTGCCTCCCCTACCCCATTTCAGATGGACACCCAAGGGAGAATTTAGGGCCCTTACGGATAACCCAGAATGACTGCCTTACGTCAGGATCCTTAGTCATACCTGTCAGGTCCTATAGATGGTGATACTTGTAGGGTCTGGGAATCGGATGTAGATTCTATTTTGGGGGTGGGGCATTATTCCCACTACTGAAAATTACTTGTCCTGTTGGTCTTGGCTGCCAATCAAGAGTGATAAGGTGCTTATGGTCCTTATTAGAGTTAATGCTTTTCTTCTGGTAGATATTGAACCTAAATCAGGGTCATGGGCAGGGATCCTTCTTGCTGCGTCTGTGGGAAGAGAAGCACTGCTTGAATATACTGCTGCAGACCTGGGCTTGGGCGACTGGCAGCTCTTGCAGGCAGAAATCGGAAGGTGGTCTGCCCCGCTGCCACCAACAGATGGCTGGTCTTGAATGCAGCCTGTCTCTGNCTGGGTATCTCTCTTTCAGTTTTTTTTTTTTTTAACCTGCTTTGCACATCTTTGAACCATGGGTTGTGCTAGCTGTTCTGTCTTCTTTAACATTTCCGGGGCTTCAGAAAGTTGGAAGGATTGAAGGTTAGTCCCATTCTGGGAGCTCTTAGCTTTGAGTCAACATTTTCCTCAGGCTGTTTTAGTATCCATCCGTCTGGGAGCTCCCTGCCAGTCCCCTGGGCTTCTCTACTTGTTGGGACCCTCTCCATGAAGATCCTTAAGGTTCTCCCGCTTGAAGTTCCCTGATTCTACTGTCTCCCTTCCCCGTTTCTTCTTACGTATGGAGTCTATGAAGTCTTTGTCTGTCCCCACAGACTTGAGCTTTTAAACTATCCTCTGTTCCAGAAGATACCAAAGTGTGCTTTCATGTAAAAAACACAAGATCTTGTTCCTTTCTTCCTTTATGCCTTCCTGAGGGGCTAGTCCTACTGGGAGACTTGTTGGCCTCAACATCTAGCTACCTGAATGGGGAGAGTCATATAAGGAATGCCGTTGGAAGCCACTGTGGTTAAACAGAGGTCACCCTGGCCACCTTGTTGACCTTGCTTGTGTGTTTCACAAGTTCCAATGTGACCTCTTTTCAGGTGCCTGAGCGCACGATCTCCTATCGAATGCCCACACCCAAGACACTCAGGCCAAGTGATGTATGAAAATCCTGCTCACACAAACACACATCCGGGAATTTACCTTTTTATGCATGTAGTTCTGAGTATATAGTTTTTTAATTAGGGAGAAGCAAACCTTTTCCTAATAAAACACTCACCAGACTGAAAACCACACATTTTGTGATGTTCCTTGAGGAATTTGGCTCTCTTGAGTTGGGTGATTCTGCTCTCCAGCAGGATCCTCTCTCTGTTGAGATTTTATGGAGCTCTTATTCAGTCATGGAGTATTCTGTGATATATCTGGCCATTCTCCTGGCTCACCCGGCTCACTAATACATGGCATTACCCTGGTTCTTTTCCAATTCAGTGCCTATGAAGACAGAACTATGCGGACCCAGTGAGGCAGACACAGGGGACAGTGTAAAAAAGGAGACTTTTTGTTGTCCCACCCGGTCCCACAGCTACTTTTAAAATAATAACTCAGAGGCTTAATATTAATTACAAACTGTTTGGCCTGTTGTTCAGGCTTATTACTAACTAGCTTTTACAGTTTAAGTTGACCTATTTCTATTGATCTATATTTTGCCATGTGACTTCATGACATTACTCATTTTCTAGCATATCTTACTGCTCCAAGTGGCTCTCTGGCATCTATCCTGGCTCCGCCCTTCTCCCTGTTTCTCTGCTTGGATTTCCCACCTGACTCTATCCTGCCTTGCTATAGGCCAAAGCAGATTCTTTATTAACCAATGGTAATAAAACACATTCACAGCAAACAAAAGGATTATCCCACAGCAGGACAGAGTGGTGAAACTGGCCAGGTCATTAGGATGTGAGGAACAGGGTCCTCACAGCAGAAGCAGGTGATCGTGGGGTTCTCAGACCCACCCTCAGTGGAGACATCCTGGGGCCCATCATAGTGAGCACCAAGCTCCAGCTGTGACTCGCGCTCCTGGCCACGTCCCACTTCCTTGCCACTTTGCTCCTTACGGACACCTCTCACCATGGCCTCTGCCCCGTGTTCTGGCCGCAGCTTTGTGTCCCTGTTCACACTGGTTTCTCCTTCCAGGGTAGGCTGCCTCTTGTTCCCCTTGGTGCTGCTGGAATGTTCTCACCCTTTGGAGGCACCAGCTCTCCGCTTAGTTCTTTTTATCTTGGCAATGGCTGTGAAAGCCTGCTGGGAACTGTCTGTCTCATTCCCCATGTAGCATCCCTCCAAAAGGATGCTTGTTCACAACCACCCATGGTGCTCGGCACTGTTTGAACACACACAGCCCAACATTCCATTCAAAACTGTTTGATTTCCATCGTGGATCACCATGCAATTGGAGAGATACCACATAGGATCTGGGCTCAGGGTTGTTGCCTCCATGTCTCTGGACTGACTACCATAAAACTTTAACCAAACCGACATGATGGAGAATACCCATCACTGTGGGTGGAGGCATATTCTGGCACAGGTTCTGTGTGTTAGTATGTTGGCATGTGTTTGCATTTGAGAGTATGTATTGTGAACTTGTATACATGTGAGCATATTTTGTATGTAGTTATCTGCATGTTTGTGATTTTTATTATATTTGGTGGATTTGTAAGTATGCATGAAAGTATTTGTGTGTTGGTTTGCAAACATTTGTGTATTTGTATATGTGTTTGTGTATGTATTATGTGTGTGTTAGGTTATGTTTGTGAGTGTATTTTGTGTGTGTGTTGGTTTCAGAGGTTGCAGTAGCAGTGGACATTGTACCTACAGGAAGTAATTGTCTCCAATTATTCCCTTTTCCTTCGGATATTTTCTTCTCTTCCCCTCCTGACTTGTCAGGCTCGTGATAAATATGAGGGGAAGAAAATGCTCTTAGGGTTGGGGGATAGTCTAATCTGTGGTGCTATTTACAATGTATTTCAGGGTGAGTTATTTTAGGACACAGTCCTTTGATGTAAGATGCCCTAATCACACCCTCGGGCATTCAGACCTCATCTCTCCAAAGCACCTCTCATGTCTAGTGGTGTGATTATATCTCCCATTATTCATAACCCTCAGGAGGGGTTTCTTTCTTTCTTTCTCCCCCTTTTTCCGTATTGGTGTAAGGAAATCAATTATTTAAGGTGATTGCTTTGATCATCAGCTGTGGGGCTTTGATGGAAAAAACCCCTCAGCTGTGCAGTCCCCTACCCGCCTCTGCCTTCTCAGCATGGAAGCAGCTCTTCTGAGGGCCACCTTGGTGCTGCTGCATTCTGTCACCTTCCTGTCACGCGCACCAAGCTCCTCGCTGAACACAGCCTACGGTGGCTGTGGAATTCCCACAGCCCCTTTCATCTGACAGGGCTGCCCGGGTCTCTGTTAGGTGGCCACTCAAGCTCTGAGTGAAGTCTCTTATCTGGACCTCTTCAAACAGGCTGGGCAGGGGAACTAGCTGCACGGGCATCTCCTAGTGGTGTTTCCTAATAGACTGCTTTCCTTGGTTGGGCAGAAAGAGTCAGAGGTCATTGGAAGGGAGCTCTGTAAATTTGCATTTATGTCATATTAACGAGGTGCTAATTGCTCTTGCAACCTTTTAAATGCAAATGACTCTAGTCTGGTTACATCCTTCTGTACTGGGCCTCTAGCCTTCCAGCCTCTCTACTGTTGTCAAAGTAATTATCAGTGTCCCTGTTAATAAAGAACAAGTTTCATGTCTGGGCGGTTCACTGCTACATGCGGGACATCTCGTGAGGGTCACAAGGTTATTTCGACACTGTTAAGGTCATTTAAAACTCACAGTGTCTCCCATTTGCAAAGTGTGCTGTAGCTAAGAGCTACTTGCTGAGGAAGTGTGGAAGGGGTTAACCCACAGGAAGCTGTGAATTTGCTAATGCCCTCTAATGTTCTCTGAGCTCAGCTTCCGGTCTTTCTACAATAGCAAAGTGATGCCAGGTAAAGGTTGGAGCTGCATGCTGGGGTCCAAGGCCAAAGGAAGAACACATATTTCGTGTGTGCTTGTCGAAATGCTCCTCATATTTTGGCTCAAAACGGAGAAAGAGAACAGAAACTCTGTAATAAAGTAGCTATGAAGTCCAGACTGTCCATTGTCAGTGAAAGACATCTAGAAAGGACACCAAGGCCCCAGGGCCATGGGAACCATGCTGATTGAAAACCTGGGTCATAACACTGGGTTACCAAAGAAGTAAATAGCAGTCTGTGTTAGTCTTTATGGAAATCGATAGTTTCTTCCCCCTGGAAGAAGGCCCAAGGTTGATGCTGGAACTCAACCTTCATAATTCTCCCACCTTTTTCCTGAGGCAACGTCACTCAATCAAACCCAGGCTTACCTGCTGGCTAGTCTTAGTGAGCTGGAATGACAGGTGGACCTTCACACACTCAACATTTGTGAGTGCTGGATGTCTAAACTCCTTCTTCACACTTGCCCAGCTAGGGCT
>LOEQ01001053.1:451885-464675 GCA_001685075.1 Bramus lutescens
CATGGACTGTGACTTTGCTAGGGGACTTCCATGGACCTGAAACTGGCAAACAGTTGAGTCAGAACGACCTCACTTTCTCATGACTGTGTCTTTAAAGTGTTTTTTCTTCAGTCTGCTTTGATAATGATTCTCTTTCTGGGTTCATTTTCAATCATCTCATTTTCTTCAAAAGGAGAAAGCACTGCTCCATATGAAATTAGCTTATGTGCTGTAGACTGTAGACGGCAACTGCTTGCTTGTTTCCTGGTCTCCAAAACCAGAAATAATCACACAGAAATTATATTAACTAAAACACTGTTTGGTCAATAGCTTAAGCATATTTCTAGCTAGCTCTTACATCTTAAACTAACCCATTTCTTTTAGTCTGTGTTTTACCACAAGACTCATGATTTACCTGCAAGGTTCCAGGGTGTCTGTCTCCTTCGGCAGTTACATGGTATCTCTTTGACTCTGCCTACTCTCTCCTCTATCTCTGCTTGGAGTTCCTTCCTTGCTCTATTCTGCCCTGACATAGGCCAAAATAGCTTTATTTACTAACCAATGGTAATAAAACACATTAACAACATACAAAGGGGAATCCCACATCAGAAGACTTCTTTTTTGGTTGTTTTTAGGTGACTTTCTCTTATCTCATTTTAGTAAGATCTAGTAGGACACGCCCATGCCAACACCCCAGATCCTGCTGTAGCATGAATCTGCAGTATTCCCCTCAAGGACTCACATAACAAAGGGTTGATGCTGTGGGGAGGTGGGGGAACCTTTAAAACACGAGGTTAGTGGGATAGATAAATAGGAGGTGGACCCTTTAAAAGGTAGGCCTTAGTGGGAGAGATTAGATAATGGGATGCAAGTGCCCTGAAGGGAACATAGGCCTGTGATGATTACAGAGGTGTGATCACATTTTTTGGTCATTTTTATAAATAAACATCTGTAAAGGCCTGTGTAGTAGCATTCTGTAAATATGATCTCCAGTCAGCAGGACAATCACTGATTTAGGGTCTGAAGGCGTCAGCTACCACCAAATAGTTACTATTAAAAACAAATCTCTGGTTCTGGGAGGGCTAACTTGAAATGTTCCAGCAAATGGATACGAAGTATGCTGCCAGGAGAGAGGAGCCTCTCTCCCTGGGCATCATCATCCACACCTCCGTTGGGCTCAGTCAGTCAGCTGCCTCCTGCTTTGGGGCTTATGCTCCTCAACAAACTTTTGTTAATATTTATGAAGAAGATGCAAGGCCCCTTCGGTATCAAAAAAAAATCTAAATGAACATCGTTAACAGAGTGGAGCTGTAGCTACCCAGGCATAATCTCTGGGGGTTGGCAGAGTTTGCAAAATAAATCTTATCCAACGCCACAGGCTGGTGGCACTGTTTATCTCGGACACCCTGCACTATTAGAATTCTTGATGCTGTGGTGCTGACTTCAGCAAACAAATTTCACAGCTTAAAACTAAATGGTTTCGCAGAGATGCTGCACTCCGTTTCGTGATAGCAGAACAGAATTAAGAAGGCAGACAATAAAAACCCTGTGGAGGCTAGCACCGCACACATCCCGCTGAACATTAACGCAATAACACCAGCCTAAGTGGCAGTTGGGGATAAGGGGGGCTTAAAATTTGGGGCTCCTTTGACTCAGCACTCTTCTGAGCTAGAGCACGGGTCACTTCAATTTCTGTTCTATTGCAAAGCTGTGGAGGGACATGTGTTTAATGGGCCATTCTTACCCTGAAAGAACTCTAACAAGAGCCGTACTGATGGAAGGAAGCTGATGGGCTGTTTTGGAAATGGGAGTGCATGGTCCAAGAAGATTGCAAAGATGGATTCCTTTCTTGGGGAAGCTGTTCACACCGAGATGGAACTGGGGCATTTGGGTTTTAGCAGCTGGGACATTGGGCTCCTGAAGTTCCGAGTTGCTGCCTAGGCTGCCTTCTCTTCTCCCTTTTCCAGAGCAGCATGAAGAAGTCTGTCCCTTGGGTAAATGAACTAGTAGTGTCTCCCGGCTCTGTCTGGCAGTTTTGGTCTCAGCATGTGACCAGTGGGGTGGCTTCTTTTTATATTGGGGTCTTGGAGAGTGTGCTATAGGATTCTGCAGACTGGGGGAGGAGGCATGGAAGGAGGGAGAGAGGAAGGGATGGAGGGAGAGGGCTGGTGTTTACTGTTTATAAGCCTTTGCTTGGTACTTGGAGGCACCTGTAGATTCTGAGGCACCATTGCTTCTGAAGGTGGCTTCCTGTCTACAGCTTCTGAGGGACTCCTGAGATATCTCAGAGGAAAGCTGCTCTTGAGGGGTGTGTCACCCAGAACAGCTCACCATGGCCTTGCGGCTGTCACTACAGCACACACAAGGCTTTTGCAAAGGAAGTATTTACTTGGCATTTCCAAATTTTCTCATTTTGGTTATGAGCCAACTCAATGATTCTGTTTGGTGAGTATAGATTTCTTGTAGAGAAATGATCAACTTGTTGGGTTCCTTCTCAGTTCTTCAGGATTTCAAATAGCTATACTAAATCAACAAATCCTTTTTTGGGCATCTACTACAGACTGCTGATCAATTGTAGGTGAGATATAGTCTTATTGTCACGAATTTCTACTTTAGAAGAAAATCTAAGCAGCAGCCCCCGTGAAAGTCAGTGGACAAGATTCTTCCTCCCAGGAGGTACCCGGGACCTCAGGTCCGTTAAATGGGGTCTATGATAGGGTTTACCCATGCTGTGTGTGGATTAAGAGAGTTAATGTGTGCCAATTTGGAATAGCACCCATGGCATGCGAGGCCCTTAGACGCTGTAATTTACATCATGTTCACAACCCCATAAAATGCGATTTGGATCAGTGAGGTAACGGAGGCCCTGGGCAAGGCACGGTGTCTTGCTTACCTGTGACAAGTCTCAAGCCTTGTACTTTGAGCCATGTCTGCCTTGCAGCCCTTTTCTGTGTAGGGTCACCCCAGAGAGGGCACACTCCAAGAGAGCCCTCCATACACACCTGTCATATGTCACCGGTCCCTGCTCTCTTTGGGGTCTAACATACCCCATTCTATTATTGGCTGCAAAGTCAGTGTCAATGTATATTCCAACAATGGGGACTCCCAATTCCAGACCTACGTTGTGGAGAACTTTTTCTCTTCTATATTCTCTTCTTCAAATCAGCAGAGTGCTGTTTTCCCTACCTAAAAATTTCATCTATTGTCTTCCCCAAATATACCTTATAGCTTACTTCAATGTCCTAGCTCCAGAAATGATTATGCCCTGGGCCATGAAAGCATAACCTCCAAGACAGGGGAAGGGGAAGAGGAACCAATAGGCAGGGCTTTAAATGACCCTTCCCTCCAGGCTGCATCTACCCTCCTCACTCCTGAGGACTGCTGTCTTCCTAAGGCATGGCTTTAAATCTGGAATTGCTCTGAGGTCTGCCGCTGGCCTTGGCCTTCTCACCTTTGAAAGGGGGGCTGGCAAAGCTAAGCTAGGCGGCAGGGATCTAAGCATCAGGTACTGGGGCACAAGCAGAATTCATGACAGTCACTGCTTTGTGGCCTCAGGGCCATGGACAGCGATGCACCTGGGGCTCTACCATGTTGGAGTCTGAGCAGAATCTGGGGCCTCTGCCTACTTGAGACTCCCTCACTCCCATCCTCACTGCCCCGTTCTGGGACAGTGGACTGATTGAGTCAGGTAAAGAGGTAAAGTTACAATGACTTCCTTCCTTCCTCGTTAATTTTTGCCCCTTTGGAACAGCCCCCCCCCCAAGTCCTATGCCTTTTCAGCAGTTGTACGAGGGAAAATGTAAGTTTACGTAGAGGATTGTATCTCAGATCCTCCTTTTTCCTGAGAATTTGGAAAGGTGTTAGGCTGTTGATCCTTGCACGGCTGTGAGGGTGGCAAGGGATCAAGTTACATGTCTTTGGAACACCCCGCTTCTGTCTATAACACAGAGGTGCCTCCCCTTCCCTAGATGAGGGTGGAACATCACTAATGTCTCAGTCCACCTAGGGGAAGCAGTTCCTCCATTCTGCTGCCCTGCTGCCTCCCTGAGACCTTTTTTTTTTCTTGCATCTTCTCCTGTCCATCTCTCCTGATAATTCTGTGAAGGGTTTTTCTCACCAGCAAGCAATTATAAGGACATCTTCACAGAACATCTGTTTGGATAGATTTAGGACAAATAAAGATCTAAAAATCTTTACTCTAGACAAGGACCTAAGGGAAAAATTTAAATTTTAGCATATGAGGTATTGTCATTGCTGTGTGACTCTCTTTCTTTTCTTTCTACGGACCTCAAAAAACTCGGGTCCTTTTGTTTTTGAGACAGGGTCTCCGAGAATAGTCCAGACTGGATTTGAACTCATGATCTTCCTGTTTTAGCTTCCCATCTAACTGCTGGAATTATAGGCATATGCCAATAAGCCTAAGTTCTTTTAAAAAATTACATTTATTTATGTGTGTGTGTGTTTGTGTGTGTGTGTGCTGGTAGACATGTGCCACAGTGTCTGTGTGGACATGAAAAGACAGTTTGCAGAAGTTTGTACTTTTCTTCTACTATGTGATTCTTGGAGGATGGAACTCAGGTCCATCAGGTTTGGCAGCAATCGCCTTTTCCCACAGAGCCATCTCACCAACCCCTAAATTCTTTGAAAGTAAAGAAGATGCAAACCTCCCGATTGAACTGGTGAGACCTTGACTCTCTTCTCTTGTAGAGAGCTGGAGGCCAGCTAGCCCTTGGGTAGGCTCCTGAGAAAACAGAAGGAACTCGGCCCCAGAGTCTGGATGAACCAGGTGACCGCGTGGGGAAGAACCCGTTGCTTTCAGCCAGTTTCGCTCTGGCTGCTGTCTGCTCTGGAACTTCCTCTACGAACCTGACTGCGGTCGCAGGTGGCCCCAGAATGGACGGAGAAGCTTGAGCTNCCTTCCAATAACCACCAGGCCCACCTGGAACTGCAACTCCAGGTCTAGTGGAAGTGAAAGCTGCCCTGGGTGCCACCCACGTCTATTTTGGGCGTTCTGCCTGAGTTCCTCTCTCACCTATCTGAAAGGCTGGCTTGATGTGGTTTCCTTTCTACCTATATAGAAATTGGCAAAGGTTTCTTCACGCTCTTGCCATTTGGCCCCAGAAGCAATGTGGACACTGGGAACCTTCAGCATCGCTATCCTTAACTAGTATGCTGCTTCCTGTTTTAGGGGCCACAGTTAGAATGTCACCGAGTCCTGTCTTACTGCCTGGGTGTGGCCTGAGTCTCAGGCTCCTAGGAGTTTCAGAGACTAGGAGTTCTGACCTGATAGGATCTGCTCCTGGACCAAATCTTCCCTGCTTCTCAGTGTTCCCTGGTAATTAATTACTGCCCCCTTTTGTCTCCTCTGTCCTTCAGGAAGGGCAAAGCTACACTAAAGCAGCTGGAAGGTGATTGGAATATTTAATGTGACTTCTATTTCTGGCTTTCTGACTTTTCTTGCCTGAGGTACAGTGAGAATGTAATACAAAATTTGATTAGAGGAAAACTAGTGTAACCGGTTCAGCCACTTGAGATAAAAATGTGGTAATATTACTTTTATGTTTCTAATAAATGCATTCCCCTCACGTCTGGCCTTGCAAAAGCACCCTCTTGAAGGTCTTCTATGATGTGAATTCGCACTTGTGCAAGGGCGTTGGTCACTCAGCACAAAGGGCCAGCCATTTTTAAGATTCAGCCATAGCATGGACATAGCTCAGTGCTATGGTTGTACTTTGCCCCTTCTGAGTGTCACTCTTGGAGACAGATGGTCTTGCAGGGCTCCATGGTGACCTGTGCACTGGTGGTTGAGGTCCTATGTTCTCTCTCCCTGCAGAGACAGATGTCCATGGTGACTTCGCAAAGATACGGTTCTCTCAGGTCCCACAGATGGGCTTACCAAGTTTTAGCGGGAACAGGGCTCAGTACTGGGCTACATTCAGAGGAGGTACCTGGGTAAACTCTGCCTATAGGAGTCTATCCCAGGAATGTGTGAGCGCTGGTGAGCATCAGGCTTTGGACTGAATCCGAGTCAACACATGACCCTCAGTGAGTGCCTGGTGACTTGCTAGCTGGGCTTCTAGGCCTTCTGACAGACCCTCATTCTCCATGTCTGCATCTGTCTTCCCCCAGCTTCTCTTACGGTTTGTGAAGCTCTCTTTCATTGACCACTTTCTCACTATGGGGAGAGGCAGTTTGGTTATATTCAATGCAAAATGTTCCTTGGGTCTGGGAGGGCCCCCTAGGGACTCTTCCCTGAACAAAGAAAGGGTGTTTGACAGGATGGGGTGCCTCTACCCTGACAAAGTGTATGGCTGTGACTGCAGATAGGGGGATAGGTGGCAAACAGTGTTAGGCATTCAGTTCTGGGAAATTCAGCGCCCCTGCATTGATATTTGCATGCCACATTGGTCTTGCTCTTTCTGCACACCATTCAAGGCCAAAGCTGCTCAGTCTTCATTTGCTGGCAAATTGACTTACATCTTTAAAACTCCAAACTTGGTCTCTGGCGTTGAAATCATTCCTTCCCAAAATGATCCAACACTTGAAGGAATATTTTAAAATTGTATTTGAAGTTTATTAATTAAAGCCTGACATATTTAGGTTAAAGGACAGTTTTTGAAAAAATTATAAAATCATGATCCATATAAATACAAAAGAATGCCTATAAATAAAAATGAAGTTTTAGTTCAGCTTATTAATCAAAGAACCAGTAAGAGGCTGCAACCGATACAAAAAAGAATCCAACACACACATAGACACACACACAGAGAATCAGAGACATTTGTTATTCTTAGGAGCGTCTTATGTGTGCTCTGTTCCTCATTTTTGGTACAGAGTAGCAGAAAGAACCCCGACCTAAGAAGAACAGGCTGTGTTCTCAGTGTGCGACTGACTTGCGAAGCTTTTGCAGAGCACCTGCCATATCAACTTCAGCTCTCCCTGAAAATGCAGGCCGCATGTCATGGCCTGCAGCAAGTCTCTGCATGGGTTAAAGGAGATGGCTCCTGATTGCCAGGAAGCGCCATGTCTGCAAATCCATCTTCCACTTCAGAGTTAACGGGACCTCACCCCATTCCACCGCACTCTCGCATTTCCTGGCTCCACCATCTATTGGGAGCCTTCACCCAGAGAGAGGCCCAGGCCTCATGTACCCTTATACTCCACACCAGCTATAACCGCAGCTTCACTTCCAACATGTCTGCCTAGCTCAGCATCCTCAGAGTTTCCAATGTCACTACCTTGGGCCACGCCACTGCAGCTCTTTTTTGGCTTGCTCTCCGTGTCTCTTGTGCTCAGGCCATCTTCCTATATCCAGTCTTGGCCTCCAAACTTCTTCAGAAATATCCAAAGTGACCTTTGGGGAAAAAATGCATGTCAGAGTGTAATATCCTTTGACTCAAAATCTTCAATGAGTTTGCATTGCAATAATAAAAACCTCAACGTCTCCCTGTGCCCTGAAATGGCTGTGTGATGTGTGTGAGCAGCTTCTCTTTCCAAGTCTGTGCCCTCCAGCCTGTTGTCCGCTGCGCCACCACCCCCACCCCCTGTTGCTTGTCTGTTTCTGAAGAGACCATGCTCATGCATGGAGACATTGGACTTGTGCCCCAGTCTAGAGTGTTCTTTCTGAAGGGTCACAGTTCAACTCAAAGGTCACCTTTTCAGAGGCCTCCCTTGACCTCTGTAGGAGTTTATTCTACTTTATCTCACCGCCATTGATTTATTTATTTATCTATCTATTTATTTTTGTTTTTTTGAGACAGGGTTTCTCTGTGTTTCTTTGGAGTCAGTCCTGGAACTAGCTCTTGTAGACGAGGCTGGCCTCCAACTCACAGAGATCCACCTGCCTCTGCCTTCTGAGTGCTGGGCTTAAAGGCGTGCGCCACCACTGCCCAGCTTCGATATTTTAAATCATGCTTTATGTCACCATCTCCGAAGCGTCTCTTTTGTTTATTTCCCACACCTTAGCCCTTTCTCTTCTCCGCCCATGGTCTCTTATCTGCTTTTCTTGTTTTCTTTCCTTCTATGTAGCAGACCACACCACACATCCATCCAACTGGGCCTGCCTACTGCGTGTGCCTTTTACTGAGATAATCTGTATACCCACCCTTGATTTCAAAGGCAATGGGGCAAGCTTATTTATAGATCTATTTATAAAGACACACACGTCCAGCCAAGGTGAACCAATGTCAATATGCTCACAACTCTGGCTGCATGCATCTACAAGCCCATGGTTCCCAGGAGGAGGACGAGGGCAAAGAAACCCTTTTACTGTACTAGATACAAACTTTGTTTTCATCCTTAAATCAAGAAACCTGACTGCTGATCTCCTCTGTGGTTAGAGAGACAGGATAGCTGTATCTCTAAGAACGAGCTGTAATGTAACTGGAGAGTTCTTCCATGTGGCCTACTTCCCTTTGTTCCTATCCACGCTGACACGTTTTCTTCTATAGCTTTTTATCTTCTCCCCTAGGAAGAGAAAACGGCCCTTCGTGATCCATATTAATTTTAGAATCATTAAGTGATTAGGAAAACCAGGTGCGCTAAATATAGAAGTCATTAAAAAGTTCATGGACTAGTTTGTCTTTGGGAGAACTTTGTGCTTTAAATGTTCCGTTCTCACCATGAACAGTGCCCTGGATCCAGGTGACAGAAAAGGAAAATGGGCAGTTAAGGAAGGTGGATGGAAAGTCACCCCTACCTGAATGACACAAGCTCCAGGCTTAGTTTCCACTGTGGGGCATCATGTTTTAGCTGTGAAATGTTCCCCATGGGTTCTGGTGTTTAGTTTGGTTCCCAGTGGCTACTGTTTGGGCAGGTTATGGAGCCTGTGGGAAGTGGAGCCTAGCTGGAGGAAGTGGCTCTCTGGGAGGAGGGCCTTGAGGTCTATAGCTGAGCTTACTTCCTGTCCTGCTGTGCTTCCCACTCTGTGGATACTTAGTGACCAGCTTCAGGTTCCTGATATCACGGCTTCTTCACTGGTGTGGACTGAGCCCTCAAACAATGAGAGAGTCCAAGATGGCTTCTATAGCAGATGGGTTTCCTTTTAAGAATACATCGGAGGTAGAGGGCGAGTGGGGGTGGGGAGGTAGAATCGCACCAGCTGTGCCATTTGAGAACTGCGGAGCCCAAACCATGGGAAGTGATTTAGGCCAAAGACAGATGGAAGTGGTATCCTATGCCAGCCTTTGAGTGAATGGCAGGAATGCTTTTGAGTTGTTCCATCTTCCATCCCTGTCGTGTGGATGCCCTGAGGATTGCCCAGGTGGAGAGCCGCTCTTGACAGGACCAGCTTCCAGTGCCCGTTCGGAGTGCTTCTTTGGGAAGGACCTGTTATGGCATGAAGGCGATTTGTAAATTCTTCTGAATGTTGTTAAGAGTGAGTAGATCATGTGACCTGGTGGTGCAACAGGATCTGTGTGGATTTCTTGCCGAGTTGGTAAAATAATCCAATTCTACCTCAAGCCTTTCTCCACCTTACTTCCAGATTTCCCTCAGAGTGTCAGCCGGAAGTGCATTCCCACAAGAGGAGGGCCTGTGGGATGCTCTGTGAATGAGGATGTTATAATTAAATAAACTTCTCTTCCCAGCCCCATCCCTAAAGGACCACAGTGTACTGAAGGGTGAGGAGGATGCAGAATCGCCAAAGCCAGATTCAGGTCAGCTACCTCATGCGGACCTAGGGTGCAGGGAATGGCGGATTGCTAATGTTTGTTTAGTTTACATCTGTGTCATTTGCTTACAAGGAGCACACTGATTCTTTGTAAGCTCAAACCTTAATAAAAAATATTCAAACAAGAAGTCTTGCAAAAAGCCCTGAGAGTTCCAGTCTTACTTAGCAGACATCCCCCACCCGCCATGTCTGACTCAAAAGAGGGAAGTGGCTTTATGGAGAAAAGCATTCCCTAATGGACACCAGCATCAGACTATGTAACTCTCAGAAGAGCTTATTTGCAGAGCTAGAAGGGAAGTAAACCATGGCCCCTCTGACCTAGAGCTGGAAAGTAGTTCTTTTTAAAAATTTACTTATTTTTTATGTTGTGTGTCTTGGTGTTTAGCCATGGGTGTTGGATCCCCTGGAACAGACAGTTGTGAGCTGCCATGTGGGTGCTGGGAATTGAACCCAGTTCTCTGGAAGAGCAGTCAGTGTTCTTAACCACTGAGCCCCCTTTCCAGTCCCACATATGGTACTTCTTAAAGACTCAGGATGCCTTGCCTCAGAGGGCACAACTCTAGGGATAGAGACCTTTTCTTCCCTCCCTCCCTCCCNCCTCCCTCCCTCCTTCCTTCTCCTTTCTTTTTCCCCTCCCTTCTTTTCTTCCTTCCAGAGTCTTGAGCATTGTACATTAGGCAAGTCCTTGGAGATTGACGTGCCTACACCATCCACTTGGCTTGACTTTGAGCTTCTGTGCAATGAACACCATCAAAACTGAACTAGCAGGAAGCATGCCCCCAGTGCACTTTTGAAGAATGTAGCCAGATCGCATGCAGTCACAACAGCTGGGCTTCCGTCAACCACAGTAGTCAACCCTTGGGATAATGCTTTACACTAAGGTCAGCCCAGAGCTTGGACCAATCAAGCCCCTTCCAAATCTCCCTCTTTTTCCTGTGCAGGTTTCCAGCCTCTAGATATGGCTTGCCTAAGTCACTGAGCTGAGTGTCTTATCTATTGTTCTTGTTCTACATGTGGCCTGATTCCTAACTCTTATTTTATTGAGTTTAGCTCTTAAATTGAACTTGTGTGCAGATTTTACTAAAACCGCTCCCAAGATAACATTCATCATTAACGACAGGTGTTGTGTGCTGCTGGTACACGTTAGGAAGTAAAAGTTCTCCTTTGTGGTGTACTAGGTGAATGGTAGGCTGCATCACAAACAGTTGGCCCTTTGGAAAGATGATGAATCTTCAAGCCTATGTTCCGGGACACGCTACCACTAACTTAGGCTTTGAGTACATGGCATTGTCCTTTCTTTTGAAGGCCTCTTCTCTTAGGAAAGGATGTGGCCTTTGGGGGTTGACCTGTGACATGGCCCTTGTGAACACAGGCTGTTACTTCTAGATACCCTCTGCCTGTTTTCTGAAGGCCTACGCAGATAACTTGGGAAATGAGTGACCTTGAGCTTCTCTCCCAGAATGGAGCGTTTCCCAGGAAGAACCTTGGCTATTAGCCAGCCTCTCCGACACAGTGCGGAGTCTGCTGCTGTTCTGTACCTCAGGCCCTTCTGATTTCACACATGACTCCGGTAGGTTACTTGCTGGTATGGGGGGGGGCACAGGTGACACATCTATATTCCCAGAGGGAGCAAAGTATGATAGGGAGAGAAGCCCAAGACTTAAAAGTTGACACTTCTTAATTTACAAAATAAAAACAAGCCAGACACACAACTGCCATATTTGCAAGGAAGTAGATGGGAAGTTCCCTCGGGAATAGCCAGGAAGAATTGTGGAGGATGGCTACGCTACCTCCTATATGACAGGAGGTCACCTTAGGTCATTTATGAAAGGTGAGTGCTGCCCACGAAGCTGTGGTACCATGCGGCAGGATAATTGATAGTGATGAGTCTGGCTGGAAATCAGTCTCCTTTGTCTTAAGGAGTGGTTTCCATGCAGCAGATTAATTTAAATGCAACTGGAATTAGGAAAAATTGCAGTGTATCGTAATGCACGCAATATCACAGAATTAGATTTCACATTTTAACAAAGGATTTTTTACTGACAGTTTGCACACTACTGCATGCTGAGGGCCCTTGTGTGGAGACCTTTGTGGGAGGCAGAGACAAGAGTGGGTGGCTGGATCTTGAGGTCAACAGGAAGGCCAACTGAAAGACCCCAGATGAAGGGCTTCATAGCTAGGAAACAAGGAATTAATGATGCCATTGTGACTAGATGCCCAGAGCTCTGGGAGCCAAAAATCTTTGTTGGTCATTGTTGTTCCTACCATATTTGGTCTTTGGAGCTTTGGGCCCTCAGTGCTAGCACATATGGAAGGAAGGCAAGAGGCTGGGTGTGAGAGAAGTTCTGACTCGGATACACTGAGGATATTGGAGTTTCTAGCATTTGCTGTCATTGTTCATTTGATGATGTCTGTCTCAGACACTCCCAGTCATTTCATGCATGTCAACCTGTGTAGGTCAAGAGGTTGACGACCTTCTGAGCACAGAGTTGAAATCTCTTGTTTTTCTTCTTGACTCCTGGCACTTTGTTTGGTAACAGCAAAGTCTCAGAATGTGCTTTTCAATGTGTATCAAGGAACAGGGGTATCCATGGAAGGGGTACTCAAAACAATGGGTTTCCCTAAAGCCCTTTTCTCAGTGATTGAGTTTAGTTGTGTGGTCATTCATCTTGTCTACTTGTTGGGATTTAGACTTGGTGGAAAGCAAACCTCTAGTCATCTAGACCAAGTTAGCTGAGGTGGGGAGACCCACTCTAAAGGTAGGTGGTACCCTCCTGTGGCGGTTTGAAAGAGAATGGCTCTCAAAGGGAGTGACACTATTGAGAGGTGTGGCCTTGTTGGAGAAAGTGTGACACTGGGGAGTGGCTTTGAGGTCTCCTATGCTCAAGCTACACTCAGTGAGTCAGTTCACTTCTGGTTGCCTGTGGATCAAGATGTATCAATGCTCTGCTCCTTCTCCAGCACCCTGTCTGCCTGCATCCCACCATGTCCCACCATGAAGAGGATGGACCAAACCATTAGTTTAATGAAACTAAACATCACTGTTGGTTGGAGTCACTGTAACAACCTAACACTGTGACTCCTCTCACTTCCCTTCCTTCCTTCCTTCCTTCCTTCCTTCCTTCCTTCCTTCCTTCCTTC